>CM061528.1:9368826-9938826 GCA_030068015.2 Neoceratitis asiatica
TTTTAATAGCTTTTCACCAAAGCAGATGGTATTCGAAACTAAAAAGTATGTTCGAATGTATTTTTTCGCATAGACTCCAAAGTATATACCCCTGCAGGTACTCCATGGAGTTATGCAGAGATGGATTATATGGTCCAGCCCTCGGACATCACAATTTTATTTGGACCATATTTTTTGTATGGATTGTGGTTGGTTCTGGATCACTCTATTGTCCGCGTGGAGTATATATTCCACGCGTGTATGGATTATTCGCCTTGTTTGCAGGGTATGCATGCTAGCGTTATTACCATTATATACTTGAATATTATCATACGCTATGCTAAGTGAGTGCTATCAAATATCTCAAATGTGGAATTTCGCCCAATAAGACCTGCTAGCCAATAATGCTACTCACTCTTAGACATTTCTGATTATCAGCGCTGAATATTTCCAGGAAATTGTGCAGCAGCCATACTTTTACTACGAAAACAAAGCATGCGAAATCAAAGAAAACTCACACGTATACACTTAGCGACAGAAAAAGTTCCCAGTTGAAGCTTTCTGATAAGGTAGTCCATATTTTTGTTAGAATCATTGAAATCTGTACTCTACTGGTGACAATTGATAACTATAGTTATTATTAGGGTATTTTTAATTTGAGGTTTGGTTTGAAAATATTCAGTTTTAATGCGGATTTTTAAGTGCAAGAACGTTTCTGTTGAGAAAAAGTGTAAGTGTTAAGGCATTTTCGAAACGAGAAAGAGCGTGCTTTTTTGGTATTAGCCACACAGTGATCACAGAATTGTAACAAAGCGAGATCGAATGGGCATTAATGATTGAAAGATGCTTCCGAATGGAAGAAACTCATTACTATTATTAGATTATGCAAGGCCAATCCTTTCAAAGCGGCAACAAAACTGGTCAGCTAAATAGATAAATAAACGATAAACGATGGTCCTTATATCCAGGAAAGCTGCTATGAAACAAATGTTAACTATGAAAATGAGGTCTAGTAGGCTTTTAAGGCGCAAGGAACATCCCGGTTGGATCAAAAACTATTGAAAAAGTGAATTTTTTCCGACTGATTGAAATCAAATTTTTTTTTTGGATCGGATGGAAAACTAAAAATTAAACAGAGAAATGAGGAGCATTACAATGGCAGTAAAACAATTCTTGTATTTGACCACATCACCTGTAATTGTCAGCAAATTTTTTCAATCTAAAAGTGTTCATAAATGTTGTAAAAACAATAAACTTTTACTAATATATCTTGAATTTATGGTGTTATTTTTTAACTTAACATATCTGCCTAATGATAAACTAAATTCAAATAAAAGTGTGAGTGGAAACTTTTCTTTGTCGCTAAGCGTATATTCCAGGTGCTTTTTGCCATAGTTAAATGATGGCAAGGACGTTCACCTTCGCTACCACAAGTGCTCAACACACTTAGGTTTGCCTTAAATAGACACACTGACAGTAACATTTATTTATGTCAATTAAAGTTGAACTTTTAGGAATCGCAACTATTGTGGCTCTAAAGAAAATAACAAAAACAAAAAACACAAACAGAAACAGCAAAATCAACGTAGTAAAGAAAAAAAATGTTCATTTGTAGCAACGCAGCGCTGATTGTGGATTTGAAGCCAGCTATTGCTCGCCGCAATGTCAGCTTGTTAAAAATAGTTGTTCTTCCGTGCAACTTGAAATCTGTATCATTACAAAGTAACAGACTGTATTCAAATTGTTGGTGACTGGTGGTCAGTAGCTGGTGGCAAGGTAACATTGCGTGTGGTCTAATGGCATATGCATTTGGTGCACCATAGCTGCTGCCTCGTTTGTTTGCCAAACAAACAGTTGATTAAATCGCACTTACAGTCATTGTAGTAACTTTGCATTTGTGTGGGTGTGTTTTACCTTTCACTTATATTTTTAAGACTTTTGCATCGTTGCTTTAGAGGGATTTTTACAAAAGTCGATAACTTTAATAAAAATCGTTAATTTTATGCAAATTGATTAATTTTAAAAGCCGATAATCTTTATGAAAATATATTATTTTATGAGTATCAATTTCTTTATGAGTGTTTCTTTATGAGTATCGATTATTTTATGAATATAGATTGCCTTTGAAAGATCGATAAAATCGAAATCAAAAAAAGGATATTTTAGGAATATCGATAATTTAAAAGAAATAGATTTTCCCCCAAAATACCATTACTTCAAGATCTCGAAAATTTTAGGGAAGCCAATTACTTTAGGAAAATCGATTGTTTTATGAGTAAAGATTATTTTATTAGTATCGATTATTTTATGAAGATATCCTTAGAAAATTCGTTGGCTTTAGGAAAAAGTAAAATTGATAACTTTGGGAATATTGATATTTTCAGGAAACAATTTTTAAATAAAATAATTTTTTTTTTAAATCGATTATTTTAGGAAAATCGACTATTTTAGGTAAATTGATTATTTTAGGAAAATCGATTATTTTAGGCGAATCGATTATTTTGAGAAAATTTATTATTTTAAGAAAAAATTTTATTTTAGGGAAATGGCTCATTTTTATTATTTTTTAAAGTCGATAGTTCCAATCACATATACATACGAACATACATTGTATATCAACGTAATAATTTTCCGACGAAAATAATATTTCGCAAAATATTCTTTGTACTGCCATCATTTAATGAGCAACGATGAAATTTGAACAATTTTATAGGGCATCATATTTTCACCCATTTAGACCCAGCATTCATTACTAGATAATATTCGACCGAATAGACCACGTTCAGCACGCAGTGAAGAAAATATTGCGGCCGTTGCTGAGAGTGTACACGAAGACCGTGGAGAGTCGATTCGGCGCTGTTCTCAGCAACTCGGACTGACGTATGGAACGACTTGCGCATTTTACGTCGAGATCTTTAGATGAATGCGTACAAAATACAGCTTGTGCAAGAACTGAAGCCACTCGACCTTCCCAAGCGACATCGCTTCGTTCTATGGGCTCTTGAAAAGTTCCAAAAATATCCTACGTTTTCGAGCCAAATTTTCTTCAGCGATGAGGCTCATTTCTGGCTCAATGGATATGAAGACCATCAAAATTCAAGAGCTGCCATTTTATGCAGGTTTGGAGTTGTTTGTGGGCCGGTGGAATCATCCGTCCATATTTCTTCAAAATGATGCCGGTGAGAACGTAACCGTCAATAGCGACCGTTATCGTGCCATGATAACCGACTATTTGATGCCAGAAATTGAAGCTTGTGATCCCGGCGACATTTGGTTTCAACAAAACGGCGTCACTTCCCACACATCGCATCAATCAATGGATTTATTTAGAGAACACTTCGATGAGCTGATAATTTCACGTTTTGGGCTAGTCGACTGGCCACACAGATGGTTTCATATTACATCGTTAGACTTTTTCCTGTTGGGATATATAAAGTGTAAAGTCTAAATTCTATGCGGACAATCCCGCTTCGATTCAGGCCTTGCAGCAAAACATAACGCGTGTCATTCGCCAGTTACCAGTCGAAATGCTCGAACGAGTCATCAAAAATTTAATTCAACGAATGGACCATCTGAGACGTAGCCGCGGCCAACATTTGAAAGAGATAATCTTCAAAAAATAAATGCCAAAGAATGTTCTTTCGAATGATAATAAACATTCCCCATTAAATTTTAATTTTTGGCGCTTTTTCCTTAAAAAATTAGGGATCCTCGAAATGGATCACACTTTATATATAAATCAATGCTTATCGCTGTATGTCTTACAGACTCTGAAGCCACTCTGCCGATTGTTTTCAAATTTTGGGGATGGCTTCGTTGGAACTCGGAGCGTGTTCCTATGAAGTTTATTTCTCATGATCTATTCCAAAAAATCTTATTCACGGTTCGATTTATTTAAAATTTGGTACAAAGGTAAAATTAACAGAGGGAATACTTATGTATTATTCAATTTACTTGAAATTTGGACCAGTGACCGATATATCCCAAAAAAATTTATTCACCGTTTTTGATTTATTTCAAATTTTGTACATATGTAGGTAGATTTTTTTTGGACTATCCCAAAATTTTTTATTTATGGTTTAATTTAAAAAAAAATTGGGCTTGGTAGTTTTTCATCTGAGATAAGATAAGGGCCAGCTTTTCTTCTGGGAAGTGGACCTAGAGCCAAGCTATTCCATTGTAAATACTAAATATTGTAAGCACATAAATACAAATATGTAGGTAGGACAATACTGCTTTAAGAAGTTTAATATTTTTTACATAATTTATTTTAAAAAAAGTTTCACTTCGGGTAAATTTACAAAAATTTTAGCCATTCATAGCATATATTTCTAAAATAGTAGCAAAAAAAATATGTTTTAAAAAATTTAATATTTTACAAAAAGTTAAATTTTTTTACCTTCTCTATACTTAACTGTTTCACGACGATTTAAGCGCCACTTTAACGTAAGATATATATTTATTGCACTAGAAAACTTTGTTTCGGCGTATTTCTTATTGCACCTGCCGCCGCAGACAAGTAAATGTCCGCCCAAACATAGAATAAATCGCTTTTTAACACAAACAAAAATTCACAAAAGCTTTGAACATAAAAAATGTGGCAACAATGTGCGGCCATAAAATGAGCTAAATTCATTTATCCGCACACTGGCTGCTAACTCTTTGGAACGAGCAAAGCTCAGAAAATCATTTAGTTATTTTTCTGTTGTTGTGGCAGTCTTGTTATTGCCATAAAAAGCAAAATTGCAACTGCAACGCCACTTTTGCCTGATTAATGTGCGATAAATTACAGCAGCACTAAAAGCTAAAAAATACAGTTGTGCCGGTGGTTGAGGAACAAAATGTAGCGCAATAATGATAAATGCGTTTGATCGTAAAGTATAAGAGCACTTTACAACAACACTAAACTGTTTTTTTTATACTCCTTTTTACAACACTGTTAGCTAATCCGCAAAACGCATTATATTTTCTCTTCCTTTTTTCAGATCGGCCAACTATTATCGCAGCACAAAAACTTGTGAACTCTCCGAAATGGATCGCATTACCTTGACCGGCACTGGCGCATTCCAGCCGCACGATGCTGTCGATTATCTAGAGAATAACTGCGCTGATGAGCCAAATAAATTGTGCGAGTTCAAACGTTTGTCCGGACGCATATTGAAAACGGTGGATTCGGTGTATCAGGATGTTGGCAGCATTGATGAGTGTCGTGATTTATGTTTGAATTCGCCGTACAGGTAAGTGTGGCAACCGCAATAGAGAGGCGAACAAACGAACAGAGTTGGGACAGAGACATGGTGTGTTATTTTAGTTGGCAGGACAATGAGAGAAAAATAAAAAAATTTAAAATTTAGAAAAACAAAATCAACACAAAAATAGCAAATCTCAATTGTACCGTTTTCTGCCACCAAATGCGGTTAAATCGCTTGTCACAGCATTCAGTAGGCGGTCGGTCAACAAATTATAGCCAAAAACTCTTTATAACTCTTGCAGCTGTGGCAAAGTTGCTTTCACACCGCTCTTGCGCGTTGTGGATGCTACTCATCGATTGGACTCTCGTTGTTCAGCCAACGCCAATACATTAGCATGTCAACAGCAATGATGCAACAGCAACATGACATTCGGCATACTACATTCGTTTATTGGCCGCTACTGCTGTTGCTACCGGTGTTGCCTAATCAGTTGCAATGTAAAACAGAAAATATGTATACCGTTCACGAGCGGAGAACTTTTTTGCTGCTCAAATAGCAGAGTTATATGCTAGAACTTCGTTTTTGAACGATCAGTTGCATGACAGCTATGACACTGTTGACTTTCTCCTCGTAAAAGATAACCGGAATAGCAAATATCAAAATTTCTACCTACACAACTACATATAGGAGTTATGTATATTTTAAAAACTTATTTTTGAAACAGTCAGTTGTTTGAGAATTCCTAACTATTAACGTCTGATCTAGCTGACTTTTATTGTCAACTTTCTGCTTTGTAGGAGTAAACTGAATATAAAGTTTAAGGATCTAGGCGGCTTAATTGCTGGAATTATACCCTAAATACTACTTTTTGAACATTTAATCGTAAACTCATTTCAGCTCAGCGGAGGCCAATTGTGCCACTGCAGTGCCACAGTGAAGTGGGTGCAAATGTGCTTTTAGGCGACTCTCTTTTTCTGTAACGGTTTGTTGCCATAGAAAATTTGAAATTTGATGTGAACTCATGATTTGCGATTAGATTAAATGCCAATGTTGGTACAAGAAATTAACAACTAACTCTGCTTGTTGTTCAAGCATTTGCATATCCACAAACAAATATAGTTGTATGTAACATACGAGTATGTCTCTACAGTATGTCAAAGTATGCTTGTTGTCAACAATTGTTAGTTGTTATTGGCAGCACAATGCCGGCGGCAGATTAAATCAATGAGAGCAAATGTTGCTGTCACTCAAAGTTTGCTTAGTGGGATGCAGCTGGAGACAGTTTGAAGATAAGCCTGGAATTTCTGCATAATTTGCTAGCCGAAGCCATTGCATAAGAAGCGGCTACTGGAGAAAGAATGTGGGAAATTTTTTTAGATGTCTAAACTCAACGCTGATGTGGTGATTTTCCCTAAGAAAGAAAAAACTAAAAGATCCCACCCATAGCCTTCCTATATTGGGAAGGAAGTGAATATAATAGAGAGAGAGGGAGGGAGAGAGAGAAGGAGAAAGGGAGAGGGATAGAGATAGGGGAGAGAGAGAGAGATTAAATCTACTGACTGCAAGTATTTTCAAAGATCATTTAGAGTAGGATGCCCTCACCTTCGCTACAGCTAAAGCGTTACTAAATGACCTTAGGTTTTGAGCGAAGAGAGAGAGAGTGATGAGTGATTAAAAATACTGACTGAAAATATTTTCGAAGGTCGAGTCGATCGTCAGGCATGCCTTATTTGAGGAGCCCGAACAATGTTTGTGGAATAATGAACAGGAAACTTCGTTATAGAAGGATTGAAACTACACTGAAAGATCAGTCGAAATTTTTAAGTTTCAAAAACCCCCATTTTCAATGAAAAAAAATCATAACATTTTCCTCTTTATTCTTCTCTCTAGATGCCACTCCTACGACTATGGCGATACCGGTGACATGGTTTGCCGACTTTCGCATCATAGTCGCGCCACACTCTCCGATGTGCAGGATCCTTACTTGGAAGTACCCGAAGCCGCCACCTATGAGCTCTCCTCTTGTTACAATGTGACCATCGAATGCGGCGCTGGTGATATGATTGCGCGTATACGAACATCCAAACTTTTCGATGGTAAAGTCTACGCTAAAGGCTCACCGAAATCATGTGCGGTCGATGTAAACAACTCGTTGGACTTCGAGCTACGTATGGGCTATCAAGATCTCGAATGTAATATACGGCAAAGCGGTTCGGGACGTTATATGAATGATGTGGTAATACAACATCACGATACAATTGTGACATCTTCCGATTTGGGTCTTGCCGTAACTTGTCAGTATGATTTGACCAACAAATCCGTATCAAATGAAGTCGACCTCGGTGTTAAGGGTGACATTGAACCGGCACTAAGTGAAGAGGTGATTGTTGACTCACCGAATGTGATAATGAAGATCACCTCACGTGATGGTAGCGATGTCATGCGTTCGGCTGAAGTTGGTGATCCCTTGGCGCTTAAATTCGAAATACTCGACGAGCATAGTCCCTACGAAATATTTGTACGCGAGCTGGTCGCTATGGATGGTACTGATAATGCTGAAATCACGCTCATCGATTCGAATGGTTGCCCAACGGATCACTTCATTATGGGACCAATCTACAAGAGCTCGCTGTCTGGTAAAATTTTGGTCTCTCACTTTGATGCATTCAAGTTCCCCTCCTCGGAGGTTGTACAATTCCGTGCACTCGTCACACCCTGTATGCCAACTTGCGAACCGGTACAGTGTGACCAAGAGGATATTGGCGGTGAATTGAAGTCGCTCATTTCTTATGGACGTAGGAGACGTTCGCTGAATGTGACAGGTAAGTGAAAAAAAATCGGCATATCTTAATTTATCTCTGAAGCGGTAAAAATCCGAGTTAAACGGTTCTTAGAATAAATAAAAGATTCGGCCAAATACCATAACAAATCTCAAAGTTCAAGTAGAAGAAATTATTACATAATTTTTCGAAATTACAAAATCTGTTTGGGTTAATGACAGCTTAGAGAGAAACAACTTATTCGTTTTTCATACATTCATGTACACAGAGCATCTGTTATAACTGTACCTTTCGCCAAGGATAATTTGAAACGGCCAACTAACTAATTTCACCTTTTGCCATTATGCAATAAAGCAAATGCTCAAGAATAAGAGAAAAACAATAAAACAAAGATTATATCTACAAAGTGTGTATGTATGTCTTACTCGAGGTAATTGCCGGCAATTTATATTTTTATCGCTTCATTTTGTACAGCAACCTGTCGTAACAGAAAGGTCACAAATCGTAAAATATGAAAAAATAAATTAAAATGAAATTAAACACAATTCAAAAAATAAAAATAAATAATTTAATTAAAATTCAATAAAATTAAAGAAAGAAAAGTAAAAAAAAAATTAATGAAATAGAATCAAAAATCAAAATATATTAAACTATTTTAAATTAAACTTAAAAACTAAATTAATTTAAATTAAGTTAAATAAAAAATTAAATAATATCATTTAAATTAAAAAATAAAAACAGAGAAAGTAACAACAAATAAAATAATAAAATAAATAAATAAAATAAAATACACTAAAATAAATTAATTGCACTAAAATAATTAAATAAAAAAGTAAAAAATAAATTTAAAAAAAATAAAAAAAATAAAAAAAATAAAAATAAAATAAAGTAAATACAAAAATTAAAAACGGAAAGTAAAATCAAATTAAATTATATGAAAAAATAAAACAAATTAAAATACAAATAAAATAAAATCAAATAAAATAAAATAAAATAAAATACAAATAAAATAAAAAAATTAAAAAAACAAACTAAGATAAAACAAATTAAAATACAAATAAAATAAAATCAAATAAAATAAAATAAAATAAAAATAAAAGAACTAAAATAAAAATATACTAATATAAAATAAAATTTAATTAAATAAAATAAAATTAAATTAAATAAAATTAAATAAAATTAAATAAAACATAAATTAAATTAAATAAAATTAAAATAAAATAAACTAAAATAAATATATACTAAAATAAAATAAAATTAAATTAAATTAAATAAAATAAAATTAAATTAAATTAAATTAAATTAAATTAAATTAAAATAAATTAAATTAATTTAAATAAAATTAAATTAAATAAGATAAACTAAAATAAAATAAAATAAAATAAAATAAAATAAAATAAAAATTAAACAAAATAAAATACAGTAAGAAAAAATAAATAATAAAAGCACAAAAATATCAGATAATAATAGTAAAATCAAATAAATTCAAATGAAGTAATAGAAAATAGAAAGCACAACAAAAAACTAACTGTACTTATTTCTCTGCTAATATTTTTTTTAATCTTTGTTATATTCATTTTTTTCTCATTTTTTCTCTTCACCACAGCAACCTTTGCCGGTATGGCGCAGAGTAGCCACGAGCAGCAGCAGCTAGTGAAGGAACAACAAAAACAATTACATTTGCGCAATAAACAACAGCAATTGCGCTTGCGCACCAGACGTGAAACCGCTTTGTCGACTGGCAACAAACCAAGTCAAGAGGATATGCTTTTGGTGCAATCAATTCAGATCACTGACAAATTTGGCTTCGATAAGCAACAACAGCAACAACAACCCAAGTCAACGGCATACGATGGCAATGAGACGATTTTCATGAGCGGTGAAGCAGGACAAGGATATTGTGTTAATGCGATTGGTAAGTACTGCGCGCAGAGGGCTAAACGAGAGGCAAAGATAAAAGCAGACCAAACGGACAGACATTTAGTAGTGTTTAAGTGCAGACAGACCTATAGCAAAGTGCTTAGACGATACGCTAGGCATACCAAGTAAGCGGCTCGGCTCTTGGTGTAGACGGGTAGATGACGACGAGAAGCGTAAGTGATGACAATCGAGGTAGGACCAAACGATCAGCAATGCAATCTAGACATTCTAAAGGCGATTACTAAAACAGCAAAGCACAAAAAGTAAATAAAGAAGTATGGCAATGAAATGAGGAACCTCAGCCAAAACACGAAAGGTGTGTGCTAATCTTTGGTATGAAGATACATTTATAAGCTATTTCTAGACAAGATCAAGTGAGACAATAGTGAGTTGCCACAAAGTAGCAACATTGTTGCCAGTAGTTAGTGTGTTTTGTATGTAGTAGTCGATTGTTAGATTGCCACCGCGACATGTCTGTCAGCAATACTGCATACTGCTATTCATGGTATTATGGTCTTTGGGCACTCAGGCGTTAAGCGTTGACGTAATTGCTTGTGATATCTCAAATAGTCGCCATTCAACATCACATTACATATACATATACACATACACAACGACTTTATATAAATATGTGAAGGGTCTTTTCCAGTTGGCGATTGTTAATGCGAACAATCAACTTGTTTGGTAACAGATAGCGCCAAGTTGATAACAGGTGAGAGCTCAAGTGTCTATTTTCACAGGTTAACAAACAATGTGGATTGGTTAGAAGTTTTATCAAAGGAGCTCAGTATCTGTACGCTGTTTGAAATTGTGGGAAAAATGTTGCTACATGAAATATAAGCTGATAGGCTCTGTAATGGAAAAAGGGATAACAATCAGTGGCGCCAATACAACTATTGAATGCTGACAATTTAAATGGGTTTCGATAGATAGATCATGGACCAAGGTTAAAATAATTAAATTTGGTTACACAATTAAACATGTCACATTAATAGCCAAAGATATCAACCACATCTGAGTTAGTTCAGAGAATATCTCCAAAAAAATATGAAACGTTATATTGTTGGCGTTATGTAGACTGTGAATTGTTGCCTACAATTAGGCTCATTTCAGCAAAGTCGCACACCAGTCAGTAATATAACATTGTTCCATACAGCACGGTATATATTTATATATATATATATATATATATATATATATATATATATTTGACGCTTTGTAAACGCTGAAGCGATTTTCGGCAGAGCTCCTCATCCAATTTGTGGTTTTGCGTCTTGATGTTTTCACCAACGAATTGGAGGGTTCTACAGTTTTTCTAAACTGCCTTCGAACAGCCCATGGTTTTTTTATTACGAGCTTTTAATTTCATGTCAGTAATACACCCGGAAGGCTTGACATTCCCTGCTGAAATGCGACGGCACTTGGATAAATTGATTTTCTATAATTTTGGAACTTGCTCGAACCTGGACTTGAAGCCAGGTCTTCCGAATCGAAGTTCGCAATACTAGCCACCGAAATTTTTATATTTTGCTTTAATTTCCTTCACTTTTGTAACAAAGTGCTTTGAAGCGACGAAAGCAATTTTGAAATATTTTGCAAATAAATGTGGCTTTGGTTCGGCGGTTGAAGGCCGATTTTCCTATTTTTCATACTTGTTTTGGGTGCAAATTATTATAAAAATAGCTTTTGCAAAGTGCACAGCATCACAACCGCACTTAACGCTCTAAACACCCGGATAGTTCATGACCTTAACCAAAAACAGCCCTACACAAGAACTGTCAAACGCTTTTGACACGGCTAACCATGCCGTGCTACTATAGGACATACCGTAGGGGTTGAAGAGATGGACCATGAATTATCTGAGTTTGCCCCCCTGCTGTTCTATATTTTGAGGCTCTCTCTACTACCAGAGGGCGTCTCCTTGATCTCATATGCCGTTGAATATTAGATATTGCTACAACAACCCTATATAGTGAACACTGAAAATTTTTCATGGGTATTATAAATAGTGAACAATCGAAAAACTATACTTATATATAGTAAACAGAATTTTAAAATCATTGCCTTCAAGCAAAAGGCAAATAAAAACACAAGAAGAAATCAAAAATAAAAGAGGGTATTCCCCTATATTTTTGTCGAATGTAGTTGGAAGTAAGCTTTTTTGCTTTTTTTTTTAAGTTTATGAGGGCAAAAGAATCACAGGAAGATTTATTTTAATGATCATTTGAAGTTATGTACACACACTTTATTTTGAGTAAATGAAGTGAGTTCAATATATCCAGACATGACTGTAAATTTTATTTGACTAGCAATAATTAATTAAATATTTTTCCCTTCGAATGTTCTATTTTTTTTTTCTTTACTCTTCCACAGGCCTCATTGTTGCCATTACGGTCTTTCTACTCGCACAACTCGCCGTCATTGCCATTTGGACCTATTTGCATCAGCGACGCCGAAAGCAACAACCCTATGTCAATGAAGGACTCAGTAACGCCACCAGTTATGGTTCACACAATGTCGGCTCGACAATAGCAACAAGTGTGCCCAATGCGCGATCTGAATCATTATGTAAACTATATGATAGCGGTTTCGCCGGACGACATGGACGTCAATTTTAAGAAAGCCGAAAAGAAAGAGAAATGTAAAAGACAAAAAAAACAGAGCAAACAAAAACAGCTTAATGAAGAAGACAAACGAAACCACCTTATAAGGATTTATTGAGCAGTTTAAAATGTGGAAATTAGACGATTGGTTGGTTTGGGGGTAAGGCGATGAAATGTAAAAGGAATAGCGAAAATTCTTGCCGTTAGGAAGAAGTGGAAAATTTCAAGAGAAGAACAACAAAGAACTCTTTAAAAGCAATATAAGAAATTTCATTAAAAAAAAGCCATTAAAATTAAAAAAAAAGGGAGGAAAAGGGTAACTAATGAAAAGCACTAAGCTTAGCCGGTGCAGAATGCTATTTAGAAGAAATTGTAATTGTGGTGCACATTCAAATGAAACTCACATGGTGCCGGATAGTAAATCTCGTGGGCAATATTACATTAAAATATTGTTTAAATTACTTATTTAATAGTTTATTAATACAATGAAGCGATGGCAGCGAAATATTGAGAAGAAAATTATAGTCTAAAATACTAGTTATTAAGTTATGCGAGAAAGCATTTAAGCAAAACTAATTGAATGCGTTTTCGAAAATGACATGAATGCAATAAAAAAAAAAATACATTTACATACACATACACAACCACATACTTATAGAAATTAGTAGAAATGCGTTTATAACGAGAAAAAAGGACGACTGATAGTTAAAATTTGTATTATTTTTCTTTACGAATTTTTTTTTCAAAATTTGAGAATGGAAAGTTGTAAAGAAAACTAATACGATAGAAATCGGTTTGCAAACGAATGCGTAGTTTAACTGCAAGCGAATAATAATTATAAGTAGATTTTAGCAATTTAGACACAGCAGATAATACCGTTAAAGCTAGAAAGACAAGACATGAGTAATATTAGAAAAGCTGCGTTTTGAAGCAATTCTTAGAGTACTTGATACATTTCAATAGTTTTATGTTCTAGCATAACACCCACATACAATCACAAACATACAATTTACATAAAGATGGCAATCATAAAGCACATTGCAAGCAAATGATAACGATAACGGTCTACTATGATACTACATAAAAACTTTTGACAATTTAATATTTAATACGTATAAATCAATGAAGTAAGCAATATCACAATACACTGAATTATTCACGCATACATACACTAAATATTGTAGAAACATTTAAGTTCATACATACATACATACATACATATTTAATTAGGAATCGAATGCAATATAATTTAGTTTAGCTGTGCAGTTGTCTGTATTTTATTTTAATAATTTTTATAGTTTTTACGCATAATTTGTATACCACTACAACTTTTCACTTGTCCTTTTTTCTAACATGTCAGATAATCATACGAAATATATATAAATTATGTTTGAAATATTTTTTTTTTTTTATTACAACAAATTTTTATTTTTAATTTTGATATAAAATTCCGTTTATATAATTTATTCATATCGTTAGATCTAAATTTTTACGGTCCTGGACCGTCATTATTGATAGTAATAATATTTGTAGTGAACACAAATAGAAGAAAATTACCTAAGCGGCTATTCGTGCTAAACTTAAATATTTAAAATTACTATTTGTCTTTCGAAAATTCTTACACAATTCATAATTTTGTACTCATTTTTTTAATGAAATTGATAAATAAAGAAAAAATAAAATAAAAATATGCCTTTCATCATTTCAGTATTAGTTTACGCTAAATTTTAAAAGTCGCTTGCCGTTGCACACGACCAGCAAAAGAACAGTAGGTAGGTTATCCAATAGCATTAGCAAACAACAACACAATATAAGCAACTTGAGCCAAATGGGCGTTCTTTAGCAGGTCCAGTGCCAGAGGAAACACCTTTCTTAGCAAAAAAATAGTTTGAGGCAAAATATTGGGTTTCCTATAGAAAAAAATTCATATTTCCCGCACAACTGCTCACAGAGATTCATGAAAGTTAGGGAAAAGCAACAAAATGCAGCTTAGTAAAAGCGCAACTACAAATCTTTTCATTTATGCAAAGCAACGAGCAATCGAACCATAACTTCATAACCAAATTCTACAAATCGCTCATTATTCCCGTCCTGACATACAGTGCAGACGCCTGGACGATGTCGACATTCGGCTTTTGGAGTTTTCGAGAGAAAAGTTTTGCGGATGATTTATGATCCTTTGCACTTTGGCAACGGCGAATACCGCAGACGATGGAACGATGAGCTGCACGAGCAGACATAGTTCAGCGAATCAAGAGACAGCGGCTACTCTGGCTTGGTCATGTCGTCCGCATGGATGAAAGCGCTCCAACTTTGAAAGTATTGGATGGAGTACCCGCTGGCGGAGCAGAGGAAGAGGAAAGCCTTTAATGCGTTGGAAGGATCAGATCGAAAGCGACCTGACTCCAAAAAGCAAAGAGAAGGAACGTGCGGCGTGCTATAGTTAATGCGGCTATAATCGCGTAAGCGGTGTCTATGCCAAAGAAGAAGAAGAAAGAGCAATTGAAATTCATCCATTCCTTTTGACGTCTTCATCATAAGCATCATACCTTCTTTTCTCTGTATATCTGTACAACCTGGCCATTTGACCTCGACTGTACTAGACAATAACGCAGTACTATTCAATATCTCCATTTTGATGACTGGGAGAATTTGGAAAAATTAAAAAAAAGTTTTTGGCAGGTTGTCAAAATATGAACACAGTTGAAGAACCTCGCTAACACTTGCACTAAACACACATGGAATGCTACAATATGTTACTAAAGGGTGTTTTTTACAGAGGTATAGAACTTTAAGTTGCAATAAAACAACGATGGATTATTCGATTGACATGAATTTTATTTATCCGAAAGATAATCTTGTGGCATTACATTTTAAATATGATTTCTGGCATATGACCGCCACGGCTGGCGCGGATGTAGTCCAATCTGGACGTCCAATTTTCGATGACTTTTTCCAACATTTGTGGCCGTATATCGGCAATAACACGGCGAATGTTGTCTTCCAAATGGTCAAGCGTTTGTGGCTTATCCGCATACACCAATGACTTTACATAGCCCCACAGAAAGTAGTCTAGCGGTGTTAAATCACAAGATCTTGGAGGCCAATTCACAGGTCCAAAACGTGAAATTAGGAGGTCACCAAATGTGTATTTTAATAAATCTATTGTGGCACGAGCTGTGTGACATGTTGCGCCGTCTTGTCGAAACCACATCTCCTGGACATCGTGGTTATTCAATTCAGGAATGAAAAAGTTAGTAATCATGGCTCTATACCGATCACCATTGACTGTAACGTTCTGGCCACCATCGTTTTTGAAAAAGTACGGACCAATGATTCCACCAGCCCATAAAGCGCACCAAACAGTCAGTTTTCAGTTTTGTTTGTTGACGTAGCCATTCAACCAGAAGTGCGCTTCATCGCTAAACATCGCTAAAATGGACGTAGTGCGCGATACGTTTTCCGCACAGAACCATTATTTTCGAAATAAAATTGCACTATTTACAAGCGTTGTTCAGGCGTGAGTCTATTCATGATGAATTGCCAAACCAAACTGAGAATAAATCACTTAACAGCTATTAAATCGTTCGCCATCTTGAAAAGTAATGCCAACTTAAAGTTCTATACCTCTATAAAAAACACCCTTTACAAGCGCCAGTGTGAGTAAATTCTTACCAACCCTTTCTCCCTGTTAATCAGGATTTGAGAAACCAATCATCACCTACCGCAGACAAATGTGTGCCACATTTTAAGACACGCATGGCTAGGCTATAGTAACAAGAATGATTTTAGTCAACCAACACTGAAGTGATCGCATCTTAAACATGTGCTTCAAATTTCTAGAATCACCAGTGCAGCAAACTGGTTTTCAGTGAATATTGCTGGAGTGACAGTCCTTAACCGTATAAAAATCCAGGTCGTTTTGGTATAAGAACCCAACTGTCGCAGGAACTGTTGGATTTTAGTCGCCTCTTAAGACAGACAGGGTTGCTTTTTCTATTTCCGGATTAGAGAACAAAGACAAATATTAAGCATCAAAAATCGTTTTGTTGTTGTTCAAAATTGAGATCTCTACACTTTGCATGCGTTCGAACCAATTGTCGAAGCATTTTTGCCACTCTGATTGACGTATCTCCAAAACATGCGTTCTGAACATAACTACCGAATCTGTAGATGATAAAAAAAACGTTGACCTCTCAGGCTATTTTATATGTACGGGAAAAAAAGAACTTATTTGATGTCAAGTCAAGGCTATAGGGTGGATTACACATCAAAACTATGTTTTGAGTGCTAAAAAATGCAGTTGTTTCATGTCGATGTGTGAGATCTCTGGTTTTCCTGATTTCTTGAAAGACAACTAGCAAAGAAATGATTGTGTACCACTCAAATTTTACTGCTCTGCATTGTTCTGGTGGAACTATTGCGACATGTTCAGTTTTTATTTTTTTTATTTTTTTCAAAGAAAAAAAAGAAACCATTTGCTTTAAAGTGGTTCGCGCGAAGAACTTTTGTTGGGTTCGGCTCATCTTGAAAAAACAGTCACACAATCGACTGCTGTTTACTTTCGGTCTCATACGCGTAAATTCATTATTCATCACCTGTCCTAATGTGATAGACGTATTTCGAAGCACCGTTATCGTATTTTTTAACATTGCTATCGACCAATCGACACAAGTCTTTTTCTGAGCGATTGACAAATTGTGTGGGATGAAGGTGACAACTGTCAAATGTTTATGCAATATTTAATGTATGCTGGTCCCGCTAATGCCTATAGTTGTCTGAATCTTCCGATGGGTCATAATGACGATCTTTCAATATCAATTTGCGCACAGTATCAATAGCTTCCGAAACAACAACTATTTTTGTAAGACCTTCACGAAACTCTTCTTGGAGTAATTGAATTCTACATACCATCGATAAACGCAGCTCCTTGATAGAACTTCATAGCCAAAAATTGAATTAAGTTTATCGATACACTGTGGTTCAGTTAATCCACGTAGAAAGTTAAAAAAAATAATAATCAGGCGAATGTGTTCGCGATTTCATTTCATTTTTTGACCGAGACTAATATTTTAAGTTACTACTAATTAATGTTGTAGAAGAAACGAAGTTTTTTCAATTTTAATTAAAACAAACGTTTTATTTAAAACTTCTGCGAAAACAATTTTTTAACATATTTTTTTTCTCAAGTAAATGCATTAATGATAATTGTATATTTAAAATTTTTCTTATTAAAACGCTCGTGTGATAATATATACGAGACATGTTCAAAGGAAAAGGTGAATTTTGTTTTCTTTGATTGCAATGGTGTGGTGCATCATGACTTCCTGTCATAAGGTCGTACAGTTAATAAGGAACACTACAAGGAAGTTATCCAACGTTTGCGTGAAGCAATACGGCACAGCAGATCGGAATTGTGGAAAACAAATCGTAGATTCTGCATCACGATAATGCATCAGCTCACACATCAATGCTTATTCGGAATTTTTTGGCCAAAAACAAAACACCGTATTCACCAGATTTGACTCCCTGCGACTTTTTCCTATTCCCAGAACTAAAGAAACCAATGAAAGGAAAGCGCTTTGTCACAATTGATGAGATCAATTCAGAATCGAAGAGAGCTGATTGCCATACCGAAAAGCGCATTTCAGAAGTGCTTCGAGGATTGGATTCAAAATGCACCTTTTTCTTTGAGCACACCTCGCGCATACATAAATATATGTGTATTTATAATTGACGCTGTATATACGACGAAATCTTTTTCGGCCAAGAATTCTAACAATTTTGTTTTTTTTTTGTTTTGCTAAATATCGTTTTTATTACAACAACGTTCGCTATTAAATTAAGTACTATCCAAAATGTTGACTATCAACGTCCAGCATTTGACTATTTATTACACAGTTGCTGCCAAGTGCAATAGTATTTTGGTTTTTTCCTTTTATATTTTCATAATTATTTTTGTTTTGATTGACACATTGTTTTTCTTTATTATTTTCGATATTTATGACACTATCGCCATTCTCACTTACCCTTAAACGACTATCCGCCACTGTCCACACACGTGCGCCATAATCATTCGAGGTGCCTAATATATAAGTACCAGTCGAATCGAAATCAACGGAATTAATGCCGGCACTGCTGCCACCCAAAATTGCGCGTGGCTCCATAGCAACTACATATAAGGTAAAATATTTATGAATGAGAAATTATATGCTATTTGCATCACTGCACTCACCTTTCCCCACATCCCACAGCTTAACCTTTCGATCTCCACCGCCGGTCGCCACCATACGTTCAACGGGACTCCATTTCACGGCGTGCGTTTCATTGTCGTGCGCTTCGAATTTCATAAAGATATTTGTTGGTATTGACGAAGACACTATACACGGATTAAAATTAGGTAGGGGCAATGGTGTCAACATTTCCTCTAGGCTTTGATAGTAGTCAGGAGAACCACCGACTGCACCGTTATTACCAGCACCAGCACCAACACCACCACCGGCACTCGTCAGTGAGACTGTATCACCTTCGTCACCAAACTGCGATGGACTACCTGAGTTGCGATGTGTTGTTGAGTTGGGTTCACGGACGGCGTCTTCTAGATCACGTTTCAATTTGTCCGAACGTTTTCTGAAAATTGACGGCAGTCTTTTTCTAGATATTTAAAAGTGGGAGTGCACAATTGTTTGTTTATGATATCGAAAACAAAAAGAAAAGAAGAAGAAAAGGAAAATAGTTGTGGTTTTTCGGTACGTTTGTACAAAACAAAATATTAAAAGAAAATTTTTTGGAATTTTTTTTTCGTTGGTGGTGTTTTGATGCATTTCGGCTATCATCAACGTTACTTGTGTTGTTGTTTTTACAATTGAGAATATTAATTTTATTATTTCTTGCTTGTTTTTGCATTTTTCATTTTTAGTTTTTTTTTTGTCTTAGTTGGATTATTTTTTGCCGTATAAAAGTGTAATATTTTCTTTCTTTGCCAAGCCATTAAGCACCGGGTACACGGGTGACAGGAGGTTGAATGAGCCGAATGAGGTGAGTGAATACGGCATAGGCGATATGCGATTAGATTGATGAAAATGCATTTTCTGGTGTGAGTGTGTTGTTTTTTTTTAATATTTTAATGAATTCTTAATTTTTTTATGGTCAATTTATTAGACGAGCATGAGATGTCCAAATGCCTCATAACAAGAGTTGCATTAAATGAAAGTATTATTATTATTTTCGAAATCAAAGGCAAATAAGAGATTGCAAGAACTTATTATAAAATAACAAAGATACAGGCATATACAGGGTTTTCCAATACGGTTGATATGATTTCTAAGTGTCGTTTTGGCCAATTTTAATATGTCATCGTTCTGTCTTTCTTTTCATTGTACTCAGTAATATTTACGATTCATTCAATCAGGGCAAGATATACGCAAGAACAACGTTAACAAATTATTCAATATTATTATCAAAATAATCGTTCTGTAATTGCAAATTTTCGTGCGGTTTTTCCATTTTATAGTCGTAATAATCGTCCACCTGTGCTCGCTGTTCGTCGAATTGTTGAAAATTTCGATCATTTTCTTTACATAATGTTTAAGTGCCAATAAGACAAAGAACCGGTCGAAGTAATGAAAATATTTCTGCCGTTCAGGCAAGTGTTGCTGAAGACGGAAATTTGTCGATTCCAAGACGTTCTCAAGAATTGGGACTGTCTGAAACCACGACCTGGCGGATTTTGAGAAAGAATTTAGACTTGCATCCGTATAAAATTGTCCTCACACAAGAACTGAAGCCATTGGACCACCATAAACGTCGTGAATTTGCTGATTTTGTCTTGGAACAACTTGAAAATGATAACGATTTTTTTAAGAAAATCATATTCTCCGATGAGACTCACTTTCATCTGATTGGTGGGGTAAATAAACAAAACTTTCGATTCTGGTGCGAAGAAAATCCCCAAATTATTCATGAACAACCATTACCATTCACCTAAATTGACAGTTTGGTGTGGTTTTTGGTCTGGTGTAATCATAAGCCCATACAAAATGAAACTGGTAGCACCGTTACTGTCAATGGAGAGCGGTATAGATCGATGATAACCGACTTTTTATGGCCACTCACAATTCGAAGAAATTGATCTTAACAACATCTAGTTCCAAAAAGATGGGGTTACGTGCCACACAGGTTTGGAGATTCGATTATTTCAAGAAATTGTGACATTGAATGGCCTCCAAGAGGTTGTGATTTAACTCCATTAGACTACTTCTTGTGGGGTTATTTGAAGTCACTGGTCTTTAGTAATAAATCAGACTCTCTTTAAGCTTTAAAAAGTGCTCAAAAATTGGGTTCATCGAATTCCTTCCTGCAAAAAGAGTCGTGGAAGCCATTTGAATGATGTTATATTCAGAACTTAGTTGTATCGATTGTACTTCACATTAAATTTAAAAAAAAACATTTGAATTTTTTTAACAGTTAGTGTTTTTTTTCTTTTAAGAAATCATATCACTCTTGTTGCGAAACCCTATATAAACAAACAATACAAACTAAATGATATGTGACAGTTATGATCCAAAATATTTACTTAGATTTTATATGCACTATAAATTATAGTTTTAATTGTAAATTTAATTATACGGCATGCATTTCGACCACACGCCCACCGCACATACTTGCATACATAGACGTACGTTTGTCTGTATTAAAGCGCGTTTATAAATTAGTACCAACTCCATGCCATCCATACCAATGATAATTGTAAGTGTAATGCTTGTGTGATGAGAAAAAAATCGGATACATGCTGGATGCTAGTATTGTTTATTCTTACATAAATTTCGTTCGGGATTTTTTTTTCATAGAAATTTATATATTGAATGAAACTGCTTAATTAAAGCCTAACAATAAGTTTTAGAATCTTAATAATTAGTGTATTTCAGCTTCAGTCCATTATTAGTAATGAAAAGCAGGTAAGATGTTGCTAGCAATTCGCTTCTTTGAAGGCGTGTTCGGCTTGATAAAACTTTCTGGAAAGGATAAAACGTTTGCTAGGGGATTCGGATGATTTTGCAGTTTCGACAGGTATTTTTTCAGATATTTATCTCTGTACATTCTGTGTTTACTATTAGTATTTCGAGGTCTGTATGTATATTCTCGTTGCGCTTATACAGCGGTGCACCCAAGAGATTTCATAGCTTTTTATATCTTTCATGTACAATGAATGACAATGGTATATTAACTTTGATCCGAGGTATGTAAGTACCATGTCCGTCTGTCTGTATGTTTGTCTGTTTTTTTTTTCTCAGTCCTCAATTTTTGAGATATTTCAACCAAATTTGGTTGGGCACTTATACGTTGAAACGATCATTTAGCGAAACGTGCTAGATCAGACTACTATAGCATATATGCGACCAATTTCTCAGTTTTCAAATTTTGCCTCATAAATCCGCAAAAAAGTATCTAAGAACGTGAAATTTGGCTTACTACACTTATATAATGAACTGAATATTGACAAAACTCAGTCAAAAAAGCGTAGAGGAGCGTAAAATTTGGTATCCTACGCTAGTAAATTAAAATAAACATTGACACTGAAAATCATTGAAATCGAATTTTGCAATTTGCTTACTACGAGCAGTTGCGCAAATAGAGTGCCATAGTTGTATTTTTTTTTTTTGTTTTTTTTTTTTTTTTTTTGATGGAAGCTTTAGTGCTGAATTTTTACCCAATAACCAATTTAGGCTGGTGATTTTAAGTATAAGTTACGGTTTTTTTTTTTTGCGGAAATATGGCTCTTCCAGGTCAATTGCCTATTTCGGCGAATGCCAACTTAACCTGCTTGGGGGATCATTACATTGCTCAGCCTTAGTACTGTAAATGTGAATGTGACATGCTTACACTTTTGCTCATTCACTTGGATATGCCGGTTTGATAGCCAATTTTCAACAAGTATTAAGTGGTTTTCTAGTGTATTTGAAGCTTGGATTGGGCACTTGCTACTCTCTAAAATAGCCGTTTCGTCTGCGAATGCCGAGATCAGTATTTTTGCGAGCAATATAATTTTGTATATAATTTTGCATATAAGTCCTTATCGAATACTGGAGCCCCATCGAGATATATTGTTGAGCAATACTGTTTCGGTCGAGTGCTTAGCATTGCGTACTACCATTCGGAAGGCCAGAGCTCGAGTCCTAGTTCGACCAACATCCAAAATAATAGAATATTAATTTTTCTATTCGCTGCCGCCCCTCGGCAGGGAATGTCGAGCCCTTTGAGAATATTTCTAACATGAAATAAAAACTAATTATAAATATGAGGAGAATAAACTGTAGCCACAAGTTGAATGAGGAACTCGGCCGAAAATCCCTTCTGCGGTTACAAAGCGCCAACAAAAGGACTGCCTGCCTCGCAACGTTGCGATCGACCACAACACATGCGACGTGAGATAGATACCGAGAGCTAAAGAGGGAAGCTAAACGCATTTGCAAACGAAAATAAAAACAGAGGCGTTTCAGGTGTAAACCTGAAATTTTATTTCAAAATTATGTGATTTACAGAAAGTTTCAAGACCAAAGCATACTTATGTGGGAATTAAGTAGGTAATCTGGTGACTGATATCCAGATAATACTGAAATTATATAGCGAACACCCCCCTGTTCATTGAAGTCTTAGATTACTTCGTCTATCTAGAAACCAACATTAACACCAATAACAATGTCAGCCTTGAAATTTAACGCAGAATAACGCTTGCCAACAGGTGCTACTTTATACTGAGTACTGAAGAATAAAGTCTCCTCTAGACGAACAAAAACTAAACTGTACAAGTCGCTCATGATTCCCGTCTTCTTACATGGTGCAGAAACATAGACGATGTAGATATCTGATGGGTCGTCACTAATAGCTTTTGAGATTTATGAAGGTACAATCCATGTAGGGAGACTAGAAACATACTGCGTGGGTGAAAATTATATTTCTTCAATTTAAAAAGTAATAAATAAGCTTTTAAGGCAGTCGTAAATTTTATAAATGGCACTGTTGCCAAGTATTTCGACAAATATAAAATTTTAATATACATACTATTTGAATGAAAAAAAAATAACACAAATTCAAAGGTCACAATTTTTTCAATTTTTGATTTTTGAAAATAAAATGTCTCAAAAATAATATTAACAGCTGTAAAAATATATTAGTTTAAAAAAGTATACAGGAAATACGTAAATATCCTCATAAAGATACATATGTATATGTACGTATGTAATGAAATGTGTACCAGCACTAAAATTTTATTATCGACCAATTTCTAACATAAATAAATATTTTATAATTTACATGCTCGTCACAGTACCAAATGTATTTTGAAAGCAATTTGCTTACATTCAATTTCGTAGTTAGCAATTAGTTAGCAAAAATAATTAATAATTTTGTGAGTGAGAATATTAAAACAAGAAACGAGTTGAGAGAATGCCACTAAAAGTTTCATTTAAATATTTACATTTTGCAATTTCAGATTTTAATTGGAAAATGAGACTAAATATATCAACTGGACATAAATTTGTTTACAGAAAACTTGAGTGTTTAGAAAAACATATGTAGGTACAAATATGTATTACATAACAGGTCCATTGGAAATTACTCGGCCTGACACATAGATGACGCTACTAGAATTATTAACTAATGACGTTTAGTTAACCCTAACCTTCAAAAGACGTGAGTATAAATTTGACAGCTGCCGGATCATTAGTTTGTGAATTATAGCATTTTGAGTGAAACAACTTGTGTTATTAGGAAAGAAATAGATAAAAAGGAATTTCCCGTGTTGATAAAATATTACTTTTTGAAGAGAAAAAATACAGTTGAAGCAAAAACTTGGCTTGATGACGAGTTTTTGGACACTGCGCCAGGAAAATCACCCATCAAGGATTGGTACGCTAAGTATAGATGTGCTGAAATGAGCACTGCAGAATGTGAACCCAGTGGACACCCCAAAAGAGATTGTTACCGACAAAAACATCAAAAAAAACCACAAAATGATTTTGTAGGACTGTAAATTGAAATTGAGTGAAATAGTTGGCACTCTAAAGATATCAACTGAACATGTACATCATATCATTCACGAATAGTTGGGCATGAGAAAGCTCTGTGCAAAGTGGGCTTTTGACCAAAAACAACGACGAGTTGATGATTCGGAGCAGTGTTTAGAGATGTTCAAGCGTAATAACCTCGGGTTTTTGCCTCGATATGTGGCAATGGATGAAACATAGCTCCATCATTTCATTCCGAAGTCCAATCGACAATCATCCGAGTGGACTACACACGATGAACCCGTTTCAAAGCGTGGAAAAACACAAAAGTCGGTTATGGCAAGGTTGTGGCGTCTGTATTTTGGGATGCGAATCTAATAATTTTCATTGGCTACCTTGTAAAAGGAAGGACCATCAACATCGACTATTACATGGCGTTATTGGACCGTTTGAAGGACGAATTCGCCGAAAAATGGCCGCATTTGAGGATGACAAAAATTCATGAATTGGGCTTCGAATTGCTTCCGCATCCACTGTATTGTCCAGATTGGACACCCAGCGATTATTTCCTGATCTCAGATCTCAAAAGAATGCGCGCAGGGAAGGAATTTTTGTCGAATAAAGAAGTGATCGCCGAAACTGAGACCTATTTTGAAGCAGAGGACAAATCGTACTACAAAAATGGTATCGAAAAGTTGGAGGGTTGCTATAATCAGTGTATCACCCTTGAACAGAACTATGTTTAGTAAAAAAAAATTAATTTTACCAAAAACAAAATTAATTTTGCCAAAGAAATGTGTTTTACTATGTTAGGCCGAGAACTTTTCAATTGGCCTGTTATATAAAGGGTGATCCAAGTAGAGGTACTTTTTTCAATAGACTTTTTTGACAGATCACGCGTGAGTTGTGTCAAGCTGTCATGTCATTTTTGTTCAGTATTGTTGGGCATTTCATCATGGAAAGACTTACGCTTGAACGTTTACAAATTATTCAACTTTATTACGAATATTCACGTTCTGTAAAGAATGTGTTTCGCATGCTTCGCTCAACTTATGGTCAACATAATCGGTCTTCCAAGGGTATTATTCGCAACACTATCATCCATCTTGAGACCCAGCATTCATTATTGGATAATATTCGACCGTCCAACACGCAGTGAACAAAATATTGCGGCCGTTGCTGACACGAAGACCATGGAGAGTCGATTCGGCGCCGTTCGCAGCACCTCAGACTGACATATGGAACGATATGGTGAATTTTACGTCGCGATCTTAAATTAAAAGCGTACAAAATACAGCTTGTGCAAGAACTGAAGCCACTCGTCCTTCCCAAGCGACATCGCTTCGCTCGATGGGCTCTTGAAAAGTTCCAAGAAGATTCGACGTTTTCGAGCCATATTTTTTTTCAGCGATGAGGCTCAATGGGTATATAAACAAGCAAAATTGCCACATTTGGGACGAAGAGCAACCTGAAGAGATTCAAGAGCTGCCATTTCATCCAGAAAAAAAAACGGTTTGGTATGGTTTGTGGGCCGGTGGAATCATCGCTCCATAATTCTTCAAAAATGATGCCGGTGAGAACGTAACCGTCAATGGCGACCATTATCGTGCCATGATAACCGACTATTTGATGCCTGAAATTTTAATCTCTGGATCTCCGAGATATTTAGTTGTTTCAACAAGACGGCGTCACTTCCCACACATCGCATCAATCAATCAATCAATGGATTTATTGAGAGAACACTTCGGTGAGCAGATAATTTCACATTTTGGGCCGGTCGATTAGCCACCAAGATCGTGTGATAAATATCACAACGTTGGACTTTTTCCTATGGTGATATGTAAAGTGTAAAGTCTATGCGGACAATCCCACTTCAATTCAGGCCTTGGAGTAAAATATCAAGCGTGTCATTCACCAGTTACCAGTCGAAATGCCGAACGAGTCATCGAAAATTGGCTCAGCGGATGAACCATCTGAGACGTAGCCGCGGCAAACATTTGAAAGATAATCTTCAAAAAATAAATGCCAAAAAATGTTCTTTCGAATGATAAAAAAAATTCCCCATTAAATTTGAATTCTCTGTGTTTTCTATCTTTAAAGAAGTAAAAAAAACCTAGAAATGGATCACTTTTTATATGTACATATATACATTTGTAATTTGATTTTTTGATGTAATAGGGTGTAAATTTAGTTGAATTTCTTTTTCATTTGTTTTACATAAACGGCTAAACAGCTTCTCTGGCAAAGTAAAGAACATTTTATTTTAGCTTTTTTTACCAACACCTCGTCAACGATCAAACACAATTACCTCTGTTAAAATTGTTTTGAATGTAAACAAATTGCTGCCGCGATATAAAGGGTGTTTTTATAGAGGTATAGAACTTAATTCATCATGAATAGACTCACGCCTGAACAAAGCTTGCAAATAGTGCAACTTTATTTCGAAAATAATGGTTCTGTGCGGAAAGCGTATCGCGTGATTCATGATGAATTGCCAAACCAAACTGAGAATAAATCACTTGACAGCTGTTAAATCGGTCATCTTGAAAAGTAATGCCAACTTAAAGTTCTATACCTCTATAAAAAACACCCTTTACAAATATACATACATATGTGGGTGTTATAATAAAAATAAAAGATGTGTTAGCGGTATTAAAACGATTTATGGCATCAAATAGGCATTTCCAAAATAAAATAAAAAATATCAAAAAATAAATGCTAATAAATAAATAATGCGCTACATACATACATATATATATATATATATATATTTTTTTTTTTTTTTTCTGTTACATATTTATATATAAATACTTAACTACATATATTAAATGTATGATAAACAAATAAAGTTGAGAGCGAGCGAGCATAAAAACACATACATTCCACATAATCCACATAATCCACATGAGACCACATTCCAAATGAGTTTCGTTCTTTGTTTTTTTTTTTTTAATTTTGTTTTAGTATTTCTTGTCTCCAATATACACATGTTGCCAATGGCGCGCGCGTCAACGTAGCTATATTTGCTTGTATGTATTCAAATATTTATTAATACTTTTATTAAAAATAAAGTTTTATTTATTATTATTATTTGCTGAAAAATAGTATTGCTATGGGATTTACAGAAAGCATTCTTTCGTTTAGTGTTTTATTGGTTTATTCTTTTTTCTTTTTTTTTTTTGTCTACTTTGTTTAGCCCATATTCCACAAGTGTTTAGCTAGTATATTTTAATTAATAAAAAAAAAAATAATGTCCATCAGCCAAATGACAAGTGCCTCAAATAATTTAGTTATTTTTTTTTTTTTTCATAAAATGTATTTCTATGAATATCGAGTTTTTGATGACGTCCAAAACTTTTTTTTTGTTTATTTAAAAACTAAAAAATTACGAAGAAGAGGAATATTGTTATCAAATAGTGTAACAGTTATAATGCAGTGCTGCTCAAAATATATATATTTTTCTTTTTTCAAAATAATAATTAACCAAAAATCAAAAAATCGTTTTTAAAAAGCAAATTTCAGCAAATACAAAGTTTAGTCTTAGCATTGGGATAGGGAAATATTTTCAAATTTTCAATTTTTTTAATTACAACAACAGCAACAAAACAAGAGAACAATAACAACAATTCACACACCATACACACTCACCTGAGGAAATTCTCGTTCTCTTCATTCAACTTGTCAGCATCCTTCGATTTGTAGCGCATCAAACGGTCCAATAGGCAGCGATTCTCGTCCTGCAGTGAAATAGAAATACGTTTAGTAATCGCTTTACGCATTGTACGTGGACACTGGTGGATATTGGATGTAGACTTAATAAATTTGTTGATATACTATATGAATGTATAAGTTCAAAAGAAAATATCTTCAAATTTGTTCAATATTTTTATAAATTATTTTTTAAGCATTATTATTTCTTGTTTGCGAAACAACACTTAAAAATTTTTTATAATCAATTTTTTTTTTTAATAACTTAAATCACATGAAAAATTGTTTTTTTTTTCGAAACGTCGCGTAGCCACCGAAGGAGAGGAGAAAATATTAAAATCCACACAAATAAAATATTTTATTAAAAAGAAATTCTTTGAAAATATTCCGTGAAAATGCGAAACGCGCGTTGTCTACGACCGAAATACGAAAACGAACGACTAGCTGGCGGAAAATCTCACTGTCAGCCAACATCTACTAACCAGCTGGAAACATGAAGAGGCACGACCAAAATACGCACGCCTACACCGATACAGACAGACGTTTTTAAAACATGCCAGTGAAAATTTCTAGCGGAAAATGTGCTGAGTAAATCCGAGTATATATGTATGTATATATGTATATAATGACATTGTTGATGTCGCACGTCGGTCATGAAGGCTTAGTGACCTGATGCCTTTTTGTTGGTCCGTGGTTTTGGTGAATTGTTAGGTTTTTTATACCTTTCATGTACATGAAATGGTGTATTAACTTTGGTTCGAAGCATGTTAGTACCAGAGGGAGACGAGATAGACCCTACCGAAATTTTTACCGATCGTATCATAATCCCGAGCTGAGTTGATTTAGCCATGTTCATCTGTCCATCTGTCTGTTTGAATACAAAGTAGTCCCTCAATTTTTGAGATATTTCAACCAAGCTAATAGGCACGTATACGTTTAAGCGATCCCTTGTCGGAAGCAGCCAGATCGGACCACTATAGCAGATTGTACCACTATAGCTTATATATATGATAGATTTGCAGATTTAAAATTTTGGGTCATAAATCCGCCCTAAGAATGTGAAATTCGGTATACTACACATATATAACGAATTGCAAATTGGTGCTGAAAATTATCGAAATCGGACAACTATTGCATATAACTCCCATGCATCGTGAAATTTGGTCTTTTACAGACGTAAATTCAAGCATGTATTGACACTGAAAATCAAAAGTCGAAACCGAATTTCGCAATTTGCAATAAATTTGATATATTTACGAAAGGTATAAAGAGTCGAAGACAGCCCTTTTTTTTCTTGTTTTTATTACTTTTCCTTTAAGTACCATTTGTCAGCTGATAGGCACCTCTGACTGACTGAAAGTAGGCGTGCAGGCGCATATATTATATAATATTATGTATGTATGTAAATACATATTTGTGAAAATAAATGTTGCAGAATAAAACGGTTGGGAAAAACAAAGCACATCCCTACAGTGGTGAGAAAAAGAGGAAAGCAAAGTGATAACTTTGAAAATATCAAGTTGAAACATCATTGTTAGCTTTTAAAAATAAAATCTTGGAATTTCATAGTGACTTTTAACGATTTTTTTTTTTTTTTTTTTGAGAAATATAATTTTTATTTTGTTATTACACCCGTACATTAGTTCAAAGAATCGCTTTTGCTCGTTTTTTCCATTGTTGTTGTAGTTTTGTTGTAAAAAAAAAGTTCCGTTAGACAGCTATGCTTCAATGTCACAAAATGTTTTACTTCTTCAATTTAAATTGCTTGCTTCTGGAACTGATTTAAATTTATGTCCGCTACATTTGCGAATACCTCAATAAGCAACATAACCTTAAAATTGTAGAATGAATTACAAAGTTTGACTTCTTTCTGTAAGCCGTAGCAAATTTTGACTCCATTTGATATTTTCTAAATTTAAACAACATAACAATATATGTAAGTAATAAATTATAAGTAATTTTTTTTTAAATTTGGTTTTTTTTTTTTGAGTTTTATTAATTCCCCGTTTCTTAGGCAACCACTGTATCAAGAAAAACCACTATTTGTTCGAATTACGACGAAATGAATGCACAAAAAGGGCAAAAATTGATGCCATCCTCAAAAATATAGTTGATAAAATTATAATTAAATTAATTTCGTATGAGTTAGAGGAACTCATATACCAAAAAATACGTTTTCTTCGCATAAAATTAGCTCAGAATTGAAAAAAGGCTCGCAGAAAGATGAATATCTGGGTGGCTTAATTCTGAGATAATACGTTTTTTTGGTAGAACTCAATTCCTTTTGTTAGATAAAATTAAGTGAATAAACTCAATAAATTATGTTGCAAGAGGGTTGCTTATAATTTTTAGTCGTTAATGGTTTAAATTCTATTTTTGAACTGATTTCTTCTTATTTATGAAAATCTCAAAGGTTTTACTTTGAATGCCAAGATTTTGAAATAGTTACTAATTTCGTATAGAAAATGTGGTCATTTATGGTGAACCGGTAAAATTTTCAAAAACTGCTTTAGGTTTGTTCGCACAACTCGTCTGTAAATGTCTCTCCGTCCATCTATAAGTAAAGGGTTTTTCGATAGGGATGATATGATTTCTAAGTGTCGCTTTTTTTTTAATATGTCATGATCTTTCTTTTTTTTATTGTATTCAGTAATGTTTAAAAAATCGTTCTGCAATTGCAATTTTTGTGCGCTGTTGCCATTTTATTATCGTAATAATCGTCCACCTGTGCTCGCTATTCGTCGAAGTGTTGGAAATTTCGAGCGTTCATTTTCTTTACATAATGTTTAAGTGCCAATAAGACAAAGAACCGGTCGAAGTAATGAAAATATTTCTGCCGTTCAGGCAAGTGTTGCTGAAGACAGAAAATTGTCGATTGCAAGACGTTCTCAAGAATTGGAAAATCTCAAACCGCAACCTGGCAGATTTTGAGAAAGGATTTGGGCTTGCATCCGTATAAAATTGTTCTCTTTCAAGAACTGAAGCCATTGGGCCACCATAAACGTCGTGAATTTGCTGATTTTGCCTTGGAACGACTTGAAAAGGACAATGATTTTTTTAAGAAACCCATCTTCTCCGATGAAGCTCACTTTCATCTGAGTGGTGCGGTAAATAAACAAAACTGTCGGTGCAAAGAAAATCCACAAATTATGCATGAACAACCATTACATTCAGCTAAATTGACAGTTTGGTGTGGCTTTTGGTCTGGTGGAATCATCGGTCCGTACTTCTTTCGAAATGAAGCTGTCAATGGAGAGCGTTGCTGTCAATGGAGAACGGTATAGATCGATGATGACCAACCTTTTATGGCCACAATTGGAAGAATTTGACATCTGGTTTCAACAAGACGGGGCTACGTGTCACGCAGCACGTGCAACAACCGAGCTATTGCGAGAAAGATTTGGAGATTCGATTATTTCAAGAAATTGTGACATTGAATAACCCCCATGAAGTTGCGATTTAATACCATTAGACTACTTCTTGTGGGGTTATTTGAAGTCATTGGTCTCTAGCAATAAACCAGACTCTCTTCAAGCTTTAAAAGTCAATATTGAACGTGCTATTCACGATATACGACTTGATTTAGTGGAAAAAGTGCTCAAATGTGTACTTCACATTAAATAAAAAACATTTGAATTCTTTTAACAGTTCATGTTTTTTTCATAACACTCTTATTGGAAAACCCTATATATACATAACATACATATATAAAAGAGATTGTTGTTAGTTTCTACGCTTTTAACTCAGGACGTCTTGACGACTTCGATCGTTGGCATCAATTCAGATTGGTCTCCGGCCAAAAAATAAAAATCCGAAATAAATCCGGAAAATGTATCAGGGACCAAGCTAATCGAAAAAAATTGTATATTTAGTTCGATTTTTTTCAAATATGGTACGATGGTAGCTTTCCGCTTAGTTTAACTTTAACACTACTTTTTCCCCCTGGAAGTGCACCTGGGTCGTCTTAAAAAAATTACGCTTATGGTTTAACAGAAAATTATTTATTTTCAGAAAGTGGACCAGATACCGATCTTATTGAGACAAATATTTTTACGGTTTGGTGAATTTTTAATTTTTTTCTCTTAAAGCAAAATTAAATTTTTTAATATGAAATGAAAGCATTTTCGCAATGTCAGAGTTCATGATAATTTGTAGACTTTTGTATCGAAATATTTTTATTCTATTTTTTTTTAGTTTAACGTTATGTTTTTAAATTAATATAAAACTTATTTCATCAAACAATGTAGAGCTTAAAAGTAATCACAATTCATATTTTTTGCACTTCACTGTTGGTGTTTTCAAGTACAATAAGTATGTACGCCTTTTTGTACGTGGAAAATCGTGCATTCCACGTGTGTAGGCGTGGATGCGTGAGTATAAATAATTTAACAAAGCTTGATAAGTCCATTTAATTAACAAATGCCGGCGTTTCACGTAGACCAGTGTGTAATTGGTAACAAAAAAAAAAAAAAAAAAAAAAATAGGTGTGTTCAACAAAGGGAAGACAATCGGTCAATGAGATTTTTTACTTAGCTTTTAGCCCTAGATAATTTAATCAATAGTAGGCATGAAAAAAAGAAAAATAAATAAAAGTAAATAAATAAAAAGGAAAAGATTTGTAGACAGTCTAGTCCTTATATATGTATATGCTAGCAGTATCAGATTGAAACACTATATGATTTTACTTAATCAAAGTGCAATTTGGTTACAAAAATTTTGAAAATATTTATTTATTTAATCTAATTTTTCCTATAAATTTCTACTATTAATTTTTCATTGCTCTTTGAATGAACCCCTGGGTAGTGTTTAATTTTTAATTATGCATATATGCTTTATAAATACAATATAAAAATATCTGCATTTCGTCGTTCAGCTGTCAGTTGCGATATTTAATTTGGACTATAATTTTTTTTATATGGATTTCGGCCACTTAAAATTCATTCAAAAGCAAACTTAACTCAATAACTTGCATACAGACATCATGCGTAAAATTCATATACATACATATGTTTATATGTATACGCACATACATATTTGAGCATTTCCGTCATATAAAAGCACACGCCACAAAATGAAAATTGCAAAAACGAATTTAAAAATAAAAATCAACGAATAGGCAAACGAAATCAATACGAATGAATCAACACTTTTGCTTAAAAGTCTAAATATACATATGTAAGTAATCTCGTGCTGGACGTTGATGGGTTTCGGATCGTTAGCTGGGTCGTTATGCAGCACTGAATGCAACGACCATAAAAGCTCTATAAATTATAAAAGTGATGTGCAGTTATAACGGTGTATATAAGTATACATATGTATATATATTATACATACATAAAAGACTTTTATACAACAAACACTCATAAACATACATATGTATAAACATATCCACTACCATTCAGTGGCTATATAATATGCATACGCCTCCAACACGCCTGCGGCTGTCATCAATTTGATTAAACGTGCACCACTAACGGTGTATATGTATATGTTTGGTTGTATTCATAGTTATTGCAACACTTTTCAATGTTAAATATAATGAAATGAAAAGTGATTCTGAGTGCAAAGAAAAATGATTCCTTTCTTACGTGTAGATGTGTATGAATGTAAGCATAAGCTTAAATAAAAAAAGTGAGAGTAAGTGCAAATAATGCAGACATATTTAGACGCTTATGCAGTATTGGAGCCAGAAGAACATGCATTTTGTCTTAGAGGGACTAGTTGTCAATAGATTAATTAAAATTAAAAACAAATCGAAATGTGTTACTATAACATGTTGTAGGTTTTAAGAAGTTTAATTACATTAAAAATTAACAAAGAATGTTAAAAATACCATAATTTTTTTATTTTCATTTACATATTTGCTTTTATTATTATTATATTTTTTTATATTTTCTTGTTTATAATTTTTATTTTATTTCACTAATGCTTTATTTGTTATTTTTTATTTTTCTTAATTTTTTCATTTTTTGTAATTTAAAATTTTTTTGTTTATTATATTTAAATGTTTTTATTTTTTATTTCTTAATTTTAAATAAATTTATTTTTTATTTTATTTTTAACTGTTTAATTTTTTATTTGTTAATTTTAAATATATTTATTTTTTTTTTTAATTTTTATAATTTATATATTATATTTTTTCATTACTCTTAATTTTTTTCTTATATTTTATATTTTTAACTTTTGTATTTTATTTTATTTTTTTATGTTTATCTAATTTTTTTATATTATTATAAATTTTTTATATTTCTTTTAATTTGTCTTATTTTTATTTTTATTTTTTCTTTTTTCTATTACCGTTTACGGTTTTTTATTATTTATTTATTTATTTTTTTATCTATTTTTTGTATATTTTTAAATTTATTTTAAATTTTTTATACTTTTATTTTTTTTTACTTGTCTTATTTTTGAGTTATTTTTTGCTTTTGTTTTACTTTTTCTTGTTTTTTGAATTTTTTATTTTTTTTCTATTATTTTTCTATTATTTTTCTTTTTCTTTTTTTTCTTCTTCTTTTTTCTTTTTTTTCTTTTTTTCTTTTTTTCTTTTTTTCTTTTTTTCTTTTTTTTCTTTTCTTTTTTTTTCTTTTTTTCTTTTTTTCTTTTTTTTTCTTTTTTTTTCTTTTTTTCTTTTTTTTTTCTTTTCTTTTTTTTCTTTTTCTCTTTTCTTTTTTTTTTTTTAAATAATAAATAAAGGAACAATTTTTTTGATTTTCTTTCCAATTTTTTTAGTTTTTAATTTTTTTTTATTAGTTTTACTTTTTTATTTTTTACCCTTTTTATAATTTTTTTAAATTCCTTTTTTTTTTGTATTTTCATTTAATTTTTTTTAATAAATAAAGAAATAGTAGTTTTTTATATTTATTTTTTAATATTATTTTTTTTATTTTATATTATTATTTTTTTATATTTATTATTTTATATTTTATTTATTTTTTTTTCATGATTTCTTGATTGTTATTTGTATTTTATTTTTTATTTTTTATATTACATCTTTCTTTATATTACTAATTTTTTAGTTACAGTTATGTTATTATTTTTTTAATTATATATATATATTTCTTTAAATATTTTTTGTATTTTTTATTTTATTATTTTTTGATTTTTTAATTGCTTAATTGTTTTTTTAATTCTTATCTTTTATTTTTATTATTTTAATTTTTATTTTTTTATTTTTTTTCTATTTTTAACTTTTTTTAATATTTTCTTTTTTAATTTTGTTATGTTTATTATTTCAAATTTTTCTTTTTTTTGTTTCTTTTTTTTTCTTTTTTTTCTTTTTTTTTTTATTTTTTTTTTTATTTTTTTTTATTTCTTTTTTTTGAGGTTTTTCAAATTTTTTAAATGTTTCTTTTTTAATTGTTTTTTAACTGTTTTTACAGTTAATTTTTCTTTTTTGTATTTTTAATTTTTGTGTTTTTTTTTAGTTTCTGTTTTCTTATTTTTTATTACTTTTTATTTTATTGTATTTATTTATTTTTTTATTATTATTTTTATTTCTTTTATTGTTTCTTATTTCTCGTTGTATTTAAGTTTTTTTTTAGTTACGTTATTTAATTTTTTAATGTTTCTTTTTTATTTACATTTTACGTTATTGACTCAAAATAAATGAATTGAAAAATAATTTTGTTCGTATTTGTTTTCCAAATTAATGGCCTTTTACCGAATTCACGATCAAAATTCATGTGCTTATTCATGTAATGGTGTTTTAAACATCGTTCAGTATTCAGTATTACTAAATGGAAATGGCTGTATTCGAAATATATTTTTTTTAAACTTCTTAAGCATCTTCACACACATGACACATTTTTATATACTAGTAAGTATGTATGTATGTGTATTTATTGAGCATTTTAATAAATTATTGCAATGAGTGGTAGATATGTACATGTAACTAATAAATTTTATATAATTTCTTGAATATTACTAGAAGTTACTAGACCTGAGATAAAGGCGGACAATAATATTTTATTTTAAGTCTTTTTCTGGCACTTCCTTTTATAAATCTAATACATGCATGAGAATAACTCATCTAAATACTACTTTACGTGCTTAATAATGTTTAAAATCTAATTCTTTTTTTTTTTTGCTTTCCGCTTTTTTTAGCCGCTATTATTGCTCATAAAACGGTAGCCACATTACTTTAATAAATAAATAAATAAATATTGACAATTCAGGGAATATATGATCTTGTGGGTAATAAAACATTGCTTTTGTCAACATTTCTCAAAAGATTGCGTCAAATTCTTATTTTTAATGATGTCAGTGAATAGAGGAGCTTACATAAAGAAATTACGAAATTATCATTATCTTTCGCCAACAAGTCTGCCAAACATTTTAGAATTTGATGATTGCATACCATGCAAACTGTATCCAATGCGTCGTGTGTGTGTGTGTACATCTGTGTAAAGAAAATTGTTCCACATATGTATGAATAATTGAATGCCAAACCCATTTATTCACTTATGAGCACTTGAATAGAATTGAGTATGAGCTGCTAATTGCCATTTGCCGGCAAGGGCCAATAACCGAAGCATACTCGTATAGTAGATATCTTTCCTATAATATTGTAGTTGCAAGAAAAATTAGTAGCGACTGGAATTAGATTTGACTGGAATTTTGTATATGAAAATAAGTTAAATAAACTCCATCGGAAATATTTGCATAACCCAATTTATTGTATAAGCTTTTTAAAAATACAGAATTGTACATATATACGACATATATGTGATCATTTTCCTACTGGGTCATGAACCATAATTCGATTTGAATCACTTAGTTCATAAATGTCTTCTTTTTTATCTCTACTAAATTCCATTTATGTGTATTACGCTAAAATTGTGCGCCCTCTGGTGCCATATTGGCCTTTTGCCACAAATTTACGGAAAATCATCGGAGATTAAACGCATGTTCGGCATATGTGAGCAAGAAGTCACTTAAAAACATGTTAAAAACAAATAAGCACTTTCATTCATTTACAGGTGGCTTATACTATTGTATGGCCAATGAAATATGAAAATACGAAATCAATCAGTTCCTTGACCGGCACAAAATCAGCTGCATATAAAATGTGTTAATTGGTATTTTGTAAGAAACAACAACAACAAATTGGAAATTAACAATATAATAAAATATAGTTAATAAAAGTGATAAAAGAACAAATAAATTTATAAACTAATATACATACATACATCATTATGTTCACATTTACGTATGTATGCATGTGCTAAAAGGAATAGCAAAAGGCATGTGTGTAGATTAATCTTCATCACACAATATAATAATCAACACCGCATGCTGGCTCTAATTGATCGCAATTACCATGTACAACAACAAAATACAAAATTTTTGTTTTAATTGAAATGCCCAAAGCACATTAGTTTCTTAAATATTGCGAACAAAAATCGCTTAAAATAATGGATATTAAATTTTGAGGGTATAATTATTTCAAATAATAAAGCGTAAGTGATAAACGAAATTATTTGAAAATAAATTGTAACAAATTTCATTAATTTAGAAAAAATACGATAAAAGCTATATAACGCAAAATTAATTATTTTGTGAAGAAAATATTTTGATGCACGAATTGCATAGCTAATCTGCTGGAATTCTGTCTAGAATTACATTTTTTAAACAATAAATTATAAATAATTATAATTAAAAATAATAAATAAATAAAAATTCGAGAGCACATAAATAACATCTTCACTCAAGAATTATTAATGAAATTTGTTCAGTAAAAATATTGCAGTCCACTTTTGATGAAATCAGCACAAAAAAATAATAATATTGACCAATAAACTATATCGAGCGAAAGCAACTACAAATACGCATGTGTTATCCCCTTCGGGTTAGGGGTTCAAGAAATAACCCACGGTAAGGCATGCCTGTCGTAAGAGGCGACTAAAATCCAATAGTTCCCGCGACAGTCGGGTCTTTATACCGGATTTTTATTCGGCCAAGGACTGTCACTTCCACAATATTCCCGGAAGCCCCATTTGGGGAATTTTCTCCGGTTACAACAACAACAACAACAGCAAACACACATGTTTTCTCATACAGCCATGAATAAGCTTCAAAAGGCCTAATTTCATGGCGTCTTTTAAAGAATTTTTATTATTATTTTTTTAATAATTAGGAAATAATTGCACACACAGCGCATTTTTTTCGGTGCAATTTTTCGTTGAACTTTTTTTGAAGAATGTTTTTAACATTTAAATTTTTTTACTCAGTTATTTTTCAATATTTTGCAAACGCTAATCCTAAAAACTTTTAACTCCTTATAACTATGATTTAACTGACACTACATTCTAGCTTGCCAAAAAGGCAAATCTACAAATGTTCACACGCGTAATTGCAAGGTATGAAAATGGATAAATCATAAATATTCAAAAAAAAAACTAATAAGACAGCTCATCAGTTATAAAAATGGCAATGTACCAGATATGGTTGTAGTCAAAAATAATGTATCACACTTCCGATATGATTGCTTATTAATTTTCAACATTGTATACGAAGGCACTTATCCAACAATAACGGTGCTTATATTACGAAACTTTATCAGCTGGCAGACAAGTGAATCTGAAGAGGGCACGAAAAAGTGAAAGCAGCCAAATAAAGCGAGATATAAAATTCAAATCCCTACATATGTACATGCATACGAGTAAGTACATTATAGAACAAAATTACTTAAATAGACGGATATCTTATCGATTACGAACTGTACGCTTGAAAAAGTCATAAATAACAATGAATAGATATAATTATTAGAGGCGACTACTTAAAGTGCTTTGGACGAACTTATTTATAATAGTGCGAATGTTGAAAAAGAAATTAATATATAATGTTTATATTTATATATATATATATATATATGCCGCTTTGTAACCGCTGAAGCGATTTTTGGCCGAACTCCTATTCCGATTTGTGGTTTTACGTCTTAATATTTTTACCAACAAATGGAGGAAACTACAGTTTACACTAAGCCGCCTACGAGGAGACATTATTTCACCTCATAAATACATTCGGAGGGCTTGACATTCCCTGCCGAGTAGCGACCGCAATTAGAAAAATTAATTTTCCATAATTTTGGATGCTGGTCGAACTAGAACTCAAACACTGGCCTTCCGAATTGTAGTACGCAATGCTAATCACGCGGCTATCGCGGCCGTTAATATTTACATATATGTATATTAATTAGAAATGTATGTGCATATATTTGAACGATTAAAAATCTCATTATCTTAACCAATTTAGATATGGAGTTACGAGAATACATACGCTTTAATGGCACAGCTAATGAATGGCAATAATCACTTTTATATGGATGTGAGCGAATTATTAATTGTATTTGCACTAAATGCATCGAACATGCGTACACAGGAAATTATTAAAATTTATTTGCAAACTTTGTTAGCGATTTATGGCCGAAATTTTAAGCAAATAAAATACACTTTCAATAATTTAGATGTATTTCTATATAAAGTTACCAAAGAACTACACAAAAATTTACGGAATAACAAAATTTTTCGTATACAAAAACCATTTCTCAAAAAGAATTTTTTTTTTAAATATTAAAAAAATTTAAATTTCAGCTGAAATATTTGGAATTGGAGCAAAACAGGTGGTAATAGAGAAATGAAATTGCACATGGAAATTATATGACGAGTAAAAATATGTAATAAATCTTAGCATGTTCTCATCAATGATACCTAGAGGGTGCCTATGTATGGAACAGTGTTTGTTGCTTGTCTAGACTGCTTAGTAGAGTAGCAAGTACTAATAACAAGCTCAATTTATGAGAGTTGCTAAATGTAATTAAATCTTAACGCCTAATTATCATCTGCGCCCCATTTTTTTTTTTTTTTTTTTGCAGCAATAAGTAATGCTTCATATGTAATTATATAAAACGATCAAATCGTAACTAAGCCAATAATTGTTTCAGTTTTCTCCGCAACTCACCTGTACACTACGCAGTTTTTCCTCCAATGAACTGAAAGACAATTGTAACGCGGTGTGCTCATCTAACAGTGTCGTATTAAGTTTCTTCAACTGCTCCAAACTCGATTTCAGCATTTCTACTTCAGCACGTAATGAACTATTGGCAGTTTTTTGTTCGGCAATACTGTTAAAAATAAACCAACATGAATTCATTAGTTAGATGTGTTTTCTTTGTTTTATGTGCGTCATAAATATGATTAGATACATAATAAAAATTAGCCATATCTTCGCACATTTTATTTTTTTCCGCTATGAGCTTTTTCTGTTGTTCCACACTGAGACTTAGGTCGACAATCATTTGTGAATTTTCGCCTTTACGTTTATGCAATTCAGTCAGTTCCTCTTGTTGGGCTAATAATTTCTTTTCTAGCGCCGCAATGGCCAATTGTGCGCCGGTAGCATCTTTTCCACCACCTGTTGAAAGAGCTGTACGAAGTTTCTCATTTTCAACGGAAAGTTTTAAATTATCTGCTGTTAATTGAGACGCTTGGTCAATTAAACGATTATCTAAAAGAATAAAGTAAAATACAATTAAAAGTATCACACAAAAAAACAAGTGGAAACAGCAGCGAGCATAAAACATTGTATTTGTTATCAATTTAAAGCAAGCATTGACTAACACCACATAGGATGCCGGCAAGTAAATTAATTTCATGTTTACGCTGCCGTAACTTTTGCTTGCGTTTTGCTTACTTTGTAAAATTATCTCCCGGCCTCTCGACTCATTGCGATTCCTTTCACGTAAACGATTTACAATGGACTGACGCCAATCAGGCTCGTCTGCGGACATTTTTTGTTTATTTATTGGTGCGTGGGCTTTGGTGAAAATGCTATAATGCTTATTTTAGTACTTATAGTTAGTCAGTAGAATTTTCTTTTTTTTTTCTTCTTTATTTTGTTTGTGAAAGTTTTCTTTGCTTTAGGGCAAGCCGTATGTGTTGTGATGAGGCCGATTTGTCTCCTTGGGCAATTGCTTCCCGTTCAACGCACACACTTTTCGCTTAAAATTATTACAAATCGCAACGCATGTTATCGCTACAATTTAAAAATGTACACTACAACAACAAAGAGTTGCACTTGCATTAAGTTGGACTAAAATCCAAACACACCTTGATGAAATTGATAAGAAAATTTATTTAAAAAAATTAGCTGAATAAAGATCACATATTTGTTAACTTCCCACAATTTTGTTTTGATATTTGGCAGCTGATTGGGTTCCCGACATGCGGCACTGCAGGGTTGTATTTACTTTTCTCATATTTAAACAAATTTGAACTCTGTTTGATAGCACAGTAGTGGCAAGCAGATGAATACGGTTGAAAAATATTTAAGTTTTAAATAATTATACTTATTTATTGAAATTTTTATACAAAAACAATTAAACTGTATTGGTCTAATTATATTATTAAGTGTTAGAGGCTGTAATCAATTTATATAGTTTTTGTTACATTGAATTGAAGGGATTACTTAATTATGTAGATATGGTAGTACCGTTGAAATGTCAACATTTTGCAGAATTGAAAATGAAATTAGTATTGTGAAAAATCATTTACACACATTTTCTGAATGTTTAATTTTATAACTATTGTGTTATGCTAGGGACATAGAAATGTGCATTTAAATAAGAGGTTACGTCGATTGGAATTAAAGATTTTTATGATGTGTAGGTGTGTTGTAATTAATGGCATGCGATTTGGTAAAAATGTTTTATTTCAAGCTGCTTATTGAAATGTGATGCTAAGATATTCAAATGATGAATGTGCACAATATACCGGATGTACTTTCAGCCATTTCCGGCCATGAAAGGTAAGACAATGTGCCGGTATACTAACTTGAATTTAATGATCAGTTCTTCTCTTTAGGGTACAGACAGTTCCGGTAATTAGAGAAATGGTAAGTGATATTTCAGAAAACAGTTTATACTTGCTTACACAACGCTTTACTAAGTAAAAATTTCTTCACCACCTACGGGAATGATTTGTAAGATGCTTTAGGCGCCCTCTAAGTTCCGACTTGCTTATGGAAAATACGTGTGTAAAGTAGACAAATGTTTTTTTCTAAACGCGATGTAAGCTTTTAAAAAGACAGGTCAACGCAAATTTTGACCTTAACATTAGAGTATGAAATTTCGATGAATTAGATAATAGTTTAACGAAAAAAATTATAAGGCTTGAAAAAGTTCGGTTTTGTATACAGAGAAAAATGTTTATATTTTTTGAAAATCTGTAATTTTTATTTTTATTTTATAAAAAAAACTATACAAATATAAATGTAAATTTTTTTTATTATTTTAACTATCGAATTAGTTTACAAGAAAGTGGGAAATAATTCATAAATGCACAGTTTTATTTTTTCTTTTATGCTAGTTAGTACTTTCCCTCAATAAACCCGAAATATAGTCTCCCATCATATTTTCATTGTTTTGGCCTTGATAACATTGTTCGAAGCTCATGATATCTTGATGAAAACGTTTTCCTTGCTCTTCGGAATACGCTCCCATGTTATTTTTAAATTTATCGAAATGAGTATGCAGCATATGTACTTTTAAAGACATTCTGCAACCCATGGCTTTAAAATTTTTCAGCATATTTTCAACTAGTTCTTCATAGTTTTCAGCTTTGTTATTTTCTAAAAATCCAGAGACTACTGCTTTGAAACTATTCCAACTTGCTTTTTGAACTTTATTAAGCAAACTTGGAAATTTTGTATCAGCAAAAATTTGCCAAATTTGTGGACCAACAAAAACTCCAGCTTTAACCTTTGCCTCTGTCAATTTTAGGAACATTTTCTTTTTAAATATGCAAAAGCTTTCGATTTTTATCCATTTTCTTCACAAATCGTTTCATCAACCCAAGCTTATTATGCCAAGGCGGCATTAACACTTTTTCGCTTCAACAATCGACTCAAACTTTACATTCTGTTTTACGACACAAAATTGTGTTTTTACAAGCCATGATCGTTGAGTAAAATGTTGAGCATCCACTCTGCTGTCCCATAAACACAAATAAGACGGATTAAATCCTATCATTTTAAAGTCTCCAATCAGCTGCCAATTATATTCGTGATACTTCAGAGGTTTTAGTAAGATTTTAACACTTTCATAATTTTCATTTAAATGTACAAAGTGAACTATCGGAAGAGATGAAAATTCATTCCCGTTGTGCAACAAAACTGCTTTCAGGCTTTTTATAGAGCTGTCAATAAATAAACGCCATTCACTAGGAAGAGGAAATTCCAATTTCTTCAAACATACCTTTTATATTGTTACAAAAACAAAGCCCATCTTCTTTCGTAAAAAATGATGAAAATATTTCATGCCGACTTCGCTGGTCCGAGATATTGACATCAATCAGTAAATTCCATTGTTTTTAACGATAACCCAAAAGCTCTGCTTTGGCGGATTTAAAATCTGGTATTAAATCGTCAAAATCGGCTGAAGAAATAAGATGGTGTTTTGGTTCTTCAGGTGTAGGTAAAAATTCTTTATCTAAACCACTTCTATTGAAGCTGTAAGATGAGCTTTTTTGAGACAATTTCATCGGAGATTCAGGTACTGGAAGTATTGCGCTTTATTCAATTGGAGCAGAAGAAGAATCAAGGTCAGGATATTCAATAGATTTTGCATTTTTGCCACTACGTCTGTTACGTAGATTGACAATGCAAAAGCAATGTGGTCTTTTGGTTCTCGCCAAATTCTTGGTACTGCGAATTTCATAGACCTCCTTTCTCCTTGGTACCAATCTAAAATAAATTGAAATAATAATTAATGTGTTTATGGTATTTTGTCATCGCTTGAAAATTACCCACCTTCCAAAGACCTTTTACAAGTACTACATGCGACATGCAGAGCCCATGGCTTGTCTTGGTTCCTAACAGGGAAGTTGAAATATGCTGCGTAGGCTTCACAGAGAACGTTGCATGCCTTTAATTCATATTTTATATCACGCAATTTAATAAATTGATCACATGTAGTACATATAACAAAACGCATCAGCATCATATTTACATTTTCTCGACGACATTTTGACATTTTCTAGATTTTTACAAACCATCTGATTGTTATTTATCACTCAAGTGCCATGTGGAAGCACTGTGTGAATGTAAAAACCCTACTTTTATGTCGCGGTATTTTCGAATGTATCGGAATTAATTAAAATTTCTATGAAAACACGAAAATACGTGTAATTACGGCAGTTATCACAGAAACAAATTTCATATAGAAAAAAGGTATTTTTTTATCGTTTTTGTGGCTAATTAACCAAAAATTCCAAAAAAGAAACTTTAGTACAAAGAATGAAATTTTTTTGTAGAGCCGTAAAATCAATCTACATATGTACACATGGCAGAAAAAGTATGCGTTCACTCACTGTATTAAAGTATTCAACTAAAAACAGTTATGCATTTTAAAGCAAATACTTTCACTTATTTTGAAGACAATTATTTGAAGAATGTTTGGGCAAAATTTTACAGAATTTGAGCTGCGTCGTTCTGAGTTAACGGGATTGAAAAGCGATGGTTTGTTGCATTGAAAAGACAAATTATTTATGTTGAATTTAATTTTAAATTATACACGATAGTAATTGCGATTAGGAAGAAGCTAAAGCGTTTATAAATATAGGAGAAACCTCTTTATTTTTTGAGTATGGACCAAAAGCTAAAAGAAATATAAATTGGCGAAAGAAATCATAGTTGGTTTGTGGCAGATTGGTAAAAGCTATCGGGAAATCTCGAAAACCGTTGGCAGACAGTACTCCTCTGTCCAGAGAGTAATAAACAACTTCAAACAAACAAAATCTTATGAGTCTAAGCCACGTTCTGGTCGTCCAAGGAAACTGACGGAAAGAGAAGAGCGCAACTAAACCATTCTTGTGAAGTCTAACCCACGTCTAACAGCAAGCCAACTTTCAAAAGACATTGATTTAAAAAACCAAAAGAAATTATGGAAAGAACCGGCAGAGTCGCACGAAGAAAACCCTTCATATCGACAAAAAATCGTTTCAAGCGGATGACCTTTGCGAAGGAACACTTAAACAAGCCTCCAGAGTTTTGGAATAAAGTTATTTTTTTCAGATGAGAGTAAGTTTTGCATTTGTGGGATAAAAAAGGCCGTAAGATTATTTGGAGGAAAAGCGAAACAACGCTGGAAAAGCAAGATATGGTACCTACGGCAAAGCACGGTAGTGGAAGTGCTATGATGTGGGGGTACATGGTAAGTTCGGCCGTAGGAAAATTTCAGTTTATTGAGTCCATCATGAACAAGCATGATTATCTTAATATTTTGAAAACAAATTTAAAGGAAATTGCAGTAATTCTGGGACTCGATGAACAATTTATTTTCCAACTGAACAACGACCCGAAGCACACAACAGAAATTGTTAAGCTTTGCTGGTTGCTGTACAATATTCCTAAACAACTGCGTACATCCCCGCAATCACCTGACCTTAACCCAGCTGAGCACTTATGGGATGTAACAGATAGAAAAAATTAGAAATCTTAGAAAATTAGCAGCGTACTATAACCCAGCAAGGAAATGCTTAGGAGCGCGCCTGAAGAGGAATGGGAAGCTTTAAGCCCAAAAGTAATAACCACACTTGTTGGGTTAATGAAAACCCGCCTTCTAGAAGTCATTAAAAGTCGTATATATATATATTTTAATTTTTGGCCTTTTGTTTCATTATTATTGAAGTGAACGCAGACTTTTTCTGTTTGGTTTCAATGACCTTTTTGTTTATATATGTCTCATTTTAAATTTATATTAATTATTGGTACCAAAGTTTTTGTAGTAGTTACTTTTTATTGAACTAAATAAAATAATGTGAAAAAAGTTTATGAATGATTTACCCGATACGTATATTTACGACTTTTCATAGTGCAAACAAAATGTATTTAGATGAACGCACACTTTTTCTGCCATGTGTATATGAAATACACGTTTTTGGACAAATTCTTATTCTTTCTATAACATTCTAATATATCCTTTTAAGACTATGCGCTACTGCTCAATTATACAATCATTACAATGAAAACATAGATATTGTTTATCAAGATTTCTTTGCCCATATATTGGAAACTGTAATGCAATATTGAAATTGTCGCCCACACATTTGTGTAGTCATTGTTTTGATACTTGTTTTATTGCAAATACGGAAATAAAAAAATAATAATAGCAAAATGTATTGTAATAATAAATAACAAATGCAATTACAAAAACAAAAACAGAAACGTGCAAAAATTAGACGCACTTTAAACTATCGAAAACAGCAATAACAAATGTGTTTAGAATTAATTTACATTTCGCAGTACAACAGACGCGCAGGCGCATAGAGATGATGGTGACGGCGACTCGTGTTAGGAAACGAAAAAGGTTAAAAACGCCACAGCGTAAGCAACCGCTTAAAAAACGCCACAGCTAAAAATAGCCAAAAAGCGGAATGAGACGTTAGCTAATTGTTTCAAGCCATGAGTCAGGTTTGTTTTTGTCTAATAATCGGTTTTATGTATCTTTGTAGGTATAATTGTCTGTTTGAAACATGTATTATCGCGTCATAATTACACCCAGCTCAGTTTGTTTCTCCAATTGCCTAAAGTCTTTATACAATATTTATTTACTATATAAAATAGACGCCTCCACACCAAAACCTCTCGCTGTTCCAACGTATCGAGATTTTCAGCTTATAAGGTGAAGCTGCTCCGACACACTTGCTTTATAATTGGTTACGACAAATTCGTGTGGTGTTTGAATATATTAAATAAGAAAGCAAAATACAGGGAGGAAAACAGAGCACAGCGTTGGTGTGGGCGAAAACGACAGCAACATTCAAGGCAACAACAATTTGTGAAGCTTCAAAGTAAATTTTTTTCGTGGCCATAAAAAAATGTATTTTTTTTTTATTTGAAGCAATCAAGCTGGTCAAACGACTTTCGCAGCGATTTCATATTTTAAAATAGGCAAACTGCGTGATTTTCACAGTACGGTTTTAGAACGCCAACAGCGCAAACGAGCTCGTAAAAATTAACGGAACATTAAAAATAAAAATAAAAACTGCTAAGTATTAAGCAACAGCCAGTGAAAGGATAACTTTATAATTTTTTGAAAATCCTAAACACAAATATACCGCACAACCATCATGCCTTTAAAAAAGAAAAGTGATTATGTACCCATTAAATGTGAGGGTTGGAATGGCAAATTCGTTTATAATAATGGCACAGCGAATAATGTTTCGAAAATACGTCGTCAAAATCAAAATGTTACGGATACCTCCAATTTCTATGGCTACAACAATGAACCGATTATTTTGCCCGTATGCTGGGATGGTACATTCGCCAAAAGTGGTGAAACACGCATACAACCGGAACGTAATCGTTCCGATGACGCTGAATATTTTCAATATAATACCGATCCCACAATTTTACCAACCCAATGGAATGGTGAATTTCAACTAGATCCCAATGATATACGTATCAAACCGGAGCGAAATTTCTCAGATCCTCGGGACTATGCGGAAGCCAATCGTTTCAAGCGCGTTAGTTAGATGGAGAGAAAAGAGATGAAACTGGTGTTTCCACGTATTTTGGCACTGAAACTGAAGTGTGTGTTTTTGTTTTCATACTAACAACGCATTTTTTGTGAATTACTACTACAAATAGTTATGCACAGATTTGCACAAAACTCTACCTTCATACGACACCGAAGGCAAGAGATTTAATTTTGTTAAATTGGTGGATCTTTTTTTTTTTTTGAGATTTTTCCCAATTTATTCATTATTGCGCTACTAAATTGAATGTGTTATATTTGAAGATTGTGATTGTATTTGTAAAGAGATTATAAAAAAAATATCAATAAATTAAGATTCTCATTAAACGAACTAGTGCGTTAACATATTTTACTTTATATTATTCCTTTATCTCCGTTTATATTTTAAAAAGTTTTAGGCTGAATGTGTTCTTGAGAGATTGTCAACGAGTGTGAGTGACTTTTATTCCAATTGCCTACAATAAATGTGCTCCATACTTTTTTGGGATAGTCTCGTATGTAAAAAGTAAAAAATCAGGTATTCTCATATGTTAGAAGTGCCAAACCACTTTCAAAATATACTGAAAATACGCGAAACCTGAGATTGCCAAGACAGTGCAATACATGATATATGTACATATGTACGAGGTATGTTCAAAGAAAAAGGTTAAGGTTTTGCTCACTGTTTTCATTGATTACAATGGTGTGGTACATCATGAGTTCCTGCCAAAGGTCGTACAGTTAATAAGGAATACTACAAGGAAGTTATGCAACGTTTGCGTGAAGCAATACGGCTCAACAAATCGGAATTGTGGAAACCAAATCGTGGATTCTGCATCACGATAATGCACCAGCTCACACATCAATTCTTATTCGTGATTTTTTTGGCCAAAAACAAAACCGTAAATATGCCTCAACCACCGTATTCCCCAAATTTGACTCCCTGCGACTTTTTCCTATACCCAAAACTAAAGAAACCAATGAATGGAAAGCGTTTTGCCGCAACTAATGAGATCAAGTCAGAATCGAAGAAAGAGCTGACGGCCATACCGAAAAGCGCATTCCGGAAGTGTTTAGAGGATTGGAAAAAGCGTTGGCACAAGTGTATTATATCCGAGGGGGATTACTTTGAAGGAGACAAAATAGATATTGATGAATAAATAAGTACTTTTAAAAAAAATTCAAAATTCACCTTTTTTACTTTGAAGACACCTCGTATTCAAAAGCTCCGTTATAAACACATCCAATTGTTTTATTTGTGTGGATATGAATTTTAATTTGTTTTCTCAGCATTTTCGTAGTTACTGTTAGTTAAAGCCTGCTTCTCTAGCGGATATGTACTTATGTATAAATATATAGTCTACCACTGAGGGTCGGAGTAGTACAAGCGAGTGTGGTGAATTAGGAAACACTTTGCAAATACTTTAATATTCTGGAAAGTACTCGTTACATATAGTCGTGAGAAATAAAATTCTTACACTCGAATTAAAACGAGAAATCAGAAAGAAGTGCTGTCTTCGGCCATGCCGAAGTCTTTATATCTTTCATGAACAAATCACGTTTATGTATGTATGCTTTTTTTATAATTTGAACCTAATTCTCATATCTGAACAAATCGATTGCATAGGTATTATATGGCATATTTCACGCCCTAGATGATTTTTGACGGATGTTTCAAATATTAACAAGTCGCTTGTGTGATATGGAGGCTATATGTTATAGTGGTGTGATCTAACGGTTCTGACAAAAGGTCAAAACAAAATAAATATACATCTGCTTACTGTGGTTTGAAGTATCTCAAAAACTGAGGGACTCTTTTTCGTTCAAACAGACGGGCATGACTAAATCCACTCAGCTTGCCGTTCTGATTCGTTCAGTATAAATTTTTGGGTTCCTCCTTTGTGCTTCTGGTAATAACATACTTCGAACCAAATTTACCAAATTTCTCTTTTTTAACTTTCATTACTCGTAACAGAAATACTTAGAAGCCTACATTGTCCTAGCGAAGGTATTATTTTAATATTTGTTAGGACCAACCCTGTAGAACAGAAAACAGATTTCACACTTCAACTAGATCATTTTTAAGGTGTTGTTTTCCAGTTTAATTTAATGATTCTTGTACAAGAGAATGATTTCCGAATTATTTTGGGCGCTCGAGACATACCATGTCCAGAAGCATCGAATAAGTCCAGCTCCCTTGCGTATATGAAGCTTGGTTCTTCTCCAATTGATATCTCCAACAAAATGGTGGTATTCCACTGCCACCAGCGAATACTGCATCGGATACTTTCAAAGCTGGAGTTTTCTCATCCATAAAGACCATATGTCCATCTCGAACAACTCATCCTTCTTCCACTGCGATATTCGCGATTCCAATGTGCGGTGGACCATATTTCATATTTCTTCGCAAAACCTTTTCTTTCGAAAACTCTTTCTCATTGGTTGTCGACATCGTCCACACTTCTGTGCCATACAGCAGGAAGCGAATAATGAGCGCCTTGTAAAAATTGGTTGTAAAGGGTGTTTTTTATAGAGGTATAGAACTTTAAGTTGCAATAAAACAACGATGGATTATTCGATTGACATGAATTTTATTTATCCGAAAGATAATCTTGTGGCATTACATTTTAAATATGATTTCTGGCATATGACCGCCACGGCTGGCGCGGATGTAGTCCAATCTGGACGTCCAATTTTCGATGACTTTCCAACATTTGTGGCCGTATATCGGCAATAACACGGCGAATGTTGTCTTCCAAATGGTCAAGCGTTTGTGGCTTATCCGCATAGACCAATGACTTTACATAGCCCCACAGAAAGTAGTCTAGCGGTGTTAAATCACAAGATCTTGGAGGCCAATTCACAGGTCCAAAACGTGAAATTAGGCGGTCACCAAACGTGTCTTTCAATAAATCTATTGTGGCACGAGCTGTGTGACATGTTGCGCCGTCTTGTTGAAACCACATCTCCTGAACATCATGGTTATTCAATACAGGAATGAAAAAGTTAGTAATCATGGCTCTATACCGATCACCATGGACTGTAACGTTCTGACCACCATCGTTTTTGAAAAAGTACGGACCAATGATTCCACCAGCCCATAAAGCGCACCAAACAGTCAGTTTTTTTTGGATGTAACGGTGTTTCAACATGCACTTGAGGATTACCTTCACTCCAAATGCGGCAGTTTTGTTTGTTGACGTAGCCATTCAACCAGAAGTGCGCTTCATCGCTAAACATCGCTAAAATAGACGTAGTGCGCGATACGTTTTCCGCACAGAACCATTATTTTCGAAATAAAATTGCACTATTTGCAAGCGTTGTTCAGGCGTGAGTCTATTCATGATGAATTGCCAAAACAAACTGAGAATAAATCACTTGACAGCTGTTAAATCGGTCGCCATCTTCAAAAGTAATGCCAACTTAAAGTTCTATACCTCTATAAAAAAACACCCTTTAGTTCCATGAGAGAGGGCTTTACTTTTCAGTTGCCTACTCAGTTCAAAGTAGCATCTGTTTGCAAGATTGGTTTTGCGTTGGATTCTGGTTACAAGATATATGAAATTATCTACAACTTCAAAGTTTCAGTGAAGTGGGAGCAAAAACTGAAGTACACCGACTGGGTTTCTGATGACAGAAGATATTTCGTCTTGCTCTCGTTCACAACGGGTCCTATTAACTTCGCTTATCTGCCTAATCCGAAGAATGCAGAATTACAAGCGCCGTTCTCGAAGTTGTATGCTCTAATAGAAGATTGTAACATCTCTATTCAGCTCCGCTCGCATTATTTTCTCCAGCATTAGATTAAAGAAGTCAAACAATAAAAAAGGGTCAACCTGTCTGAAAACTGGTTCTGTACGCAATGACTCGGTGAGGTCTGTACAAATTCTGACGGAGCTTTTGGTTCGGAAATTTCTTTAGCGATCGGATTTTTGATAAATTTGTAGACCCATTGTACAAAGAAATATAATGGTAATTAATTTCACTATTTCCTTAACAGGGAGCTCCTTTGTTTTTAATCGATTTTTATCCACAAGTTATGTAAGATATACTAAGGCATGGAGGTGTCAAATAGATCTATAGAACTATTCAAACTCTCCTGCCGCAAATTTTTCATAAAACAATTTGTTTACAATTCGAAAAACATTAGTTCTCCTCGTACGTAAATATCAGCTCCACACTTGCGTATGCACATGTAATGAAATACGCAAATACGTAACTATGTGGGTATTTATTATTTTGTCACAATTATATATGCTAAGAACAACTGCTACTGCATTATACTGAATTATTTGCTTTTAATTGTAGTATGAAATTATTAAATAGTTTGTAGTGCAACATTTCAAAATTACTTAACGGCAATAACATGTTTTTATTATTTAATGAAAATTGTTTAAAAAAGTGAAAAAATGCTTATTTACAGAAAATAATAATAAAATTTAAATGTGTGTATGTACATATGTATGTTAATATGTTTGCACATATCGTTAGTGGAATTCAATAAGTTTTATCGATACGATTTCTAGAATTGTTAACTTAGGAATTTCTTTACTTGCACTAGCGATTATGTGATTCACTAACTCATTTTTAACGACATTTTGTTAGCTGGTATTTCCTTTTGTATTGAAATGGAGGAAAGGTTGGAACACAGCTTAACAAAAATTAAAAAAAAAACACGAAAAGCATAAAGTCAAAAACAAATAAATTCGTTTATTTCGATTGCAATTATTTTTAAATTATTACTATTAAATATTTTATTGTTATGAATTGCAAAATTTAAAATCAAAAACTTGTTTCATAGTTTCACTTTTCGAACTACGCTACATTAATCCTGTTACGCTCCTCCGTATTTATCATTTATCGCCAATATCTTGTGACTTGTATCACATATTTATGTACCAATGCATAACATACAAGCATGTTCTAGAAATCGTTCACTGCAATTCGCCCGAATTTACTTAAGTTCGAAGTCAGGACAAATTCACACACGGTAGTGGCAAGAATACAAACACAAAAAGCCTATGTAATTTGTTTTTGTAAAATTACTTTCGAAATGTCAAAAATCGAACTCGTTGTATTTTGTTTGTGTAATTGGAAGTAAGAACAAGATAGGACAACTTCACCTGCTAAAAATTCGCCTTGTTCGAAGTCAACTACGAAACAGATGGCTGGAAAATTGACGAATAGAATTTTTTTTAAATTTTCGTAATTAAACTACGTGATATTTTGCTCACTTTTTCCAGCCGATAATATCTTTTTGCGGTGGACCTTCACTGTTAAGCATTTTAGTTTTTTGTCAGGATTTCCCCCTACAATTACAAATGGAAATTTTTAACTTTTGTGACGAACCCCAAACATAATTGAGATCCAGATGTTGCTCAAACATTTTTGAGCAGCGCGAGCATTTGTGCAACGAGCACTCGCACACCTTTCCTCCTTGCTCATTACTCGGAAATTTTTCGAGCCGAGCACGAGCATTTCGAGTATTTTGACAAACACTTTGACTTTTTTCTCAAAGCTTTTTTTTATTAATTTTAAATTTATTTATGCAAATTAAAATTGTTTTAATCTGCTGAGCAGTTGAGCAATGAGCGAGTATCGAACAAGTATCGAGCTGCTCGCGGTTCTCGATACCCGGGTATCTAGAGCACCAAAACGTATGGCTTGAATTAAATAATTTCGCGCACTTTTTGTTCACCGATATCAAAATGTCGAAAACTATTTCTAGAACATGCCATATCGCTCTGATTTCAAGCTCGAAGAAAAAATTGAAATATTAATCGCATAGTGAAATTCAGAACATCTACTTACGATGAGGTTAATCGATATAAATTTCGAAACTTAGTTGCATTGAAGTTGAAAAGATCTTCCAGTATTCGAAGCAAACATCTATCCACTGATAAAAGATACGTTATCGCCGCAACTTAGTATAAAATACTCAAAAGCCATTTTTGATTATTTATTTTCTTTTCCTTTGAATATTTGCGTTATTTTCCGATTTATATTTTAATTTTTTTGTCGGTGGCGCTAACAACTTTAAAATTTTCATCGTTTAATTAACATGTTATGGAGCAGTTAACGATAACAGCTGATCAAGCGATAGCGAATATTATTAAAATATGCATAAAGAATATTCGTTAAAAAGTCGTTATTTTTTTAACGATTCAAAAATCGTTCAAATAGAAGAGGAAGTGCAACCACAGATCGCGCATTTATTGAAAAGATTAAGATATTTCTTCAGTAATAGAACAATCAATTTCGAAAATTCGTCTTCCGGTTATTCGTTTTATGGATTTAAATCTATAGATTCTTAGAATCATATAAAGAAGTATCAAAGATAAGCAAAATAAATTTGTGCATGTACATATGTACATATGTATGTATATACAGGCATTAGTAAAGTCGCAAGCTACCAAAATGAATGAGATAAGCATAACTTGCAAAGAAGTAATAGTCGCAAATGATAAAGTGAAAGCTAAGTAAACAAAAAAGCTTATGTTATATATATAATTATTTATATATATATATATATATATTTTTTTATATTTACATAGTGGTACTGGTGTCTTTTGAAAATCTGCTGTTAAATGTTCCCCGATCTGACACTGCTGAGTAAGTTTCGTCTTTGCCTTTGATACAACAAAGGAAACAGGAACATACTATTGCTGCTTAAATAAATTAAATAAAAACAAAATCGTTTTTTTTTAATATAATAGCAACAATGGAATCGTCAATAGCTACGACAATATTGCATAAGGAGGAGGAAAATTCATTCGGCTCATACCATTGTGGCAGCGAGGTGTGTTCCGAAATTGCTACATTTTGAGCAAAAGCAATGTCGCGTTAGTATCGCTCATGAGTTGTTGAATGACGTCAACAACGATCCGGGTTTGCTCAAACGGGTCATAACCGGTGACGAAACGTGGGTATATGGTTATGACGTCGAAACCAATGCCCAATCATTCCAATGGAAACTGCCAGATGAGCCAAGACCGAGAAAGGCACGCACGTTTTGCTCACTGTTTTCTTTGATTACAATGGTGATTACAGAAGTGCTTCGAGGATTGGAAAAAGCGTTGGTACAAGTGTATTATATCCGAGAGGGATTATTTAGAAGGGAACCAAATAGATATTGGTGAATAAATAAATAATTTTCAAATATATTCAAAATTCACCTTTTTCTTTGAAGACCCTCGCATATATATTTTTTTCCAAACGTCCGTTATCTGGCCCTAAATCAATCAATTAAATCGGTTAATTAAAACAATTATTTTCGAATAAGTCAGTCCCTGGAAGTAAAAGTGGTACCGATCTTAACTTATACAAAAAGCTACCCATGCTCCAAATTTCCAACAAATCGAAAAATAAAAAGATTTTTTTAATAGATCCCCAGATCCACTTCCCGGAAGAAAAATTGTTTGTTATGTTCCCTGTGTTAATTTAGGCATAAAGCTACCTCTGTTCCTAATTTCAATTATATTAAATGATAAATACGGATTTTGTGATAAATGGGTCCAGATCCACTTCCCGGAAGGAAAAGTGATTACCATCTTAACTTGGACAAAAAGCTACTCGGGCACTAAATTTCAAGTAAATCGGACTATAAATAAAATTTTTTTTAATAGTTCAGCCTCAGGTCCACTTTCCGTAAAAAGCTTCACAGGAACACTCTCCGACCCCCAATGAAGCCTTTCTTAATTTTACTAAGTTCACTTTCTACTATTACTAAATAGAGGTTCCTTTGTGTATAACAGTTCTATAAAAATTGAAATTACTCAATCACTTGATACCGGTAATTTTTCCTAAAGTATTTTTTTACTACGCCCCACAGCAATAATCACTGCTGCACTACATCACCGATAATCGCCTTTTTATATTCGTTTTATATTAACATATTTGTTGATATCCTTTAGATAATTAATTTTTTTACTTGAATGGTAACTGTTAATTCTTATTATTATTGTATTTTAAATGATCTGTGTATATAAAACACACATAAGCAGGTGTATAAATTAAAATATACATACATATATGATACATGGGCAGGCAATTGCATACCATAAAGTTAGTCACTTCAACATTTGACTGTCGTTTCTTTATCACCTTAAGAGGGGTTTTATCATCAGAATTTTATGCCGTTTTGATGCCCAAAACGGATAAGAGAGCGGTTAAAATTTCGCACTATATAAAATGTGTGAATTCAATCTTTGTGAACATTAGTTTACAAGATGTGCACAAGCAGCACAAAAGAAGTCGCTATCAGCGTCTTATTAGCGCTTCAACTGATGACCACTGTAGTGGCACAAGAACTAGGTTACTCTGACAACAATTTGTGCGTTTGGGATGTCACCAGCAAGGTAGATGATTATGTCCTTGAGAATCGTCGCCAATACAATGCAACACTTCAAAGGTATTTTGATGGGATCAATGTTTTAAAGAACAGTCTGGAAGGTCAATTGATAGTGTTGGAGAAACAGAAGGTGCTATTGTTGCAGACAATACAGGAAAGCAATGAACGCGTCGCCCCCTTTGAGGTGCTCAGTTTGCCAACAAAATATTGCGTACAAAAATATCGCTTGGGATTGCCCTATGCGAATATTATAAAAGAGAATATAGAAAGTTGCATCACCAGTGCACGCAACAATTCTAACATAATTGTCAGTGCACCAATCCATTATTATAACGTTCTGAATAACTACTATAATACCAATTTTAAAAATGGTATCGAAGCTTGTCTGAAAGCGCATCAAAATCCTTCATTAGATTACAGGTTATGTGTTACAAAAGTGGTGAGTACTTGTAAAAGTGAAATTTTGAAATAATTATTAATATTTTTTTTTGATGTTTTTATTCATAAATTTTCATTTTGCATTTATTGCAGATCTCCGAAACGAACGCTTACACCATAAATAGTCGCCAAGACTTTGCCACTTCCATAGAAATCTCACAATGTAGTTTGAGCAGTCTCATAGATGTCGCTGTTAGATGCACATACACACAATTCAATTCTGTTTTGACTTCACTCGGTGCCACGAATCGTTTGATCGATAATTGCATTAACGCTGTTTTCGAAGATAAACCGTGTTGTTTGAATAAACCGAAGGTCATCAGTTATGGTTGTCCACATGTGGTGTATATGGAGGTGAAAGATGATGCTGATGTTGAAGGCAAAATGCTCTCTACGTATAACGCACTGGAGAAAATATCCAGGAATCAGACATGTTTGGAAATTAAATTTCTATAAAATAGTAACAATTCGAAAACATAAGAAGCAAAAAATATATAAAAGCAAATACCCAACTAAAAAGAAATTGTTTCTCAGATTTCACAATCGAAAGGAGTGTGGGTTTATCAGTATTTGACTTTGCGGAAGTAAAGGGTGTCTTTTATAGAGGTATAAGTTGCAATAAAACAACGATGGATTATTCGATTGACATGAATTTTATTTATCCGAAAGATAATCTTGTGGCATTACATTTTAAATATGATTTCTGGCATATGACCGCCACGGCTGGCGCGGATGTAGTCCAATCTGGACGTCCGATGACTTTCTAACATTTGTGGCCGTATATCGGCAATAACACGTCGAATGTTGTCTTCCAAATGGATAAGCGTTTGTGGCTTATCCGCATAGACCAATGACTTTACGTAGCCCCACAGAAAGTAATCTAGCGGTGTTAAATCACAAGATCTTGGAGGCCAATTCACAGGTCCAAAACGTGAAATTAGGCGGTCACCAAACGTGTCTTTCAATAAATCTATTGTGGCACGAGCTGTGTGACATGTTGCGCCGTCTTGTTGAAACCACATCTCCTGGACATCATGGTTATTCAATTCAGGAATGAAAAAGTTAGTAATCATTACTCTATACCGATCACCATTGACTGTAACGTTCTGGCCACCATCGTTTTTGAAAAAGTACGGACCAATGATTCCACCAGCCCATAAAGCGCACCAAACAGACAGTTTTTCTGGATGTAACGGTGTTTCAACATACACTTGAGGATTACCTTCACTCCAAATGTGGCAGTTTCGTTTGTTGACGTAGCCATTCAACCAGAAGTGCGCTTCATCGCTACACATCGCTAAAATGGACGTAGTGCGCGATACGTTTTCCACACATAACCATTATTTTCGAAATAAACTTGCACTATTTGCAAGCGTTGTTCAGGCGTGAGTCTATTCATGATGAATTGCCAAACCAAACTGAGAATAAATCACTTGACAGCTGTTAAATCGGTCGCCATCTTGAAAAGTAATGCCAACTTAAAGTTCTATACCTCTATAAAAAAAACACCCTTTATTTGTATTCAAGAAATGCAAGGGGAATTTAACAAGGTGAAAGTAGCGAAGGTGAAGGGAAGCGCGTTCAACTTTTTTAATTCACTGAAAAGCGGAAATTTTGGGATTTATGAGTTTGCGATTGTCATTTGTGTGCAGAAAAAGTGGAATGGAGGGTTTCTGCAGTTTTGAAAGCCGAATTTCCCATGATTTTGACAATCCCTGCTCAAAAACAAACACAAAATATATTTTTGTACAAGTATATGTTGTCCTGCTCTCACCTCATGAATTCACTTCAAAACAATGGCTATTTTGTACAGTTTCCAGCTCTCTCTGTATATCTCTCCCTATGCGATGTGCTGTTCAACCACTTCATTGAAGTTTTCCCGCAGCTTTCTTGGAACCACTCGCACTGTTCTCATGAGGCTGAGGTTTTTCGAGTTGGCCTTCTGATCCTCCGTCAGTTTATCGACTAGGAGGACACTGACCTTATCCAAAACCCTTGAAGACTATCTCTATATGCTCTAACAGCGAGTCGGAGTCTTTGTTAGATATTTATATAGCAAAGAGGAGTACATCCTCATCTTCTTAAGCTAACTAAAAAAGAGAGCGGTACTTTGTCAATATCTGCGGAAACTGTCTGACGGCACAGCAGTCGAGCCATGACTACTATATACTTAATCGGCGGTTGAATCTTTATAAAAGTTTCCTAGCCACGGACAATTAGTTTTGTCCATTGTCGCCTGTGCATTAGATTAGCGCCGTCAATAGCCGTGTCTTTACCGAAAACGATCGCACGTTCATGCCCTAAGAGGTTTGCGATTATAGCCGCATCAGCAATAACGCGCAAATCGTTTCTTCCCTTTGCTGTTTGGCGCCAGTTAGAAATACCAAGTGAAGCCAAATCGATCCCTACCTGGTTCTTCCAACAGAGTGGAGGTCTTCCTCTTCCTCTGCTTCCACCAGCGGGTACTCCATTGAATACTCTCAAAGCTTGAGCGCTTTCATCCATTGGGTCGACATGCTCTGGCCAACGTAGCCGCTGTCTCTTGATTCACTGAACAATGTCACTGTTTTTGTATAGCTCGTGCATCGTTCCATCGTCTGCATTATTCGCCGTTGCCAACGCACAAAGGAACATAAATCATACGTAAAATTTTTCTCTCGAAAACTCCTAAAGCCGACTCATCGGCTGTCGACATTGTCCAGGCTTCTGCACCATATGTCAGAACGGAAATGATGAGCGACTTGTGCAGTTTGGTTTTTGTTCAACAAGAGTGTACTTTACATTTCAATTGCCTACAAAGATGTGTTGATCTGTTGATGGGGAATTGAATTGGTGATGTGTTGATGTGACGTGATATGTTGATGTAATATGATAAGTTGTTGTGATATACTGATACTCTGTGTGAGCTTCGAAGCCGTGACTATGGCTTCGTTTGGTAGAATAAACAAACTTAAAGATTCTGGTATTATTAATTTGTATAGCTTATTGTGCAATTTTCGAGGCAAATTTTGTTCAGTGATGAGGCCCATTTCTGGCTCAAAATTGCCGCATTTGGAACGAAGAGCAACCTGAAGAGATTCAAGAACTGCCATTTCATTCAGAAAAAACAACGGTTTGGTGTGGTTTGTGGGCCGGTGGAATCATCGGTCCATATTTCTTCAAAAATTATGCCGGTGAGAACGTAACCGTCAATGGCGACCGTTATCGCGCCATGATAACCGACTATTTGATGCCTGAAATTTGAATCGCGTGATCTCCGAGATATTTAGTTTCAACAAGACGGCGTCACTTCCCACACATCGCATCAATCAATCAATCAATGGATTTATTGAGAGAACACTTCGCTGAGCAGATAATTTCACGTTTTGGGCTGGTCGATTGGCCACCAAGATCGTGTGATATCACACCGTTAGACTTTTTCCTGTGGGACTATGTAAAGTCTAAAGTTTATGCCGACAATCCCGCTTCGATTCAGGCCTTGGAGCAAAACATCACGCGTGTCATTCGTCAGTTACCAGTCGAAATGCTCGAACGAGTCATCGAAAATTTGGACTCAACGGATTCACCATCTGAGACATGGCCGCGGCCAACATTTGAAGGAGATAATATTAAAAAAAAAATGCCAAAGAATGTTCTTTCGAATAATAATAAACATTCCACATTAAATTTCAATTTTCTGTGTTTTTTCTTTAAAAAAGTAGGGTACCTCGAATAGGATCACCCTTTATATCCCTAGCATTATTGAATGTACAAGGAATAGTCATCACTACAGCTTTCTGTACTTCTACACGTTAGTATCGGCGATCAAACTAAAATATGAAAACATTGATGAAAAATTGCGAGCTTGAATTATAGCATCAATAACTTCTACTTGCATTCTTCTACAGTCTTTATGTTGAGTACAAAAAGTAAAGCAAACGTTACAGCTGCTCAGGTTACGGATATGTAAATATAAGTATATGTTTTTCAACACAATATTCACATATTCGATATGTAAATATTTGAGGATGCTTTATTTCGCTTATAATCGCATAGTATTTCATACACAATCGATTTAAGTCAATAGAATATCATTTTCCGGCCGACTCTTAGCTATATAAGTGGGATAAAATTGACTATTTCAAACGTTCGCTTCAAAATGTACACTATCAGGCAGTTCGCAAGCGCATTACTCACTTTACAAGTTCTCCTCGTCGCAGTGGGGCAAACACCAACTTATGGCTTCATAATTGGCAATGTAACGACAAACGTCGACGACTATATCCTCGAAAATCGTCGTCAATATAACGCAACACTGCAAAGTTATCAGGATCAAATGAAAATCATCACGGACAGCCTTAATTTAGAATTGAGTGTACTTGAAAGGCAAAAGGAACTTTTCCTGCGTTCAATACAAGAAACCAATGAGAAAATCGATCCTTTAGAAGTACTCGGTTTACCAGCCAAATACTGTATACAGCAATATCGTCAAGAGGTGCCATATGCCGACATTATCAAGACGAATATTGAGAGCTGTATTTCTGCCGCACGCAGCTATGCGTACAACATTGTCAGTTCGGCAAATAGTTACTACAACTACCTAAGATCCTACTACAATGGTGACTTGAAAAATGGTCTAAATTCTTGTGCTAAATCTAATACAAATCCTTCATTAAACTACACACTCTGTGTAACATCATTGGTGAGTACAACTACCGTACAGCTTACGTAACACTAACTCCTATACATTTTAATTGCAGATTTCCAAAACTAACACCTACACACATAGCAATCGCATAAACTTTGCCTCAGCCATGCAATCCGCTCGCTGCAGTCTCGAGTCTCGCGTGGATACTGCTGTGACCTGCACTTACTCGCAATACAATTCGATTTTGACTTCTATCGGTGCCGCCACACGCTTGATTCATGAATGCCTTTCTGATTATTTGGAAGATGTGAATGGTAGTGGTAACAGTAATGTCAGCAACAACAATACAATTAGCACTGCTGGTTGCCCGAATGTGATCTACGTGGAAGTGAAGGACTCGGATAAGGAAGCTAGATCTTTAAGCAACCCGCTGTTGGGTCTGAACAGCACTTTGAGTTGCGTGGAAATAAGATTTGTGTAATCCGCCTAAACTTTAAATTGTGAAACGTAGAAATCAAACATTATTTAGCATTTCGAGATATCTTTCATTTACTTGTATGTGAAATTGGTTTGTAATATAAAAATAATATTTTATCGGAAAATTTAATATAAATAAAGTAAATTCACCTATTGGCTGATGGGTATGTACATATGTACATGAGTATTCTCAATGTAAAGAAAAAAAAACAGAAAATCAGACGGATTATAAAAAATATTTTAAAAGATGGCCGAAAAAAGCAATATGACTTATGGTTAGATTTCGAAACCTCGGTAAACTGTAAAAATCCTTTGATCGATAATTGCATTAACGCTCTTTTCGAAGATAAACCGTGTTGTTTGAAAAATCCGAAGGTCATCGGTTATGGTTGCCCACATGTGGTGTATGTATGTGGAGGTGAGAGATGATGGCGATGTCGAAGGTAAAATGCTCTCTCCGAGTAACGCACTGCAAAAAATATTCAGGAATGAGACGTGTTTGGAAATTAAATTTCTATAAAAGAGTAACAATTCGAAAACATAAAAAGCAAAAAATATACATATAAAAGCAAATTACCAAATTAAAAGAAAAGGTTTCTCAGATTTCAAAATCTAAAAGAGTGTGTGTTTATCAGTATTTGACTTTGCAGAAGTATTTCTATTCAAGAAATGCAAGGCGAATTTAACAAGTTGAAGTTAGTGAGTTAGTTTTTCAATTCATTGAAATACGAAAATTTTGAAATTTATGAATGAACGCAAATTTGGCAGTCACCAAGTACTGCTATTCACCCCAGTGCCGTGCTGTAGTAGAGAAAAAAAGGAAAGTCTATCTCGTAACGCTGCGATCGACTCCAATGTGCACTGTTTGGAAAATATACCGAGAGTTATTGAAGATAGAAGCCAGACAAAATAGTGAGAGGCCGAAAAGCATGACTACTATGAGCCTGGAAAACTTGAAGACAGAAATAATGCTGAAAAATTCTATGAAAAGGTTTTAAGACCGGAGCATACTCATGTAACAGGTCAATTGAAAAGTCCCTGGCCTGATATATGGCCCTACAAGATTTAAATAAAATATGATATTTAGTTAGTCCTTCAAAAGACGCGTGCATAAATTTAATGGCTGTCGGATCATTAGTTTGTGAATTATAGCAATTTGAGTGAAACAACTTTTGTTATTGTGAAAAAAATGGATAAAAAGGAATTTCGCATGTTGATAAAATATTGCTGTTTGAAAGGAAAACATACAGTTGAAGCTAAAACTTGACTAGAAGACGAGATTCCGAACACTGCCCGTGGAAAATCAACCATCAAGGATTGGTACGCTAAGTATAGACGTGGTGATATGATCACCGAAGGCAGTGAACGCAGTGGACGCCCAAAAGTCGTCAAAAAATTCACGAAATGAATGATATATGGCACTCTAAAGATACCAACTAAACGTGTAAATCAAATCATTCACGAATATATTTGAGTATGAGAAAGCTCGTGCAAAATGGGTGCCGCGTGAGCTCACTTTTGACCAAAAACAATGTCGAGTTGATGATTCGGAACTGTGTTCGGAGATGTTCAAGCGTAATAAACTGGAATGTTGTCAATATGCGACAATGAATGAAGCGTAGCTGCATTATTTCACTCCGAAGTCCAAACGACAGTCATCCGAGTGGAATGGACACGATGAACTCACTCCAAAGCGTGGAAAAACGCTGGCAAGGTTATTTTGCCTATATTTATTTATATATTTGGGATGCGCATGGAATAATTTTCATAGACTACACTGAAAAACGAATCACCATCAATAGCGGCTATAACATAGCGCAGAAAAACGGCGGCATCTGAAGAAAAAGGAAGTGTTGTTTCACCAAGACAATGCACTGTCTCATAAGTAGTGAAATCCAAGAATTGGGCTTCGAATTGCTTCCTCATGCACCATACTCTCCAGATCTGACTATTTCCTGTCCTCAGATCTCAAAAGAATGCTCGCTGGGAAGAAATTTTCGTCGAATGAAGAAACCGAGGCCTATTTTGAAGAAGAAAAAAAAGGTATCGAAAAGTTGGAAAATATGTTGAATAAAAAAAAAATTTTGCCAAAAAAAATGTGTTTTACTATGGTAGGTCGAAGACTTTCAATTGGGCTGTTTTAGATGAAATATTAACGTCTACAAGTATATTTCTGACATGAAATAAATGCTTCTCATAAAAATCAGCGGATACAAAACTCCAGTTCTATATATATATACAATATATATCCTCATGTAGGTGATCCAGCGACTGATGCACAAAATATACTGAATTTATGGAGGGAAGAATTTTCTATCTTGCTAAATTGCGGTGAAAGCGATACACCTTACGGTGGCGAAGACGAGTCCTAAATCGTTGACGATTAAACGTACGTTCCACAACTCGACAGAGATGGAGTCCGAATGGCAATTGCCCGTCCGTCTGAAGAACAACAAAGTAGCGGGAGCCGTTGGCTTACCGACTGAGGTTTTCAAATTTGGGACGAAGAACACACAGAGCGCATGCATCAGTTTCTTCGCAGAATATGACTGCGAATATTGCCATTGACTAAATATTCACCATGCGCAAAATCTTGAAAAAGACCCATGAGAAAAGGATCGGCATATACCACGTTTTCTTCGATTTGAAAATTGTCTTCGATAGCACGAAAAGGAGCTGCATGGATGCCGTTATGTCTTAGCATAGTATCTCTGAGCCGCTCGATACTAAACGAGGCTTTAGACAGAGTGACTCTGTAACTTCTTTTGGCAATTGTTAATAGTCGTAACATAGAAATCAGAGATAATTTCGTCTACCTAGGAACCAGCATTAACACAAGAACAATGTCAGCCTTGAAAACCGACAATGAATCGTTCTTCTCAACAGATTCCTCTTTGGACTGAATAAGAAATTGAAAAATAAAGTCCTCTCTCAACGAACAAAGACGAAACTACAAGTCCTCATTATTCCCGTCGTGCTAAATGGTGCAGAAGCAAAAGATGACGACATCTTATGAACCGGCTCTTTTCAAGAGAAAGATTTTGCGGAAGATTAGTGGAATTTTTTGAATCGGCCTGGGCTAATATCGCAGACAATGGTACGAAGAGCTGTACGAAAAATACGATGACATTGACATAGTTCAGCGCTGGCTAGCTCACGCACTTCGCCGTTTCCGGCGCATTACCAGCCGATGCAAGGAGAGGAAGAGGACGACCACCACTAAGTTGAAACCAGGTGGAGAAGCATCTGGATAAGCTTGGCGCCAGACGTCAAAGCGAAGAAATGTTTTACACATTTTTTTGATTCAGCCATAAATGAGAAGAAGAATTTACATTGCATGATTTTTTTTTTTTTTTTTTTTGAGACATTTGAAACGCTGCTTGATAGGATAACGCCAGAGAGTGATACTGCCTTAATTCTATCTACTTTCAATAATCAGAGTTAACCTTTTTGTCAATCTTCTTCATTTGCTCAGTGAACAGTTTTTTAATTGCGAATATACGAAACAAATGTCAGAGATAGGCCGATAACTGGCATGTTCTAAAACGTGTAGAAATAAACCAAATGTAGATTTTCTCTCAATACTTGAAGCACCGCGAAGTTTCTAATAGATCTATCTATGTTCTGTTTGCCTGTACTCTTGCCAATACATTTTGCAACCATGGTTGCTTTTTTGACCGTAATATAAGAATTATGACAGCGTTCGAAGCGCTCATTTCGGTTACAAACAAGATAAATCGAAGAAATCCAACACATTCAATAAGCGTTGGACCAGGGACCTAAGTTTCTGGAAAATATTTATAAATTGTATATGCTTAATTTACGTATATATATTTGACTATTTCCTTCTATTAACTTACAAAACAATAATCTCAAAAACATACTAATTCAACAAACCACAAATATGCAACTCAATTTAACGCTACACCCTTTGTAATAAAATTTAACTGTAAACAGGGTGTTGTTTTCGTGATACCCTTCAAGGGATTATTTATCTTCTCGTTCGTCAAATCACTATCCGCTAAATGCCAACTCATATGATAGGGGCAACGGCCTTTAGTGACCGCGGTATCATCTCCGCAAGTTGGACAAAATTCTTGGCCAGCAATACAGTTCTCCACCATACTCATAACCTCACCAATAGTTTTGAAAGTTGAAAACACTAGCCCATTATAGCAATCGAAAACTTCACGTATTTTCATAGCTGCATTGCACTCGGCCGTCTTCATTTGATTCTGAAAGGTAATCATATCGGCGTAAGTCTTTGTAGCGGCATTAGTCACCGCTGTCGAAATGCACTGTGTGTAATTTCTTTGCATAGCATGCTTCTTCTTGCAATCATTCACTGCTGACGTTAATGTGCTCGTGTAATAGCTTTTCAGATTTCTTACTGTCGTCTCGGCACCCGATACCAAACCAGAGTATGCATTATTTCCCTTTAGAGAGCATTCCTTCAATTTGGTTGTCAGTTGTGCAATTTGTGGCAATTTGGTGCGATGTTTATGCACGCAATAATCATTGATGTCATCGAGCAGTACGAGTGGATTCAATTTATTATCTACCTCTTCAAGCTTAGTCTCTAACAGTTCAATATTGAAGGCGATAACATCAAGACGTGCATAATATTTGGCCTTGAAGTTGACCAAACTCTCTTCGAATTCCTTCAAACTGATACCAAATTGACGCTGATGGTGCAAGAGAAAGAGATCAGCACGTGGAGTTGTTGTTATATTGTAGTAGAGCAGGTCTGGTAGTATGGTGATTTCGCACTAGAAGAGATCAGTTAATATGGTATAGAAATAAATATAATATAATCGCAACAAATTATTGTTAGAAATATTAATTTCACACATACCCGTGCGCTAGAGACATACAACACGAGGAGGACGAGCGCAATTTTACTGAACCGCCTTTTCATTTTGAATATTACTTAGCCACTGAGTGAACTTCTTTTCTTCGTTGTGTGGATTTATAGCAAAAAATCCAAAAATTGCTTACAAAATTAAGCCACACACGTCAAAAGTAAAATGGTATAAGTATGAGAGAAAATATTGGTATGAGGTTCGTTTTAAATTCTCTCTTCCCCTGATAAGAATTATTCAGATTGGAAAACGTAACATCGTTTGGGATTACTCACAGCAGCCGCTCAGGGGAAACTTTTATATTAAGATTAAGAATATTTTTGTAGACAAAATCTATATATATATATACAGTGGCGGACAAAAGTCTACATACACCCCCTGTTGTCGTTGAATTGAAAGTCCAAAAGGTTTATTCGAAAATTTAACGATACAGTTTATTTCAACTATTTTTCCTTATCATAAAAAACCAACAAAAACAATTTTTTAACATCAAATAGTAAAGCTATGACAAAAAAAGCGTAAATCCAACATTAACAAAAGTCTACATACAGTAGTACATACATAACTTATCTTAGCGCAAAAACCTTGGTTAATATCAGCTAACATGTTCTTTTTAGTATTTAGTTAGTCCACCGTTCGCATCAATAACAGCTTGAAGTCATCGAAGCTACTAAACTTGTCAATTCTGAGGGAGTAATACTACCCAAGCTTCAATAAGACGTTGTTTGAGTAATGCTGAGCTGGAAATCAGATTTTTTCTAATTTTTCGCTCAAAAATCTCCCACACATATACAAGTACAACAACATTCAAATCTGTGCTTTGAGGTGGTGTGTGTGTGCCTTGGAGCATGATAAAGCCACCAATCCTTAGCTATATGGGCCGCGTGCTTTGGATCGTTATTCTGTTCAAAAATCCAGCCTGTGCCAAGCTCCTAACTGTTCACCGAAGGCTTCAGATTAGCTTCCAACAATGACTTATATTTCAACTGATCCATATTACCCTCAATAAAAACAAGCTTTCCAACTCCAGACGCCGCAACTGGTTCCCAAACCATTACGTAGCCGTAACCATGCTTCACTGTTGGTACTATCATTTTTTTATTAATTTTTTCTCTCCAAACTTTTGTTCTTCCATCGCTGCCGAATATATTGAACTTCGATTTCTTTGTCAACAAGACTCTTTGCCAAAAATCCATTCCGTTGTCTAAATGTGTTTTAGCGAACTCCAAGCGAAGTTTACGATTTTTTTCAGAAATAAGACGCTTTTTACGTGGCGTTCTAGTGTGGAAGCCATTATTGTTCAGAGCTCTTCGAATTGTTCTTGCATGGACACACTTTCTTGATGAGTTTGAGATGAGTTTCGGCTAATTTTGGAGCAGTAACTTTTGGATCATCATTCACTTCCTTCAGAATAAAGCCGATATCTCTTCGAGTTAGCTTCACGCGGCTTTTTTTCGGTGAATCCATTTTTTTCAAAGTTTTTTTACTATGGCCTTTGGTGAACTTAAGTTTAAAAATTTTTAAATTTCACCATACGATTTCTTCTCTTTTCTGTGCCGAATAACCAAGATTCTTACGCCAATGGATATTTATTTTCGCGGAGCCATTGCTGATGCTATTGTGTTTAAACCACAACTAAATTCAATACTAGCAAATTAGAAAACATAATTCAAAAAAAAATTGTTGAAAAGTGTACCTAACCGCCATAACAACACAGCATATCGACTTAACTGCTAGTAAACCTTTGGTGTATGTAGACTTTTGTCAAGGATATTTTTGCGTTTTTTCACCATAATTGTTTTATTTTATGTTAGAGAATGGATTTGTTTTATTACATGTGAAAAGGATTTAAAATAAAACTGAATACCTACATTTTTCAGGAAAGTGATTGTACTTTCTACACAACGAATACAGGCGGTGTATGTAGACTTCTGTCCGCCACTGTATATATTTATATGTAAGATTATTAATTATCTCTTTACTGCAAATGTGATTCCCACAATTCGCTTACAGAAATATGATTACATTTAATTTTATTCTTTGGAATTTCCATTGTTTTCATCGAGGAGACAGAATCGGTTTTGCACATTATACAAGGGTTTTTTTTGCGAACGAAAGTCGGTGAACTAATTACTACTATTATTACTGCATTGGCGTAGGCACCGTTTGCAAATCAATATCTGCGCACCATTCGTTTCAACTTCTCACAGTTTGACGCCAATTGGAAATAACAAGCGAAACCAGGTCCTTCTGATCACGACCTTGCCAAAGGAGTGGAGGTCTTTCTCTTTCTCTGCTTCCATGTTTGGGTACTACATCGAAAACTGTAAAAACTGGAGTGGGCGTAGCCGCTGTCTCTTAATTCGCTTAACTATGTTAATGTCGTCGTATAACTCACACAGCTCATCGTGCCATCGTCTGCGGTATTCGCCTTTACCAATGCGGAAAAAATCTTCCGCCAAACCTTTCTTTCGAAAACTCCTAATGCCGTCTCATTGGATGTCGACATCGTACACGCTTCTGCACCGTATATCTGGACGGGAATCAATTGCCTACTCAGTTCAAAATAGCACCTGCAAGAGTGATTCTGCGTTGAATTTCAAAGCTGGTATTGTTGGTGTTGTTCATGCCGGTTCCCTGATAGACGAAATTGTCTAAAATTTGAAAGATATGACTATCAACAGTGCCGTGGGAGCCAAGACACAAGTACGCTGACTTTTCGCTTGATGACGAGAGATATTTCGCTTTGCCCTCGTTCACTAGCAGACCCATTGGCTTCGCTTCTTTGTCTAACCCGGAGAAAGCAGAACTAAGCGTGCGGTTGTTGGCCAGCAATTGTACACTCTTGTAAAATATTTTACCCTGTTTGTTTAACTCTGCAGAGCGCATTATTTTCTCCAGCATCACATTGAAGAAATCGCACGAAAACAATCTCTGTCTGAAACCTTCTTTGGTATCGAACGGCTTGGCGAGGTCCTTCCTAGTTCTGACTGCGCTTCCAGTTTTGTCCAGGATCAGTTCACATAGCCGTATTAGTTTTACAAGAATATCAATATCAGCCAAAGCGGCATAGAGGATTTAAAATCGATGAAAAGGTGGAGTGAATTGATGTCTTTTCAAAGATTTGACGCATTGTGAATATTTAGTCAAAGGTGGATTTACCAGTGCTAAGACCACACTAATAAGATCCAATCAGTTCGATATTGAGGAGGTTTATCCCACTATAATTGGTGCACCGTGGGGTCCCCTTCATCATCCAATCATCAGGCATACGTTCAGCCGATCATAATCTGAAAAGAAATTGATGCATGCATGTCAATTTTTCGCCGCCGTAATAGCTGTTCATACTTGGTCATAGTCATGTTGAATGTGTATTTCAACATCTTCAGTTGGGGATTCAGGTTCACCATCTCCGGGTGTCGTACTTTCACTGCAGGTTGGAGAAGTGTTCCCTCCATGAGCTCGATATGCCCTGGACATCGATGACCTGATTATCTCATTGGTTGCTACATGAGTATGCTTTGGTCTTGAAACCTTTTGTAAGTCGCCGCATCTTGTCATAGAATTTTTGAGCTTTACCTATATCGGCCAGTTTTTCAAGCGCTTCATACACCCACATTTTAGCCCCTTTTTTCGTTTGCAAGTTCGCTTTCCTCGCGCTAGGTATCTGTATCACCCTGTACGTGTTGTGGTCGATCGCAAAGTTGCGGGGTAGGCAGTCTGCTTTCTCTCCACAATAAAAGAAAAAAGAAAAAATGTTAGGGCCTAGTTAGTAGTTTTGAATTAGGTATCGATTGGGAACACTAAAATTATTTGTTTTCCTACGTGTAGCTTTGTGGCAACCCACTGTTTGTTCTGTTTGCTGTAATTAGTACTTTTGCAGCACGGTTTCAAGCCTTATTACTAAATTTCTGTAAATAAATTGATTTCGATATAATGTCTTCATCGCAAAGAATAAGAAAAAAAATATATAAATTACAAATTTTTCCCTCTTTACACATACTTTTTTTCTTTTTTTCTTTTTTTTTCTGTTTTTTAATTTCAAGATTCATAAAAAAGCGCGACATTTAAACTAACGGATAACTCGGTCCCAATGCTTTGCCACCAAAGTTTACATTCCGTGGCACATTTATATAGCCATCCATACCCCAAGAGACATCCCAGGAGTTCTTCAATATCCAATAATCTTCATTCGTAACCATATTTCGACCGAAGCCCACTATAAGCATGGCATGATTCGGTTTCCGCTCCTCACAAAGTTCGTCATTAAATACACCTTTTCTATAGAAGTGTTTACGTAAATATTTCATATACATTTCAACAGCAATTGGTCCAACTGTCGCCACAGCAGCCAACAGCGCATCTTCTGGTTGGATTTTCATAAAAACCTTACTTGTTGCTGCCATTGCAGATGCATCAAATAGACATTCTGCATACTATTGTGCACGATATGGATAGTCGGCTTCCGAGTTAATGCCACCGTTATCACGTATATAAAGGTAGCTACGTGCCTTATTGCCACCACCACAACCCCTATTACCGTAAGTTAGTGTGCAATCAATTAAATTTTGTTCTGAGAGCGATATAAGCTTAGATATTTTGCGAAAATGTTCACTTTCAAGAGCACCAGTAGTGGCGAGAGCCCAACAAGAGGCGCAACGGCCTGAAATTGAGAAGAATGTGGAGAGTTATTTTCAAACCGTAGTCAAAAATATTTTTTGAAATTTATATAATAGCATTTATCCTGCTTCTTAACATTCGCCACAGCTCCCAATTCACGCCAATCCACAGCATCGGGTAACTTGGCATTAGCTGGAGGTATAAAGGTGGCGCCTTGTTTCATAACACTTGGTATGCTGTTATTAGTTAATTATTATTATTATTAGTTAATTAATTTCAGGAACATAGCTCTCCTTTACTCATAGATCTCAGCACTACCACTCATACTCATTTATGTCCAACTCAAAGCTCGTTAAGCCTTTTGTATAGTTTTGATTGTGTTCTTTAATGAATGCGAAATATTTTAGAAAAATACGCTCACGTCTGCGCTCCTCAGTATCCGTTGCATAATTTTTATTGAAAACTAACTGAAATGTCAAATATTAAAGGATAAAGAATATTCCAAAAAGAAATTTTTATAAGTAAAGTTAAGCAAAGTCCTTAAGATATCTCCCTTGGTTAGTGCAGCAACAGCAGAAATTATTTTTTTAAACTTTCTAAACAAATTATTAAATATTACGTTAAGCAATTTCCTACCTTAAACTGTTGAAAATGCTTATGATCCTCAACAATCGCGGTAGAAATTTTGTGAAAGAAAACGCTTGGAATTGGTGCCTTCATTTTCACAATCGAATCACTTAGAGCTATTCAAATTTTCACTTCACTTTTACCACCTTACGTGTTTGGGTAAAAACTAAAAATTTTGAATTAGAATTCTCTAAGTATTGGAAAATTGTATAGGAATGATTGGGCCAGTCCAGGTCATTGACTTGTTTCGTGAACTGTTATAGACAAGAGGAGAGCGTACGAATAGTAGCGCAGTTTAAATAATGGTGTGAAGTTAAAGAGAATAATAAATTTTTGTAACAACGCATTTCCTCGTTTCGCTGCAGTTGTGTAGGTAGAAAATCTATTTACTATTTGAAAAAAAAATCTTTTGAAGTCAGCGGCATGATTATTTCGAGCCCATGATCCTTCCCAAATCAATATAAACAATTATAGAAATTGTAATTACGATCGCGCCTCGGCTGGGAATCTGAACTCCTTGAAGTGTATATCTGATCTGAAATTATAAGCTCCTCATAAAAATTCATCAGCCGTTTGAAGGCGCCTTAGAATAAATTGTTGATTCCTCCATATATTGGAAAAGCATCAAGATGCACTCCTCGAATCTGTTAAGGAGCTCGAACGAAAATCGATTAATCGATATTCAATGGATCTCTTTTAATAAAAATGAGATTGCATATATGTAAATTAATATATTCGACTGGAAAACAATAATTTCTCCCCTCAAGGTAAAGAAGAGTGGTGTGATATAGTGAACGAAGACCTACGATTCTCAGTAGCAAATAATTTTTTTTTTTCGTAAATATACTGAATTGCTCATTTATTGAAAGATTCTCCATAAAAAAAATTGTATAACAAATAAAAAAAATTACTAAATTAATGAGAAAAAAATTTTACTAAAGTTATTTTATAAAAAAAAAATGTACTAAAAATAATGTACTAAAAATATTATACTAAAAATATTTGAAAAAAAAATATTTACAAATTTTAGAACTCCATTTTAAACTCAAATCAGTATCTATCTCCCGTATAAAAGAATTAATTAAGGATAATTTAGCTTCTCTTTAGCACGGTGCCTTATAACCACTCAAAACAAATTCTGAAAGGCTCATGGGTTTTAAAGTTGACCTTTTCTATCACAATCACACATACTAGAGGGGCTTCTTTCTCCGTAATAGGAATTGCTTCGGTGTTCAGAAAAAACTTTTCCTTCATTTTTGGCTGTTGATCTAATAAGTATCTCAACCAATCTAAGCTAGAGTAGTCGAATATACACGTCTTATTATTAATATTATTTCCAAAGGGTTTCCCATCTCCCGCCCATCCGCAAGCAGTCCGCATGACGTAAATCGCTGTTTTGTTTTGCATTTACACCGAATCACGATGAGCAGGAGTTTGTTTAGTGTGGAGAACTAACAAAGTTCAGCATCAGAACAAAAAATCATCAGCTGATACGCCCCGATCTGTCATCAGCAGTTGGAAAACCATTGTGAATTATGGCAGATCCCTTTACATCAAGCCCGAACAATTAGTTCTGAAGCAGGTTGGACGCGAGGGCGAAAGATCTTGCAAAGCACTCTTACCATCAAGGGAAAGCTATACGCTACAAAGAGTAATTTATTTTAGACGCTCGTGAAAGACTAATATGATTAAAAAGGCATACAAAAAAACTTGAGCTTACACTTGCGTCACGCATATTCATACTTTTATTTTTATGTAAGATATAGGGTTCTCCAATAAAAGTGATATGATTTCTTCTTGAAAAAAAACACTAATTGTTAAGAAAATTCAAATGTTTTTTATCTAATGTGAAGTACAATCGATACAATAGAGTTCTGAATATAACATCATTCAAATGGCCTCCACGACTTTTTTTGCAGGAACGAATTCGATGAACTCAATTTTTGAGCACTTTTTCCACTAAATCAAGTCGTATATCATGAATAGCACGTGCAATATTGACTTTTAAAGCTTGAAGAGAGTCTGGTTTATTGCTAAAGACCAATGACTTCAAATAACCCCACAAGAAGTAGTCTCATTGTGTTAAATCACTATTTCTTGGGTGCCATTCCATGTCACAATTTCTTGAAATAATCGAATCTCCAAACCTTTCTAGCAATAATTTGGTTGTTGCACGTGCTGTGTGACACGAAGCCCCGTCTTGTTGAAACCAGATGTTGTCAAGATCAACTTCTTCCAATTGTGGCCATAAAAAACTGGTTAACATCGATCTATACCGCTCTCAATACGCAGTAGCGGTGCTACCAGCTTCATTTCGAAAGAAGTACGGACCGTTGATTCCACCAGACCAAAAACCACACCAAACTGTCAATTTAGGTAAATGTAATGGTTTTTCATAAATAATTTGTGGATTATCTTTGCATCAGAATTGACAGTTTTGTTTATTTACCGCACCACTCAGAGGAAAGTGAGCCTTATCGGAGAAGATGATCGTTATCGTTTTCAAGTTATTCCAAGGCAAAATCAGCAAATTCACGACGTTTATGGTGGTCCATGGATGAAATTGTAAACATTACTGAATATAATGAAAAAAAAGACAGATCATGACATATTAAAAACGACACTTAGAAATCATATCATTCCTATTGGAAAACCCTTTATAAAAATGGCTAAGGATTGAAAAAGAACTCGAATTCGAAGGAGAAGACAACATTCTTAGGCGCCCTAATCTTAGTGGAAACGGAGAAATCGCCCTTGCTACAATTCGGAAGTTTTAAAATGTCCGTTATCCTAATTATTTGCACATCATATGCAAGTGAGGACCTCTCTTTTTTCGTACGCGTAGTTGCTTAACTTACCAGAGAAATGATTAAACCTCAGAGTAATCTACTACAATTTATTTTTAGGAATAATTTTTATTTATTTATTTAAAATTCATTGAAATATTATTTATTTTTCCAGAGAGTTACTTAAATTCAAAAATTGCATAAAGAAACTTATTAGATAGTATTCTCAAGATGAGCGTTGTAATATTCCTCGGCGGTTATGACTCGTGGGCCGCCCTGATAGGCGACAATGAAAATATTTTCAATTTCCAATTCACACAACTCGAAATGATGACCTGAGAGAATGAAATGTATAAAAACATATGATGGTTAGTAAATTCTAAATAATAAATAAGTTTGCATTAATTGAGTAAAAACATTAAATCTGCTTTAGATGCTTATAAATATTTTACGAAATAAGAACCGTAACAAAACTGTGATGTTTGCGTTCTAGGCATTTTCCTTGGATATATTTTAAGAATGGTTCGCTTTATAAAAGTCAGCTTGATCTCAATATTATCCACTTGGCATATTAAACGAGAACATTAATTTTACTTACTGTCAGCCACCCATTTTTCAGCGTTTTTGTGACGATTCAGGAAGGCTTGTAGGTGGTCGTTGTAATCCGGGTTTGATTTATCCAACTATGTACATATGTATATGGATTGCAGATGAAGAAAAGAAAAAGATAATGGAAAAAATTAAATGCAATCTTCATTTTATTCCACTGCATGCATTCTTACCTTCTGCACACTACCACTAATCATGACACGCGGACATGCCGGTTCCATGGGATTAATGCCACGTTTATTACATGAATTACTTTGTTCCTCGGTAAAGAAAAATGTCACTTTATTCTTTTGCTGTGTATCACGGCCCGTGAAGTCGAGATTTAATAAGAAGAAATGTATATGTCCAGTTGAGGATCCATTCAAAGCACTATCGTCCACAGCAAGTATGTTAACCATCGGATAATCGGGAATTTTATCACTTGTCGAAATACTACCGACTGATGCCCAATTGGCTTGATGTACCAAACGACGAGACAATACAGCATCGGTTAGATTTGGCGGTTGACGTCCATGTGCAGAATATGCTGCACAGGAATCGAATGTGATTAGTGCTACGAAAACGAAACTTGCTAAAACTGCGATTAACTTCGACATGATGATAAGAACGTGTGATGCACTTGAAATGGTGCATTGTCAAGAACTTACAGGTTTATATAGAAAAAAACGCACAACTAAATACATATGTATACGAATATTTGTAATTAAATGCAATAGTTTTGTTCACATTTATATTTGTATTTTTGCATTAATAAGCTGTGGGGATTTCTTGGAATATTATTCATTTTATTTTTTATTTTACAAACAGGCAGTGCAAATAATCAGTGACATTCTTTACAATTATAGATTCAGTTATATTCATCTCTAAAACAAGGCATTTTTCCATTCATATGGATAGATCATTTATAATTCCATTGCTGAAGAATGGTAATAGATCTTCAATGTTTCCCTTAATTTACAAATCCAGCATGGCTTTTTCAAATTTTCTAATTTACTAGAATTTGTTACTCATTTTTCAAATGGATGTAGAGAAAACAAGTATACTCATGTTATATACATATACCGACTTTAAAAAAGCGACAGCGACAGCGTAAATAATATAATACTAAAAACTAGATCTTCTTGGATTTCAGCCTAGTTTTCCCCAATGGATATCTTTCTCCCTGTAACAGAACACAAAAAGCAAACTTATGTTTCCTCAAGTGTTCCGCAAGGTAGCCACACGGGTCCGATTCTGTTGTTGCTATTTATTAACGATTTCTTTTCAGCAGTAAAATATTCAAAAAATATATAAGTATATATGCGGATAATGAAAAGCTTTTTACTGGATACTTAACTTAATGGTCTAAAGAATGTGTTGGTAGCAGAGACCCTTATGTTACGAAAATACTCATACATCATTGCTCAAAGCGTAAAAAGAGTGTTTTTTCTTCACAGCATTTGCAATGGAATTCTTGTCAAAATCTTCGTCCGTATATTAGACGTTTAAAACTTATAAATCTACCCTCTTCTAGGCATAGAGTAGTGTTAAAAATAATTTTCATAGTCAAGCTTTTAAAGGGACTGATTTACAGTTCATTTCTCTTAGGTGAAGTAAATTTTAATGTCCCCATCCAATTATTACGACAGTTCAGACCATTACTTTTAAAATCTTGTAAAACCAATTTTGACCTACATTTTAATTACTTGCATTATACCAAGCACATTTGATTTAACAGACTAATTTTTCGTAACGAAAAATACTTTAATAAGTAACTCACTAAATTTCTGAGCTGAGTAGCTGAGCAATTTTAATTCTCGGATCTCTTTCATGATCCGGCAAGTTCAGTACGTCATGCGGATGACGCTCCTTGTGTCGGAGGAGAGTAACGTTGGGTTCATTATGCTTTTTTATTTAAAACGACAATTATCGAGAAGCTCTAATATTTTTTAAATGTGAAACTCTATACTGATTGCATTAATACTATTGATTTTGATTTTCTATGTATAGTTTCTACATTTTTAATTGAACAGAAAAAAAAAAATATTTACACCAAAAATAACATTTATTGATGACTCACGTTGAACTCCCCAGCAGTAGTCAGGCATCATATGCTGATCTCGTCGGCCTTAGTACCTCCATTCCATAGTTTTTAGGTCCCGGTGAAACTGCTCCTCTTATTCTTCGGTATAGGAGCCAAGATTTTCTGGAAACTGATCGAGGTGACCACTGGTCATGTCCCGAAAGTACTAATTGCAGCAAATTAAAAAACAAACAGAGGTTTACCACAAAACTACACGTAGGAAAAAACAAAAAATATTTTTAATGCTGCTAATGAATACCTAATGTAAAACCACTAAAAACTACAATAAGTAGATCTCAGCAACAAAAATTTTGTTTTCATTTGTTGAGATGTGTAACAGAATTTAAGGAGAAATTTAATTTACATCACCAGGTTTTACGCAAACGTGCATCCCAACGACTAGTTTGGGCAAAATGTTAAAGCTAGTATACTATAGACATGAATTGAATATATGTATTTACCATCTAACGCTATTTCTGATTTACAGGATTAACATAATTGAAATTTTTAAAGCATTAATTGCGACAAATTAAATCAATTTAGCGAATATGCTTACTCCCACAAAAATTTTAACCATAGTTGAACTTACCTCCAGTATACATATATGTATGTCCTCTTGTTCAGTATTACAGTATTTAACCGACTTAAAATTGCCACATCTAAAGTATGTAGCGGGTGATCCGTTTCCTACTTTTTTAAAGAAAAAAACACAGAAAATTCAAATTTAATGGGAATTGTTTGAATGAATGAATCATTCGAAGGAAACGAATGAATCATTCGAAGGAACGTTCTCTGGCATTTATTTTTTTGAAGATTATCTCTCTCAATTGTTGGCTGCGGCTAAGTCTTAGATGGTCCATCCGTTGAGTCGAATTTTCGATGACTCGACTGGTAACTGGCGAATGACACGCGTAATGTTTTGCTCCAAGGCCTGAATAGAAGCGGGATTGTCCGCATAGACTTAAGACTTTACATATCCCTACAGGAAAAAGTCTAACGGTGTGTAGGAAGTGCCGCCTTCTTGTTGAAACCAAAAGTCACGGAGATCACGAGCTTCAATTTCAGGCATCAAATAGTCGGTTAGCATGGCGCGTTAACGGTCGCCGTGGACGATTACGTTCTCACCGGCATCATTTTTGAAGAAATATAGACCGATGATTCCACCGGCCCACAAACCACAATAAACCGGTTTTTTCTGGATGAAATGACAGCGTTTGAATCTCTTAAGGTTGCTCTTTATCCCAAAAGCGGCAATTTTGCTTGTATTGGGTATGAAAATGGGGCTAATCGCTGAACAAAATATGCCTCGAAAACGCCGGATTTTCTTGGAACTTTTCAAAAGCCCATAGAGCGAAGCGATGTCGCTCGGGAAGGTCGAGCGGCTTCAGTTCTTACACAAGCTGTATTTTGTACACTTTTATTTTAAGATTTCGACGTATAATGCGCCACGTCGTTTCATACGCCAGTCCGAGATGCTGCGAACAGCGTCGAATCGACTCTCCACGCTCTTCGTGTACACTCTCAGCTACGGCCGCTATATTTTCTTCACTGCATGCTATTCGGTCGAATATTATCCAGTAATGAATGCTGGGTCTCAAGAGGGGTGATGGCCTTGCGCATAGTAGGCTCAGTAGGCCGATTATGTTGACCATAAGTTGAGCGAAGCTCGCGAAACACATTCTTTACAGAACCTGAATTTTCTTAATAAAGTTGAATGATTTGTAAACGTTGTTCAGGCGTAGGTCCTTCCATGATGAAATGACAAATAATATTGAACAAAACTAACATGACAGCTTGACACGACTTACGCGTGATCTGTCATAAAAAGGCTATTCAAAAAAGTACCTCTACTTGGATCACCCTTTATGAACTACAGTTTGGAAAAGCCACTTCAGAAAAATTTATATTTTCACTCGAACTTAGCACTTCCTCAGGAATTGTTTGTTTTCACAAATTGAAAAGTCATATTTTAGAAGTTAATTTTCTTCTTTCATTTTAATTTCTTTCCCTCATCTTTTTAGCAGACTGTATTTACACCATATAAATGTGTAATTTAAGAGGTTATCAAATACACGCTTACATTGGCAAATTTACTTTTTACAATAAGGTAGAAGTTCTCTGCGTGGAAATCTTCGATGCTCAAGGCTCAAAAGTGGCGCTAAATGATTTCTATTGAATTTTCTGCTGGAATTTTATATAAGCAAGGGCATGATGGACAAAATAAACTAAATAGTTACGCTCTATCCGGGAAAAGATTTCAGGACACATTAAAAGAGCGTTCGTTGATTGCGCAAGAACATGTGACCCGCCAGCGTCGCTTGCTACATCTACACGGATGGATCAAAAATGCTTTTGGAATGTGTATTTGCTAAGAATGCAGAAAGCCTAATGAAAACATCAACAAATGCGTTGATAGTCTCGCGGCAAACGTTGTAATAAGCTCAGTTTGTATTACGTCAGAAAATATCCTTAGAAGTAGTATGGAGGCAGTCGATAAGGTGACTGCCGGGAAGCAACCCTAACCTTCAAATGACGCATGCATAAATTTGACAGCTGTCGGATCATTAGTTTGTGAATTATAGCATTTTGATTGTAGCAAATTTTTATATTGTGGAAAAAAATGGATAAGAAGGAATTTCGCGTGTTGATAAAATATTGCTTTTTGAAGGGAATAATACAGTTCAAGCAAAAATTTGGCTTGATAACGAGTTTTCGGACACTGTCCCAGGAAAATCAACCATCAAGCATTGGTATGCTAAGTTTAGACGTGGTGAAATGAGCGCCGAAGATAGTGAACGCAGTGGTCACCCAAAAAAAGTTGTTAACGACGAAAACATAAAAAAATGCACAAAATGATTTTGAATGACAGTAAATTGAAATTGTATGAAATAGCAGGCACTCTAAAGATATCAACTGAACGTGTGCATAATATCATTCCCTAATATTTGGGTATGATAAAGCTCTATGCGAAGTGGGTGCCGAACGAGCTCACTTTTGACCAAAAACAACAACGATTTGATGATTCGGAGAAATGTTTGGAGATGTTCAAGCGTAGTAAACCCGAGTTTGTGCGTCGCTATATGACAATGGAATGAAGCATGGGTTCATCATTTCACTCCGAAGTCCAATCGGCAGTCATCCGAGTGCAATGCGCACAATGAACCCGCTCCAAGGCGTGGGAGAACGCTACAGTCGGCTGGGAAGGAAGGGAAGAGAAAGCACCATCAACTGCGACTATTACATAGCGTTATTGGGCCGTTGGAAGGACGAAATCGCCAAAAAAAAACGGCCGCATTTGAAGAAAAAGAAATTGATGCTTCACCAAGACAATGCAGTGTCACAAGTCAGTGAAATCGGTGTAAAAAATCTATGAATTGGGATTCGAATTGCTTCCGCATCCACTGTATTCTCTAGATTGCCCGCAGCGACTATTTAATGTTCTCAGATCTGAAAAGAATGCTCGCTGGGAAGAAATTTTCGTCGAATGAAAAGGTGATCGCCGAAACTGAGGTCTATTTTGAAGAAAAGGACAAATCTTACTAGAAAAAGGTATCGAAAAGTTGGAGGGTCGCTATAATCAGTTTATCATGCTTGGAGGGAAAAAATAATTTTGCTATTATAGCATATAAAGCATATACGAGTATATTACGCAGTTCAAAAGAATTGATAATACAATATATATGTATATATATATATACTTATATATCACAGCCATCGGCGCAGTATATTTCATTATCATGGAATAATCACAGCAGTAGATTTTTATGACTTCCGCCTTCGCAGATTCAGTTCTACGAAATTTACTTACTAAGAAACCAAGAACGGCATTAAAATTTATTTTCAGTTTACTATTATGATTAAGTCAGCGAGTATTAGTATTATTAATAACAAAAATTGATTTTACAAAAAAGGAATAAATTATGATTATTTATTATTTTCAATTGTAAGTTATAAAATAAATTAAAAATATGTACATATATCTTATCTACAATAACTTCAATTTATCCACTTATTACTCATAGTAATTTATGCATTTTATTCAGTATAAGAAATATTCACTCTTGTGATAGTTTTGAAATTAAGGCACACTTTTGTCAACTCCAAATTCACTTCCAACCTGTGATTGACTCGACAGTTTATTGAACTGAGATATTTCTAAGCGGTGAAAGCAAGTAAAAAAATATCTATTACACGATTTGTTAAAAAAACATTTCTTAATAATATGTTTGTACGAGTATAGGAGCATAAAATCGTTAAGCAACAACGCATTCTACGGATCATTTTAAGCCCGACTCCTTCGAGCTTTCTACCTCAGTCTCAAAAATATGACTTTAACAAAATGTTCATAAAGTTTTGCATAACTCAGGTAGAACTCACAGCCAAGGAGTGCTGGAAAAGTATATTCATCACCTTTCCGGATCAATATAAAAGTCATTACATCATATATACATATATATCATCATAAAACTCACAACTCAAATATGAAAATATTGGAACGCTTTTAATAGCTAACCGAATACTTACAGTACAAAATACTCGCAAAATCTGGACTTAGTTAAAAAAATTTCTTATGTAAAATTAAATGAGCGAAAAAAAATTAAAAATGTCCCCTGCGGCTTAGGGATGCAGGAATTTACCCGCGGTAAGGCATTCCTGTCGAAAGAGCCGACTAAAATTCCCGCGACAGTTGGGTCTTTATACCAAAACAACCCGGATTTTTAACCGGCTGTCAATATATTCAAAAAGCTTTTTTTGTGCCTCGCTTGTCCAAACTTTATCAAGTCTAAGAGATCCATTTTACAAGGTGTAGAATTTGAGATAATTTCTGTGGCCTGAAAAGAAATTTAATTTTAATTTATTTTGTTGTTCTACTAATTCTTATTTATTTATTTACAAACTGTATCGTCGACTGTTTTTTATCAATTAAAATGCGGAGTGGCAATCCGTTGGGCAAAGTGACTGGCATGGTGTGTTGCATAAGTTATAGACCTATAGATTTATATGAAATATTAATATATTTCTGGAAAAGTGCAAGTGGAAAAATAAAATTATTTTTTGCTTTAATATAAAATAATTTGTCCACCAACTTATTCATTCCATGAAATTTCATGAAAATAGAAATGTATATTTTTTAAAACCTTATTAAAGGAGGGCGTAATAGTTACTCAAATATACATATATGTATATGTACTTTATTAAAATCTTTTACCGTACAGTTTTACAAATTAAAAATATATATACATAGTAAATATATCTAGGTTACAATTGTAAAATGAATAAAAGTTAGATATCGACTTTATGAGCACCCTACATATCATATTCCCTCAGCAGTTTATAAAAATATTCATATAAGTTTTCTCTTATAAAAATGTGTAATATACATATACATTCATAATGCACCATTAGTTACAATAATAAGGTTTTTTTTAACAGCAATATATATTTATGTAAATTATTTATACAGTGCACTGTTTCAGTCGTTGAATTTTTATCACAATGAATTCGTCTTTATTTCTGTTTTGCGTTATAGTAATCGCTCACAGGAATATTGTGTGGACCACCATAAAAGTCCAATACGAAAATATTTTCAATTTCCAGCTCACATAAATAGAAACTGTGTGCTACGGGGGTATAAAATAAATTTATATAAAAATTTAAATTTATATTACAACACATCTTTCTTACCTTTAATCCATTTCTTCGCTGCTGGATGGCGTTTAGCAAAAATAGCTACCAGATCATTGTAGTCCACTGCATTTTCGTCCAACTACATATTAGTGAATTTTAATAAATTTGCTTCCAAAAGAAATATTTTAGAAATTTTACCTTCTTAACCTTTCCACTTAGTATGGTACGCGGACATGTCGGTTCCATTGGATCTTCTCCACGTTTTTTACAATTCAAATTTTGATCATCGGTAAAAAGAAATGTTACTTTGTTATTATGTTTCCAATCAGGTCCAGTAAAGTCTAAATCAGTAAGCAGAAAACGTATGCGACCCGTTGATTCACCATTCTCACCGCTATCATCTACTGAGATTATATTAACCATTGGAAAATCGGTGATTTTCTCATTAGTCGATATACTGCCCACTGATGCCCAATCAGCTTGATGCACTAATGTACGAGCAACTAATGCATGATTTGTGGCACGTAAGTAGCGTTTGTATTCGGCAATGATGCGTGCATCTTCAAGCGCTGAATAGCCGGTACAATATGTGAAAGATAACAATGTTAAAAGGAAAATGGATAGAATGCCATTTAAGACTTTCGCCATGATGATGCTTTGTTCAAAAGATCGAACAGTTTCTTCTGCAAGAATAATACACATTGTATTCTTATCAGTAAAGTTTATTTACATAAAGTTTTATATAATTTATCATACATGCGCACTTATATATATGTATGAAAAATACATATAAATCATTTTTTTATAAATCCACTTTCAAAACAACAATGATTTTATTTGTTCAAGCTTATTAAAATAAATCAGACTACGTGATAACATAAAAGAGAATTAATGTAGCTTACATTATAAATATGTATATTACGTATGTATAATTATACTGACAACACAAGCGCAAATTCTCAGAATTAATAATATTTTGCAATATGTCTTCCTATATTGTAAAACTATATTTTCAAAATTCTACCCCCTTTTAAATTTAGATGTAGAAACAACTTAGATTTCAAAGTAAAGTTACACGCACTGTCAATAGAAGAAATATAGTAAAAAAAATTAACAGTTAAGGGCTTAGTCCACTTGGTCAGCAATTTCATTCATCAATCATTATATTCACTTTACATACATTTCACTAATTCCTACTAAATGATAAGACATTATCACAAGGCATTTGCGCAAATCAATACACAAACATTTCAAATTCGAATAAATTAATTAAGGAAAAAAATAGAACATGCTAATTCTTAAATTTGTTATGTACAACAAGTAATCTATGCATTTCACTCAATCAAGCTCCAATCGCCCATAACACCTTTCTTATTTTTTTTTTTGTTTTTTGTTTTTTTGCTCACCTTCGTTATTGCTGTTTTTTATATTATTACTATTTCTCTACCGTTCGATATGTTTTGCTTTATATTTAGCTCTTGAATAAACTTCATTATAACATTGGTTGGCGATTTTATACCAGCGGTAAATTTCATGCGTTCTTTGTTTGCTTTGTTCTTGGTATGTTATCTATCAGCTGTTTTACATATTCGTTTTGCTCGTTTTGTTCACAATATACAAAAGCAGAGAACGTAGAATTCTATTTTATTCTATTCTACGTTCTCTGACAAAAGTATTGTGCAGTTGCTTTGCTCATTTTGGTTGCTCGCTTCAACAGGGTTGCAATGCAGCCACAAAAATCGTGACATAGCGCGACATAGAACATAACATAACTGTTAATCGTGCTTGCAGGCTTTCCATCCTTTCAATCACATTTACTAATTTTTATATAAAACAATTCATTATTCTATTTTTATTTATCTCTTTTAATTAATATTGCACCTCATCGCAAGCAATAATCAAAATTACAATATTTATCAATGGCCATAACAAGCTCTTTAGTGATGAGTGTTTCTTTTCATCAATAAGATGTACTCGAATGGAACACGGCACTTAGACTTGTTAATTGCTTAGTGTTTTTATTTAGTCAAGTTCAGCGAAGAAATCTTGATATATTTAACTCTTAAAATCGTAAAGATATAAGATAGGAGTTTCTTTCACGGACTGTAATTAATGATTATCTGTGATTTCTTTAAAGAAAAAAGAAGGCTATCACTGGTATTCTTTTTTAAGATCTAAAATGATTTACGATTGCATGATTTTTATAATCTCATTTGGTTAATAATAATAATATTTCGAGTTTTACTTTAACACTCCAACTGTAATAATTATTACTGTTAAGCGAAAAAAATATCGCTCAGAAAGTAATCATTATTTTTGTAACGTTGTTATTTCACTCAAAATAACGCTCAAATTTGGATAAATCTTGTTTTCAACTTAATCTGCCCGTACGTTTGAAAGCAAACTGAAATCTAGATTATTGAGATATTTGAACCGAACTTGGTTCGCAGATATAATTTTTACTGTATTGGAAAATTTGCGGACCCAGTGAGATCGGATCGCTATGACATATTTATAAACGATCAATTTTCCAGATTAGATTAACTGAAAATCTGTGCAATAGAAATACTATATCACATAGACCCCACACAACCGATTAGAGGTTTTGGGTAGTATTACACATATGTAAATTCGAATTAATACTGAAAATCATCGAAATTTGAGGCCTGCAACCCATTTTAAAGTTAACTTCTTTTCATGGTGAAATTTTAGGCTTAGTTAAGTTAAATACTTGAACTTATATATAAAGTAAAATAAATACATAAAAAAATTACATTAAAGTGGATCTCATCCTATTTGCAAAATAGACGTTGTGTCGTTCGCCTTGAGGGGATGTCTTCTTTTTCTTTTGTAGCCCCCTCTGGTGTTCCCCAGGGAATCGTCCTCGAACCTTTACTGTTTATACTGTTTATTAATGATATATCAACATGGTTTTCTAAATGTAATTTTCTTCTCTATGCAGATGATTGGAAAATTTACTACGAAATTAAAGGCCTAGAAGATTCCTTCAATTTACAGAACGAACTTGATAACCTGTATCAGTGGTGTGAACGTAACTACTTATTTCTTAATATTGGTAAATGCCACTATGCCTCTTATGCTAGAGTTGTATCTAGTACTCCCTCGTCGTACTGTTTTTCAAATCTTGTGCTAAAAAAAATAAATGAATTTAAAGACTTGGGTGTTTACTTTGACCCGAAGCTGAGCTTTACCACTCATATAAATTTTATTGTTTCCAAGGCGTATGCGCTGTTGGCTTTTATTCGACGTAATTGTTCATCATTTTCAGACCCTTGTACTCTAAAACAATTGTACTCGTCTTTAGTGCGATCAACGCTGGAATATGCGGCTTTTATCTGGAGGCCCTATCATGCCGTGTATATGAATAGATTGGAGTCTGTCCAGAGGGCTTTTGTACGCTTCGCCTTGCGCCGGATGAGTAGACCCAATACCATCCTATCATTCCCGTTGTTTGCTTATAAATCTCATGTCACTAGAGTCGAGGAGAACTCTGTTGTCGATGTGCGTTGTCTATGATATCATTACTGGCTCTATTGATTGCTCATACCTCCTGATGAAAATTCCTTTTAATGTACCCTCTCGCATTCTTCGGTGTAACGAGATGTTTTTTGTGGGTGTTGCTAGAACTGTTTACGCGATGAACGCTCCTCTAAGGAGAACACTCTCTCAATTAAATGAAATTTCTTTCTCTTTGGGATTTGATTTTTGCTATACCAAGCTTACTTTTAAGAGCCTGTTGATAAGACACTTATCATAGCTTTTATTTTACATTTTTATATATAGATTATGTAACCATATTCTTATTTTTTTTAGTCTGTAGACATCTTGTTTGTTGATTTTTTCAAATAAATAAATAAATAAAAATGCAGTACAATAAATTTGATTGGTTCATCATGAAAGGTATAAGGAGTTCGGCATGACCGAAAACATCATCACTACTTTCTTGTTTTTATTTGGGTTCGTTTCTAAACGGTTTGTAGAATAAAAACGACGTCACAAAAGGCACTACTTATGGGTATTTTTATTATTAGCTAGTCCTATGGATAATATGGCTCTACTGATTAGACCAGCTGCCTAAATGTCATAATTTCCTACTGGGTATATGCGAGTAGCCGAATGGCTTAACTAAATCCGTATGTAAATACATAGCAACTGTTCTATTCAAAATCTTTATATCCGCAATTTATTGGTTCATCCATCAGTATTAAAATACCAATTTACATCTACAAGAAGATACCCCGAATTGATACAGCGATTTTCCAATTTTTCGATTTTCGATTTTAAATATTAATTCTAAATTCAACATCAATCTAATAAATTAATACATTTTGATTTCATTTATTCTTACCGTAGTATTGCAATTCAAAAAAAGCCGCAATATTTTTACATTTTCAAATCCTTACTATAATATTTGCTCAAAATATAAATATATCTATGTATTTATCAGACACGTTTGAAATCTTCAATGCTACTACTTGTTATTAATAAGTATAATATGTACAAGTATATACATAAATATCTAACATTTGACAATGAAATTAGGTTAAGTGGCTGTTATTACGTGTTGTATTATGAGGCATAATCAGTCGTCATACTTTTTATCTCTCTCCTATAAGCATTATTTTATGATTACAAAAATAATTTATATTTGTTTATTAAAATGCCTTCATTAACGTAAATTCTTCAATGGTCACGCTTAAGAGTTTAAATTAGAAATTTACAACATTGATGAAACAATAAACAATTATTAATGATAACAAATAAATACTACGAAAGATTAATATTTATTATTATTGAAACTTTAAAGTGCGCTTATATTAAATAAAATTTGCATTATTATTATTATTATTATTATTAATTATTTTCTTAGATTCATTAGCTATCTGGCATAAATGGACTTTTCCACATTTCCTTGATTTTTGCGCTTCCAATTTCCTTTATTTAAAAATTAATTTTTAATTTTCGAAAGTGTGCGAAGGAAAGTAGAACATACTCACAAGAAAAAAGGAAATAAAATTACCCATATTTTCAGGTGCCTTGGCATTTTTTTTTTAGGAAGAAACGTATAAAATATTTTGAAAGTGGGTGGCAGTGTCTTCAATACAAAATCAAGTTGTCAAAACATCGTTTATCCACAAATTTATTTGTGTGAAACTAGCTTCCTGTTTTGTATCATGAATTAAATCAAGGCGAATTGATAAAGGCGAGAGCAGGAATATAAAAACAACAACTACCATTAATTTTTTGTCATTTTGTAGTCATTGTCAAAATCAGTAAAAATTGGCTTTTAAAAATGCACAAACACTCGGATCCACTCTTTTTTCGCGTAAACCACAATTAGATTGTTACAGTTTTCAAGATTTTCACGTTTGTAGTTAGAAAATTAAATTAAATTCGAACAAACAAAACATAAACTAATAATTGATTTTGACAATCTTTGCGAGCAATAAATGAAAAAAGTTGAATACGCCTTGCATAGTAACTCTAACTTGTTAAATTTGCCTTGATTTAAATTTTTTGCCAGCCAAAGCGAATGTATCAAGATGAAGTTACTATGGCAGCGAATTAAACCTTTTATACTCATTCAACGTTGAGATTGTCAAAATGGTTTTTCAATTTATGATTTTTGTTTTCTAGAATTTGATTTGTATTTCTATTTATAAATGCGAAAATATTGAGAATTGTGATTTGCTCGAAAAAAGAGTGGAACAGAGAGCTTGTACAGCCTTAAAAACGAAAGATTTTTCCATGATTTTGACCAAGACAAATTCAGATAAGGTGGAGGTGGTAAACAGCTGTTTTTTTCTTCTATTGACTACTAGATTTTCAGAATGTGGGGCAAATAAAAGGGTGAAATGCATGCAAAACCAGAGAAAGTAGAAGTTCTCTGACAAAAAATTGCATCGTCATACAATAGTTAATACATTTCGAATTTAATATTTTAACAGGATATAAGGTATTAACATTGATGAATTTTCTCTAACTTTGTTCATTCAAAGTAATTGTCTTTATTTTGATGATGTTTTCTTCTTTTAATAATAATCTCCTAATTCGCGATTACGTCCATCAAAAGCAAAAACAAGATTCACGGAAATTGTTGTATTTTTTCCCCTGTTGTCCTGTTCATAAATTCACCTTGGCGCCAGTCAATTTATATATAATTCATTTTTTGTTAAATATTTAAAAATTTCCTTATACTGAAGAATATATATTATTTTATTTTAAGCAATTCTAAATTTAAAATAAAAATTAAATATATTACACTTGGATAGTTCGCAAAACTTAGTATTTATGATTTGTTAGTGGACTCGAAATTCGAAAGAATTTTCATTTTTGAACGATAAAGCACGAATTAAAATAAAAAAAAGTATTTCTTCGATGTAAACAATGTGTGCTAATTTTTTATAGATTTTTATTCATTAATTAAACAATAAAATTTTCAGATAATTTAACGAATCTATTTATTACTTTAAAATTAAACACACACAAAAAATACAACTATGTACAAATAATTGCAAAATTTAAGGCTAAAAATTCACCTTGGCAAAATTCATTTCAATTAGAATTTTGCTAGCTTCAAAAAGCCTATTTTTTCTGAAAGCAAAATTTATTTATTTTTATTCCCTAAAAACACGTGCATATACGCTTCAATGTGGCCCTGAAAGAGTTCATTATCGAGCAGGTTTGATGACGTTAAAAAGTGAGTTACCAACAGCTGACCAGAATTTATAATGAATTTGCAAGGAGGTTTTAATATCCATATATTATATATGTACATATGTACAAAATCTCTTACGTATATGTATTTACAATAGAGTTCTATGTGTTTTTTACATAGTTGAAAAATATTTGCTGCGGTTTACATGAAAAAAATTACAAAAACAGGTTTGTTGATATCAAAAAAAAAAAATTATGGTCATCATATGAAAAACTTATACATTTTTAATCACCTATAAATTAAATTAATTTAATAAATTGTACGGTATAACTTTTAAATACAAATTAATAATTACATACTTAGAAAAATTGTGTATAAAAAAGGAATTTTCAAATGCTCTAATTAAAAAGTGAAGCCCAAAGATTGATTGAAGAAAGATTATAGAACTTTAAAATGAAAATCCAAACGTAATCTGCTTCGCCTGAAATGATAAACGATATGAATGATAATTCATAAAGCATTCTATCATCTTTTGCGGTCGCATTCCTTTAATTTAATCGTTGATTTTTTTTATTTTATCAATTTCTTTGTATTTTATCGTTCATGATGAAATTGCCGGCTTGCAGCAAGCAATTAGACATAAATTCATACAAAGCCTTTATACATACTTATACATGCACACAAGAAGTGCAGTTTGAATTTCATATGCGGCGCCGCTGACTCTAACGGCAGCAGCGTATGTGACGACGACGATGTTTGCGTCGACGTTGACAGCCAAGCTGACAGCTAATGTATGTGTTTTGCTTTTCTTCGGAGCGCACATCTGTTTTGTACATTCTACTGCATTTATGTGCCGCTTTTGTATGCATGCATGTGTGCGTATGCATAAAGAAAGAATATTAAATATAATATTATCAAACTGTAACAGAGATTACAATAAAAACAAAAACAATAGTATTCATAATTACAAACACATCGATTGATAATGTAAGAGCTTCGGAAAGTAGGGAGCAAATTGTTTTCTTACTAAATGCATACCGGCCATACTATCATATATACATATGTATGTATGTATCTATGTTTTTTTGTAAGATTGAAAAATTCGTACATATATGTATGTAAATGGAGCGATGGCGCAATATAGGGAGCTTATTCAAATATTTTAAACTGTGAAGAAATATTGTGTTTGACAGGCATTCTTATATACATTTGTATGCACATATGTACATACTTTCATATTGTACAATATATAATTATGCACTTCTGATCATTGAACCTAATGAAATAGAAATACATATGAATATCAACATACATATATAGCAATGCATATGTGGAAAAATAAAAATTATTTAAATACGAATATTTTTTTAATAATTTTATACAGCTATATTTTTAATTTAACTAATATTTTTAATTTTAAAACAAAAAATATATCCTTTTTTTATTTTAATTTAAAAATTTCGTTTTATTAATGAATTTTATTTTCCTATATTAAGCAATTCTAAATTGAAAATATAAATTAAATATTTTACACTTTGATGGCTCGCAAAACTTTGTATTTATGAACTGTTGATGGAGTGAAGTCGAAAGAATTTACAACTTTTAAACGATGAAGTACGAATTAAAATAAAAAATAATATTTCTTCGATGTAAAAATTTTATGCCAATTTTTATAGATTTTCATTCACTGTTTTTAGTTAAAAACAAATTGAGATAATTTTACAATTCTATTTATTAGTTTAAAATTAAAAATCATTTTAATAATTTTTTATACTGATAATATTTTTGTTGTGTTTTCAAATTAAAAACTTCTCTTTCACTTTGTTATTTATGAAAATAAAATCAGAGATTTTAATCATTATGGGTTTTATTAAAAAAAATATTACCATTATTATACAATTAAAAAAAACCCTAATTAATATCGTGTCCTATATAGTGAACACCCAAATTTTTCACGGAGTAGTTTAAAAAGAATTGAAAAACTTTAAATAGTGAGAAAGTTTTAAAAGAATTTTCAAGTAAAAAGCAACAAAAAATACAAGAAGAAATCAAAAATGAAGAGAGCATTCCCTACTTTATATTTTTTTGCTGTTTATTGTTACAAAATCAACTGCTTATTGATCTTGGTAGTCATATTTTCCATCAATTGCAAACCTATTGTAGTTGAAAGTGTGCTTTTTTAAGCGTATTTAAAAATTTATAAGTTCAAAAAATCGTTTTGGTATTTATTTTAATGATCTTATGAATTAATTTACGCAAAATGTGCTTTGAGCAAATAAAACTGAGAAAAAATTTTAATTCTGATATCGTGAACTACCTCAATAAGGTGAGAAGTCCATGCAATAATCAGTTCACTATATCCAGACATGTCTGTTTTTGATCAAATATAATTTTTACAAACCGATTTTTATTATTTACCCCTAAAGTAATACTCAATAATAGAAGAAATTATTACTCAAAATATTTTCACAAATCCGCTACACCTTTTGGCTTTACAATTTTTTAATGCCATCGTATGCAGCAATATTTTTGTTAAATATTAGGTGATCCTCTTAACAGGAACCCTTTGAATAATTACTTCACGTACATATCCGTCAAGGTGAATTTATAAAGGTAAGAGCAGGAGAACAAATACAACAATGCTTGCGTATTCTGTTTTTTTGCTTTTGAGTTGTAATTGTTAAAAGCTTTGAAAATTATTTTAAAATTACATAAAAACTCGCCGTTACACTTTTTTCGCACAAATCACATTCACAAAATCATAGTTCTCAAGATTACTCTCATCCGAAAGAAAATTTTCTGCAAAAAGAATATTAAAAATAACTTACAACTTACTTCTTTCACAATGAATGTCCACCTTTCCATAAGATAACCTCGCTTTTACTTGCAAACTTATTCTCTAAAAAAAAGATCGAATCGATAACACTGGTCTGCAGTAATTTTGTTGCCTTATAAGATTGATTTTTATATGATGATCAATGACTTTGCTTATTTTTTATCCTTATTTTCTATTTACAATGCCATCGACCTTGATACTTTTCTTCCATCACTTTAAGATTCTGGTGGAACCGTTCACACTGTTCCTCCCTATAATGAAATTTTATGAAAATTTAAGCATTTAAGCAGATGATTGTGGAGAAATGTAATTTGATTTTGAAGTTTAATTTGACTTTGATATTTGCTCTTAAAGTACCAACACAAAACTTCCTTAAAAATGTTCATCGAAAGGCCCAACTTAGTATGTTTGTACTCATTTAAGTTCACGTCTAGAAGCAGCTTCGCAATATCATTACAGTCATATTCACTAAAAAAATAATTATAATAGTAATTAAGTAATTGCTAACGGTTCAGATCCTTGTTTTGATTTCTGTGGACTTGGCATGCGAATTACTTTTAAAGCGTAAATTGTCCGAGGGCAATATTCACTGTGTACTTGTAGTAAAGACTGTATGTCCGAATATTTTCACGTATGATTCATTAAGATTCTGAGGCTTCATCCAGATCGTAGGAATGCCAAAGTCTAATTAATTCTTTATTAAAGTCTCAACACAGGCCTTACTATCTGTTTGAGGTATCCATAGTTTATCTGGATAAACTATTTTAAAACGGAAATACTCAATATAAGTTTCCTTAGAAAGTCGGTGATATTCTTCTTTTTTTCTTAATATGTAACACCGCATTTATAATCTGAACACTTGAAAACATAAAAATTGTAAAAGATATCCTGGGCAACAATAAAAATTTTGTTTTTGTAGAGCTTTCAATTTGAAACAATTATAATGTTTGTAAAATTTGCGGATGCGTTGCGTTATATATGACTATTTGGAATCATAGTTGTAAGTTTACTTGTTCCCGAAGAGTAAAATAAATTTAAAAAATTAAAAAATCTCTTGTGATTTGTATGGAAAATGTGTCGTCTTAAAGGCAAAGTTTAATGTGAATGAAAAATTTTGATTTTCGTCTTAGACTATAAACTTAAAAATGAGGAGGCGCTGCTGGAAAATATCTACTTGACAATAATAGAACAGTTCCACATTCCAGAAAAAATAATCAAACGAATCAAATCTTAGATACGATTTTTAAGAATAAATGGGTTTCATCGCCATTTCTTGAACGAAAAAGTGTCCTGCAGATTAATCTAAAGTAAAGTGTACCGTAAAGTAAACTGAACCGTAAATAAGATTTTTTCGAATAAATTAAAAATTCTCTATTAATTAATCGAGCATTTGATTGTACCAAAGTAATCGCGAATAGCGTTGAAAATCGTCGCATTCGAATGGTTCTTTGGTAAAAACATCTAAAGCTCGAATGCTAATTTAAAATATAACCTTTTCTCACCAATCTAAATATTTGAAATGCAAATTGACTGATTCGCGTTTAAAACATGGCACATTAGAAATGAATAAATTCTTGGGAAGTTTTAAAAAAGAAAGTATTAACTTTTAGGAAAACTGAAACAGCGTTTAGAGTCTCCCTCTGGCAGAGGTAAGTAGTTTTCGCAACACCTTATGCCAGAACCACAGTTAAAAAAATTAGGTAGGATTCTATTAAGAACTTCAGAGTTTTTGGGGGGAAAAATATTAATTCTTTTGATTAATGATCCGCGAACACTGATAAATGATCTAATATTCGATTATTATAGAGTTGTAATGTTTTCCTTTGCAAAAACAAACCTTTTTTGTTCCTTTTATTTTAAATTTAAATAAGTTTAAAAATACCGTGATAAATTAATTTAAGAACAAATATAATTGCTATAAAAGGAAGGATGAAATTGACTAATAAAAATGAGTGAATTGAAAAATAATAAATATCAAAAGCCATCAGTAATCAAAATAATCTCCCACCATTGACGACTGCTTTGCTAAATGCATTATATCCAAAAACGAACTCAAGAGTAATGAAAATATTAGTGATTATATGTGTACACATGCATACATACATATTTAAGCAGTCTAGATCTGTGACTGCGACGTCAACGTCAATCCTGTGAGTGATCGCACAAGTGTCTGAACAAACGAAAGCACTCTTTTCGAGGGCGGTGAGCCGGTTGACTGAATGATTTGACTTATTGTTGGTGGGTTGTCTGACAGCATTTCGAGTGTTGATGAACGCAAGAATATTTTGCTCATTTTGAATGTATACATATATATATGAGAAGACTTGCAGGCTTTTACGTTCGCATGTTTGCATGTAGCATTTGTATTGTCGCATATTAACAAGACAGAAGGAGAAAAACTAAAATTCAAACTCGATTCAAATTCGAAATATTATTTTGATTTATTTTGTATGCACATACATATGTGCTTATGTGTGTATGTACATGCATTTCTGTGTCTGACGTTTGCGCGTTTATTTTTACACAAATGCGTGAGTGTCATTTTGTTTGTTGCTATTTTTGTAATTTCTACTGTTTCTGTCGCCATCCGGTGCCGCCGGCGCTACTGTCGCTGCTTCGGTTGTCGTTGACGCGCATTTCAAATGTCACATGGCAGCATGCGAAGGCAGCGGCTGAGGTGCTACCCAACTGACATTTGGAGTTGAATAGCTAAAGAATACATATGCACATATATATGGATTGCTCCTTATATCCACCTTCAAGACCTTTCATTTCTAAGTAGTCAACTCTGCAGGTACATATGTAGCTACGAGCAGTAGAATTTTAAAATTTGTTATTCTCATCAGAACATATTTCTAATGAGTTAATCACAATAACTTTATTTAAAGGAGCCGATCTACGGGCATCGCACATCACCATCTTGATATATTTGTGTAACCGGATAACTTCTCTGTATTGCTCGATCACAGCAGTTGCGAGAATATCATAGAATAACCTTACTTTTTTCCGCCAGTAACAGTAGAACCAGACCTCTGGCTTCGCCTTCTTGTATTTCTTTCATGCAAATTGCTCATAACGAAATACATCAGAACTATATACAAACACAAGATCCGTTGAGACTGTAGGATCGCCATTTACTCGCGGTATGAATGGTGTCAAATGCTCTAGCTTAAAGAGTGCGCGAAACGGAATCTGTCACTAGGTTGAATTGGTAGACTCACTTCTTGGAGCGAACTAAGCGAATGGTTACTTCTTTTTATTACTTACTTACTTCTTTTTATTATTTATTCTGTTTGGATGCTAAATTCTAGAGCGAAAGGCCATATTCCAAAGATCTCAGTGGCTGATTTGTATTTTCTCAGAATCCAATAAGTTAACTCAACGGATTACTTATGTTAGCCAAATGTAATGATAATGTTCAGAAAATTTAAATATTTTGGCTCAGTTGGCGCACATATACTCCTTTATGAATGTACGCTTTCTGGTCGGCTGTTGGTCTCGTGCAGCAAAATACTCAGCCACAGCACAGCAGCAACTTCAGCGACAGCAACCGGCGTAGCAGCGCCGTCGTAGGCTGCCAGTCAGATCGGAACAGCTGCGCGCAAATGCTCGAATGATCGACTATAACAAATCGCGATCAGCAGCCGCTCATTTTAGTCGGTGTAACGCACTCGACGTGAACAAGTCTGGTCGTAGATATAAAAATAAAAAATCGGAATTACAAAATAAATGAATAATATTGAATTTTAAACAGAAATCAAATAACAAAAATAAGAATAATTATTTTGTGTATAGAAACGGTTGGTTGTACCCCGCTAAACGATTAAATTTGAGACCTAGTGTAGGCAAACGGACAGCTATTGAAAATAATTGCAATCACCCAGCCGCACTACTGCAAGCTTCTGCCGCGTGAACTTTTCTACACTTTCTACATTTCTTGTCTACTTTTCTTATTCTTTTTTGCAATTGTTCTACATCGATTTTGAAAATGTGCATGTAAAAAAAAAAACGCCTGAAAATCGCGTGTTTTCTGAATGAGCAAACGTCGAGCCGACAGCAAAGAAAAGCGAAAGACAACAGAAAAGTTATTGTTGTGCTGTGGAGAATGAATCAGCTGTCCATTGAGGAGTGTTGATACCAACGTTGCAGCAAAATTCTTACCGACGCTTGCAGAGAAACTCGGGAACAGGAAAAATCAACGCGTTTCAGTATTTTTTTTTTTAATTTTTGCTCATAAATCTACATACGCCTAACCGGTGACGACACGATTTCTGGTGGGAACCTCTGCCAGCCATCGGTTTTGTTAGTAAATAGTTGCGAATTTGAACTCAGCAGTGCGGCGCAGGCAATCAAGCGAGTGCGAAGACGAAAACAACCAGTTGACCGCGTTTGGCGCCAATGAAAAATTACAACAACATTCATGTAAACAAAGAGATAGAAAAGAAAGAGATTAGTTGAAGAGTTTATGCGGTTCGTTTGATGCATGCAAAAGTGAAAGTGCGATGAAGAAGTGTGTTATCTATTGAAACAACAACAACAACTAAGACGAATGTGTAGTCAATAAACAATAAAAGTGAAAAAATAAATGCAAAAAAAGATTATTTGCCTATTCTGAACTAATGTTAAAAATATTGGTCTAAAAATAATTTTTATAAAAACACAAAATTAAAAAAGTCAATCATCAAACTAAAATTATTAAATTATTATGTAGTAATGAGTACGATTTAATCAAATTTTAATTAAAACTTTTAACTCGAAAAAAAACCTAATAAAATAATATAAAGAACTTAAAATTTGTAAATAGAATTTAAATGAAAAAAATATATATATGAACTACTACTGCTCTCGTTTATGAAGATACCGTTATTTACTTAAACAAAAAATCTAAACAAAACATAAAAAATTAAAAATATATAAATAATTAACAATGACAGCAAAAGTAAAACCAGACTGTAATGAAAAGCCGAAAGAGACCATCAGCGAAGAAACCTTCAAAGATTTACTAACCGAACAATTGGAACGTGTTGGCGCGGGTGGCGCATTTGTTTGGTAATTATTTTCTCCAATTCTTTAGTACGTAATGACAATATGCATATGTACGTGTGTTAATATAAATATGTATAAATGTAAATGCATGCACAAAGTTTACGAAAATGAAATAACTAATGGCGTAAGTACTATAATTCCAAATTTCGCCTGTGTCTGTCAATCAATAATTTATTACATATTTCGAAATATGTTTCCTCAAAACAAGTGACGCGCTAAAGTGAATATTCAACTCAAAAGAAATCTTAGAATGCACATAATGAACTATAAAAGAAAACTTTCTAAAACCTGAAAATTAATTTTCAAAAACGAAATAAAAGGTACAATTCGACAAAATAATAAAAAAATTTTTTTCAAAGACGAAATAAAAGATGCAAATTTTAACAATTGGAAAAAATACTAAAAAAAATTCTAAATTTAAATAAAAAATACAATTTTTAACAATTGGTTTGTATATTTTTCATTTAAAAAATAATTAAATTGTAAAGAATAAATTTGATGAGTATATGCAATAAATTTAGTTTTCATAAAATACAAAACTTAAATTAGAGAATTTTAGGTGTTTTTAAAAGTACATTGGGACATAAAAAAGGTATATTTTTAATGACTTTGCCAGTTTCCACCTGCCTTAGAATTGAAACAATATGCAATTGTATTGCTTTATGCGCGTACTCATATAAATAACTATGGATTTTCTCTCTGAAATTTTGTACGAACTTTTTAAGAATTAAGAAAAAAACTGATTTTTTTTAGAAAAATCTATTATTATAATTTTTTTTTATCACATTGTAAATTTAAGGTATTTAAAATTGACTAATCTATAAAAAATATAAATAAATTAAAAAGTTAAATAAATTTAAGACTAAAGTAAAGAAAATCAAATATAATAAAATAAATTTAAAAAGCATTAATAAAATAAATTACATTAAAATGAATTAAATCAAATATTCAATTTTATTAATATATTAAATTAATTAAAAAAATTAAATTAAATAAAACGAAATAAAATTGAGGAAACTAATACACAAGTAAATTTATACCTTTCATCTACATGAACTGTTTTATTAACTTTGGTCACTAGGAGAAGGGATACCGATATGATATTTAGAGCATTTAAAATTGGTTAATCTATAAAAAATAAGAACTTGAAAAAATGAAAAAAAACAAGTTAAATTAAGTTAAATAATTTAAATTTCAATTAAATAAATTAGAATTTAATAAAAAAAAAAAAATTAAATTAAATGGTTAACAAATTTAGAATATAGATATAAAAAAAAATAAATTAAAAAAAAACAAAAAAAAAAAAAAATAAAAAATAAAAAAAAAATAAAAAATATAAATAAAAAAATAAAATAAAAAATTTAAATAAAATTAAAATAAAAACCAAATAAAATAGAAAACAAGATAAAACAAATTAAAATAAAATATAAAATAAATGAGTTAAATTAAAAAATTAAGAAAAATAAAATAAAATTAAAAAATTAAATCAAATTAGAAATAAAATAAGTACTAAAAATAATTAAAATTATAAAAAAATAATAAAAAAAATATAAAATAAAATAAAAACTAAAATAATATAAATTTAAAAAAAAGAGTAAAAATTTAAAACAAAATAAAATAAATAAATAATAATATTGAAAAAAGTAAAATAAATTAAATAATATAAAATAAAATAAAAATTCAATTAAAAAAAATAAAATGAAATAAATATATAAAAAATAATCTGCCTGAAAAAAGTTTCTATCCTGGATTCCTATCTATTACAAGACCATTATCTTGATGATAATAGCAGAGGTTCATGTATAGATAATATAGTCTAATTTTTTTCGATACAAAAACTTAAACCATCAGCTACATTTACTGATCTTTTTTTTTTCATACATAAAATATATAAATCATTAGACAATAATACCCAAAACCTTATAAATTATAATAAAAAGGGGCAAAATATCTGCTAGAACAAACTGGTTGTCAATATTATCGATAGATGATCCTAATACTGCAGTAAATACTCTTACAAATTTAATTAACAAAACTGCTGAATTAGCTAAATATGATAAGAAAAAAACTGAAAATAAATATGAGACGTATCCACGGAACAACTGGATTACTTCTGGAATAATTACCTCATGTAAAAACAAAGAATTATTATATCAAATTTAAAAAAAGAGCCCAATAATAAAACTCTTAAAACGGAATATAAAAACTATGTAAAAATTCTAGATAAAATCATCAAAAAAGCTAAATTAATATATGAAGTCTTGAAAACCAGTAACAGTACCAAAAAATTGTGGAAATACGTTAAAAATAAATTAGGCAAAAATAGTAAAAAATTAATAAAATTACCTACGTATAGAAAATCAGCTTAAAATTAATGACTCAAATAAGATAGCTAATAAGTTCAATTCATTTTTCTGCAACGTAGGAAGAAAACTTTGTGAAATTATTAGAAAACCGCAATATGGGGAACTATTTTTATAGCTCCTACTACAGAAAGAGAAATAATATGAATTATACAAAAATTTAAACCCAAAAATTGGTGAAATGGATAACATTGGCAAAGACTTTGATAATTTTATCATACGTTTTTTCTCCTCTAGTTTATATTTTTAATCTATGTATTGAAAAAACAGTCTAGTCCAAAGCTCTAAGGTGTGCTGATGTTGTACCAATTTATAAATCGAAGGATAAACATAAATTAAGTAATTATAGGTCAATATCGATAATATCAAACATAGCAAAAATATATGAAAAAATTATTTACTCTAGACTTCTAAATTTCATTAAAAATCATACAATAATATCTAAAATGCAATATGGTTTCTTGGAAAAAATCGGAACCAATGATGCTTCAAATTGCATTACAAATATAATTTATAGAAATATTAATAAAATGAAATAAACTGAAAAAATTAAATAAATGAAATTGAATTAAATTAAATGATCCTTGTTATAGTCTTTCAATATTGGCTCGGGCCGCTAGGAATGTACAATTTCAAATCACGAATCAAAACACTTAATTCACCTTGAGAAATTAAATGTTGATCTTCCATGACGCTCGGAGGTGCTGAAGTTGAAGTTTTCATGATATACATATGAACTTATACCTGGAGAAGCTAGCAATGCATCATTGCCTTGACATAGAAGTGGCGTACCGGTGCAATAGCCGCTATGGCAGCGCAATGCTGCCATTAAGCAAGCACTCAGAAACTAAGACCAATCTTGACGACCGGATTCGGATTTATTCTATCAAATACTCTTAAAAATATTTTTAATATTTGACTTGATTTTGTAAGCCTATATTGTTATCAGATACTTACGAACTACTTAAATATTGGAATCTAATTAAATTTTGAATTTCAACAATAATTAGAATTTGAAGAATCGTTTAAGTGCAATATCTTAAACGTGTAATGTTGAAACACTTGAGATAATGGGAAGCTATCAATTTTTCGCTCGACGACAATAAATGTCATTGAAATTAATTTTGTACTATACGTATGCACATACATATATTTTATATTTATTATACCGAACCAAAGGTGTAATACAATTTTTTTTTTTTTTAAACAAAATTTCAAAACAAATTTGACAATATTTTATGCAAAATAAATAATGATCAGAATTTTTGGGCGAAAGCAAATTTTGTTTGGGAATTGGCAAATCGCATAGAATTACACAAACAGTATGTTGGCATAAGAAGTGACATTAGTTGATATTTTCAATGTTTAAAATTTATTTAAAAATATTAATTTGTTTTAATATAAAAATTATTTTTCTAAGCTTTAACTATGGTAAAAATGTGAATAAATGATCATTTTATACTCTCACCGACATATTCTTCATATTTATGCAGTTTATCATTTATAAACTTTTTGTTGTTAAAAAAAAATTAATTAATTAATATTTAGGTCATTTTAATACTTAACGTGTAATATTAGCCCGGTGATGGGTGCAAGCACGAGTAAAATTTACAATTTACAAAAAATGCATATATGTATGTACGAGTATATACCAATTACACATACATATACGTATTACATCTTTATTGAAATGTGCCATTGAAAGCATGTACATATATATGTATAAGTAAAATGTTGAAGACAAGTAAGCGCACATGTAGGAATGTAATCTCACTGAAAACATTTCTGAAAGAAAAAAAAAATGTTTATACAAATATTTGAAAACAAAAAGAATACACTTTTGCTTAGTTCAGTAAATACAACTAAGTTTGTACGCTTTTAAAGATTTGTTGATATTTTAAACAGTTCAATCTAAGCGCACATTTTTGTAATGAATATGGTTATTTAATATAGCAAAATGTTTATTCAAATTATATATTTTTTTTTAATAATAATTATATACGAATCTAACTGATTAAGATTGGAGGGCCGTAGTATTTATAGGCCGGAGTATGCAACTAAGATAGCATGGCGAAAAAAATCCTTTTACTTTTAAAAAAAACTTAGTACTCTACTAATTACGTAGCAACTTTTTATATTTTTTGCCAAAAAACAGATAATTAATTATTAATGTACAAATAAATTACTTCCTGCTCTTGAGATTGAGCTGAGCTCTGAGCAAAAACGCTCGTATAAGATGGGAGAATGTAGCTCAGGGAAACTTTTTTTCGACTTTTTGAATAAGTAGATAAATTTGATTAATTCTATGCGGCATGGAATCAACCAATTGTTTTAACGTTAAATTGTTAATTTCATCCCATGTCATGACCAATAAGACCTCCTTGAGTTGTTTAATGGTCTAACTGCCTCCCAAATATATAAACTATGTTTGAAAGTAACCCCCACAAAGCTTAATTAGGGTTAAGATCTGGGCTTATTGCTCGCCACTGCAAAAGAAGTATGTTTTTTAATGAAAGGAAGCGGGGCTACTCTATATCATGCTAGTACTAATGGCAGCCTTCAGGACCGTCCGAATTAAATTTTTTTTTTCCTCAGAACTCATTTTGAACTCATCTGTCCAAAATTTTAGTCTTTCAGCAAAGGCCAGAAGTGCGCGTATATGTCGACTTTACTGCTTGTGTACAGGCTCGCGAGACTCATATCTAACCAATTTATTTTGCGTCAATATTGGTGGACTGTTCTTCTTGATACACCTAGATTTAAATGTGCCTTGATTTCCAAGCAAAACATGCCTTTCTGCGTTGCCAGCCGCCGAATTTCACTAATACGTCTGTAATCGGTTTTAGTAGGTTGTTGCTGTTGTTGTAATCGCAGAAAAATTCGCCAAATTGCGCATCGGGGAATATCGCGGGAATGACAGTCCTTGGCCGCATAAAAATTCGGGTCGTTCCAGTATAAAGACCGGGCTGTCGCGGGAACTATTGATTTTAGTCACCTCTTACGACAGGCATGCCTTACCGCGGGTAAATGCTTGAGCCCCTAACCCGCAGGGTTAATTTTGATTCGGCCTTCCACTGCGCTTAATTGTGCCATAACTTTCGGAATTTAAAAAAAAATGGTAATTTTCTTTCCCGATTTATGCAAACGTTTAATCATTCCATGCTCCTCCGCTGATAAATGTGTAGCACGTGGCATTTGAACCTAAAAACCATATCCAAAATAAATACTCGTATTTTATGTTAAAGATGCATAGATTTTTTTTATCGTGACAAAATTATTACCAATGCACTGTACGTTACGTAATCGCTCTTTAAAAGACACTAACCTCGGAATGCACATACAATTTTTTCCTATGTAGAATGCCTGCTTGATCCCATTTTTCCAATGAGAGTACTACGGATAAAGTTTAAAGAAGAATATTGTACATGGGTATATATCAGAGAATATAACAAAAACAACTTTAAACCTAAAAAATTAAGAGAGAAGAAACCATTGTGAACAAAAAAGGACATTTTTTTCCCCCCTGAGGTAGTTGCTAGTGATGGACAATACTTTGATTAAATGTAAATTACCGTTCCCTCACAATAAATATCATTTTTTTTACCAAAAAACGGAGCAAACTGATTTGTAAACCTAATATATTGACAATAATAGGTCATATAAAAATGTCAATATCAATAGCCCATTAATTACAATTAACTAATTATGAGCAATATATTTCCAAGTCTATCAGCAATTATTTATTTTTTGTGCGTAAACATTGCCAATTTTATTATTGCCACTTTGAATCATAGCATGAAAAAGAAAAAAATTATGAAAGTACATAAATAAACACTATAATTAGGTCGAAATTACTACTAATTTAATTGTCTGTTAACAACTGATATTCAAAATTAAATTTTTTATTGCATTCGATACAACTTTGCGTGACAGCAACATTGTTTAGCGTTCCAATTACATCACCGATATCAATTTGAATAATTTCCAGTGAAAAATACCTTGTTTATCTGTCAATTCAAACGACAATCTAATTTTCTGATTTTTCTCAAACACGTTTGGATATACTTTACTTAAATATGATTTGATTTATGGATATATTATTAATGGAGGCTACTCAAGCCTTTCATTGCGCTATTGAAGTGCTACAAATAAATACAGTAAAGTACAGTCTATTCTTTAGTAAATTTATTAAAACTATTTTCATATATTCAGCTTTTCTTAATCTTAAATTTGGGATTTTCCACGACAGCTTTAGGATCACGATTTGTTAAAGTAGACTACAATTTATTAACCTAAATACTTAGTCGTACCACAAGTTTTCTTACAAGTTCAGGCCGTTAAAAAAATGAAATTATTATAAATTTAAATTAATTTTATTTAATAATGCATATAATAATGCTTTCAATTTATGATCTCGACGTAAAATGCTCCAAGTCGTTGCATACGTCATTCCGAGTTGCTGCGAACGGCGCCGAATCGACTCTCCACGGTTTCCGTGTACACTCTCGCTATATCTTCCTCACTGCGTGCTGGACCTGATATCGAATATTATCCAATAATGAATTCTGTGATTGGTCGAATATTATCCAATAATGAATGCTGGGTCTCAAGATGGGTGATGGTATTGCGAGTAGTACGCTCAGTAGGCCGATTATGTTGACCATAAGTTGAGCGAAGTGCGCGAAACATATTCTTTACAGAACGTGAATTTTCGTAATAATGTTGAATGATTTGTAAACGTTTTTCAGGCGCAAGTGTTTCCATGTTGAAATGTCAAACAATACTGAACAAAAATAACATCACCGCTTGACACGACCCACACGTGATCTGTCAAAAAAGAGAAAAGTGTCTCTGCTTGGATCACCCTTTTTTTAATGAGCGATGCACAAAATTTTATCCGAAGTGGACATCTTTTACTTTCATAGAATTCCTTAGACGATTCGACCATTGATCAATAGCAGCACACACAGTTTATATTGTATTGGCGATGCTGCTCGAACCAAAGATTTTTTCAGAGTCTCCAAATTTCTGTGGGTATTCGACAGACCATTCTCTCTGACCCTGGTCACAAACTGTAGTGTATTGGATGCAAACATGGACTTCCAGACGGTCAATAACCTGCAGCTATGAAACCAGAAATAATGCTTTTAAGCCACTGCTGGGTGGTTTTTGCCTTGTGTGCCGGTGCAATGCTTTCTATCGAAGAAAGTATTGCTTAGCTGGCTTACCACGCCTTCTAAAAAATCCTACTGGTATACTTTTGCCCCAATTGTAACCCCTTTTTCACAGAAGGGAAGAGGTGTAATGCCTTTATAGGGGAGTTCGTACCAAATCATTACAGCAGCTGGATGTTAACCACGTTGAGCCGTTGGAATAATATTTTTTGCGTCTTTTTAAGTTTCTGCGTAGATTTTTAATTTTAATTTTTAAAAACTTCTTCAACAGTGAAAATTTTCACATCTCCAAAAAGCTTACTTTAATGGGCGCTGCTTCGAATTTGCTTCAAGCGCGTTGTCAGAAGACGACCAGTTGACCCATGGTAGGCTTAAATGTGGAGATCATCCTAAATAAGTACTGGCAGATTAATCTAGCAAATACATCTATTTACCTATTTAATTTTCTGTTTTCCAACGAGATTTTTATGAATGCGTTCGCTTACATTTAATAGTGTGCCTAAATGTAGGCAACATTTTATTAAAATCAATACAAATTTTGATGAACGCCTATAACTTGAGAACCACCAGATCGAATTGCACCATATTCTTAGGAGTTATAAAGGGATATTAGGAGAAGGTTAATGTGAAGTTTTTATGTGATTGGCCCAGTGACTATTTTTGTGAACATTAGTCGCTACCCATACAAAATGCATGCAACAACAACAAATACACGTAAAATTCCAAAATACGCGTACATTACGCTGCAGGTGGTGTTGAAAGAAAGAAATGAAAAAAATGAAAATGAAAAAAAATAATTAAAAACAAATTAAAAAAAATTAATAAAAAAAATTTTAAATAAATTTTTTTTCGTTATTTTTCCACAAAAAAAATGAAAATTCAAAATTTCAGTAAGATTTTTTTGATTCTTTTTATAGGTGTAGCAAAGCACACTGGGGTCCATTAGTATATCATATATCTTAATAATAGCACATTAAAATATCTGTTGTTCAAGTGCAAATTCCGAATTAAAATTTCTTGTTTTAAATTAAATAATCATGAAAATAATATCTCTTGCTCGTTTTCAACACTTTAATTGTGATTTCTGCGTCTTGTTCTTTACCCGAGCATCTGCTATGACGTAGTACCTTTTTTAAGAGCAAACAAACTTGGTTTTCGGATTACCCTATTGTTGTAGTGCATTCCCATATCACATTTGCATTGCGCTTGATCATTTTCCAGTTGAGTGATTTCAGATTGAAAGGAAATAAACTATGTATAGCATTTAAGTAATAAATAAATCAAAATGCGGAAGAAAGTGAGAAATGGGAAAGAAGCGACATGGTCGGCAATAAAGCGTATTGTTTTTGTATTAACATAAACATATGTACTTTATTTAATATGGGAATAAAATCCACAATCTTATATATAAAAATAAAATTAAGTTTTCGTTGTTAACATACCTTATAAGTCGAGAACGGATTCACCAATTGCAACAAAACTTATACAGGGTATTTCGGCTTATGCTTCCCCGAAGTTAGAAAAAATGGTGGGGCACTATTAATTTTCATATACATATGTATGTATGCGCGTATAATTATTATGTATGTGTGTTGGTGTTTGTGTCTAAATTTCTCAAATGGCTAAACCGATTCAGATGAAATTTTTTTGTGTGTGCTCAAAAGAGCTCGAGAATATTTAAATTTATAATTAAACGGAGTCGCCACCTGATTTGAAATTATTTAAACACCTTAAAAAGTCTTCTGTATGTGGGCCTGTGACTGACCTCAATCTAAATGTCGAAACCGAGTTTGATAAAAGGTTTGTTTGTGTTCAGGTGTGCGCAAGAATAATTTAGATTTGCAATGCACGGAGCTACCACCTGTTCTGAAATTTAATTTTAAAAATATTGATAAATAAAAGATTAAAAAAAGGCTTAATAAAAGCTTGGTTTTGAATACCTTGCCACCTCTTTAATTTTTTAAACAAAGAGAATTGATGAAATGCATTATTCAATACTATATAGGTATCGAAATAAAGAAAAGTTGAATACGCTTAAATTGGTAAGTTGGATATTAAGGGTATTCAAGTAAAGAGAATTTGGAAGGCTTTTGAGGGATGCCATCTTTTTAAAATTCTAAATTCAATCAAATTTGTAAGATATTACATAACAATGTAATATGGCTATAAATTTGAAGATATTTAAATAGGGTTTAGCGAAAATATTTTTGAAAAATATTTCGATCTGTTTGAAAGTTTTAATTTAAAAGATTGATTTCACACATTAAATATAGCAATATGAGTATCAAAATAGAGAGATTTCACTATAATGAAGCGGGATTGACAACTATCTCAAGTTTCTCAAGAGTTCCGAGACCTGTGATAACTGCTAAACCTTTTATGAAATGATAGACGATACGCGAATCTAAATAGTTGGAATATTCTCAAGGTATTAGGCATTTTTTGTAGAACTTTTTTTTGTAAAATCCTCCATAGAAAATTCACCATAAAGTTTTTTTTAATTTTGACCTGCCAATCTTACACATATACAAAAATGAATTCCTGTTCGTTCATAGCATATAACTGTTTTTTCCTCCAAATTAGTCCTCAGTTTCGGCGATCACCTCTTCATTCGACGAAAGCTTCTTTCCAGCGAGCATTATTTTGAGATCTAAGAACAGGTAATAGTAGCTCATGACCAGATCTGAAGAATACGATGGATGCGAAAGAAATTCGAAACACATTCATGGATTTTTGCCTTTGACTGGCTTGTCTTAGTGAAACAGCACTTTCATTTTCTTCAAATGCGGTCGTTTTTCAGCGATTTCGTCCTTCAGACGGTCCAATAACGTTATGTAATAGTCGCTGTTGTTGATGGTCCTTCCTTTTTCAGGATAGTCAATGAAAATTATTCCATGAACATCCCAAAATACTCACGCCATAACCTTGCGTTTGTCCATGCTTTGGGGCGGGTTCTTCGTGTGCAGTCCACTCGGATGACTGTCGATTGGACTTCGGAGTGAAATAATGGAGCTATATTTCATCCATTGTCACATATCGATTCGAAAACTCGGGTTTATTACGCTTGAACACTTCCAAACACTGCGCCGAATCATCAACTCGTAGTTGTTTTTGGTCAAATGTGAGCTCGTTCGGCAACCACTTTGTACAGAGCTCTATCATACCCAAATATTCGTGAATGATATGATGTACACGTTCAGTTGATATCTTTAGAGTGCCTGCTATTTCATTCAATTTCAATTTACTGTCATTCAATTTTGTGTGTTTTTATATGTTTTCGTCGAAAAGAACCTCTTTTGGGCGTCCACTGCATTCACTGTCTTCTGTGCTCATTTCACGACGTCTAAACCTAGCATACCAATATTTGATGGTTGATTTTCCTGGGGCAGTGTCCGAAAACTCGTCATCAAGCCAAGTTTTTGCTTCAACTATATTTTTTACCTTCAATAAGCAATATTTTATCAACACCCCAAATTTCTTTTTATCCATTTTTCTCATAATAACAAAAGTTGCTTAACTCAGATTTCTATAATTCACAAACTAATGATCCGACAGCTGTCAAATTTATACGCACGTTATTTGAAGTTTAGGTTTAATTAAAATCATATGGATTTAATTCTAGCAGCGCCGGTCTATGTGTCGGGTCGGAGACTTTCCAATTGACATTTATAATTACATTTATAAATAATAATAACTTTAGACACTATATTTTGCATAAGGGTAAATAATTAGTATCAAATAATACAAATATTGCGTTGTATAAATTTCCAAAACACATGTGTTTTCAAATAAATAGCCTACTATGTGCAAACACATATTTTCTTGAATTCCATTAACAAATTCAACACGTTACGATCACGTTCTACATATTGACTAGCTGTTCGACATATTGTACATAATTATGTGGAATCTCGTGCCGTCAACGTTTCAGCGCTTCTTATGTATTTATGTTATTTCTGCTGTCGCTGCACATTCGACGGGCCAACTGTTGCCTATCTTGCCATTCACACATATGTACTATATTAAATATATACATATATGTATGTATTTATATATGTATATAAAAGCTATTCGAGCTGATAAATATGTTTCTAAATATAAATCTCTACATATTCTTGGTCATTCATTTGAATTCTTTATAAACATTGATAATACGTTGAATATTTATATTTTGTGAACAGAGCAAAATGGCCTAACTCTAGAATCCAAAAAAATTTTTTTCTGCTATATGAACTTACTGATGATAGTTTTTGAAAGAGAATTCATCTATTGTTAAGAACTCGACTAAGGTTCTCCCTCAAAAGTATTTATATTCTGCTAAAATGCTGCGGATTTGATGCAAAGAAAAAGTCGTATAGAGCGTAGTTACGAATAAGCCTTTTCGGAAAAATTGTCCAAAATACATATTTTGGAAAAAAAATTTTTGGTACCAAAAAGGTAATAGAATGCATTTGGAGTATACGAGTATATGTAAGAAAACTGTTTTTTTTTTTTGTAATAATTCGTATAATATACCTAGAATTATTTTATGGAATAAAAAATTTGAAGCTAAGGACTTGTGTCTCTTAAAATGGTTAAAAAAAACAGCTATTTTTGCATTGCTAGAAAGAAGGATATTTTTGCAAAAGCATAAACTTACACTGAACGGTTTTTACCTATATCTTATAGGAGAAATATGTACTATGCGTCGCACTAATTCTAACAAGTGCCCACCAATTTCTCTTCAAACAGTACTTTCTTGTCGAAACCTTCATATAATAATTTTATTTTTGGATGCTTTTCCAGGTCACTGTTCAATAAGATTAAATAGTTTTTCGAGCTGTATCAGACCATATTTTGTTTTTGGGCAATATAAAAAAATTACAACAACAGTTTCAACGGTAGATGTTATATTATTACGAAAACCACCACGTTTCCTCATCAGACTTTCTTCCAGATACCCTTGTTCGAATTGGATCCGAACTTGGGATGTCCACAACACAAACTAATGGTTAAACCATTAGACAACTTGTGTGCCGGGTTTATATAAAAAAAATTTATGTTTCAAATTTTGCTCTCATGAAAAAAGTAGAATACCGGCTTAAGCTGCTAAGGCTTATCATCGTGATAAAGCTTTATACCTCTCTATGAAACTATTTGCGTACAAATTTGTAGGTCGCACATATATACTTATATATAAATTATTAATAGTGCGTCCGTTGAATCAAATCAGCTAATACACACATAATTATTAATATTTAAAATACAAAAATAAAATTTATAAGAATGAAAGTTTTGACTTTTTGTTTACATATGAAGGGTGATCCATTTCGACGTTCCCTACTTTTTAAAGAAAAAAAAACCAGAAAATTTAAATTTAATGGAGAATCTTTTCAATCATTCGAAAGAACATTCTTTGGCATTTATTTTTTGAAGATTATCTCTTTCAAATGTTGGCCGCAGCTACGTCTCAGATGTTTCATCCGTTGAGTCCAATTTTCGATGACTCGCTCGAGCATTTCGACTGGTAACTGCCGAATGGCAGGCAGCCTGATGTTTTGCTCCAAGGCCAGAATTACATATTCCCACAGGAAAAAGTCTAACGGTGTGTCTAATGTGTGATATCACACGATCTTGGTGGCCAATCGGCCGGCCCAAAATGTGAAATTATCTGCTCACCGAAGTGTTCTCTCAATAAATCCATTGACTGATGCGATGTGTGGGAAGTGGCGCCGTCTTATTGAAACCAAATATCGCGGAGATCACGAGCTTCAATTTCAAGCATCAAATACTCGGTTACATTCTCTCCGGCAACATTTTTGTAGAAATATGGACCGATGATTCCACCGGTCAACAAACCTCACCAAACCGTTGTGTTTTCTGAAGGATATGGCAGCTCTTGAATCTCTTCAGGTTGCTCTTCGTCCCAAATGCGCCAATTTTGCTTGTTTAAATCTCGACGTAAAATGCGCCAAGTCGTTCCACACGTCAGTCCGAGTTGCTACGAACGGCGCCGAATCGACTCTCAACGGTCTTCGTGTACACTCTCAGTTACGGCCGCTATATGTTCCTTACTGTGTGCTAGACGTGATCTATTCGGTCGAATATTATCCAATAATGAATGCTGGGTCTCAAGATGGGTGATAGTGTTTCGAATAGTACGCTCAGTAGGCCGATTATGTTGACCATAAGTTGAGCGAAGTGCGCGAAACATATTCTTTACAGAACGTGAATTTTCGTAATAATGTTGAATGATTTGTAAACGTTTTTCAGGCGCAAGTCTTTCCATGATGAAATGCCCAACAATACTGAACAAAAATAAATGACAGCTTGACACGGCTCGCGCTATTGAAAAAAGTACCACTACTTTGATCACCCTTTAGCTACATATTTCATTAATATTTACATATGTTCTTCTGTACAAATACATATATATATATGTAAAGGGTGTTTTTTATAGAGGTATAGAACTTTAAGTTGGCATTACTTTTCAAGATGGCGACGGATTTAACAGCTGTCAAGTGATTTATTCTCAGTTTGGTTTGGCAATTCATCATGAATAGACTCACGCCTGAACAACGTTTGTAAATAGTGCAATTTTATTTCGAAAATAATGGTTCTGTGCGGAAAACGTATCGCGCACTACGTCCATTTTATCGTCGACAAAATCGTCCATTAGAGCAGTTAATTCGATTAACCATAGAACGTTTTCGCACCACGTTTACTCTTATTAATAACTCGCATCCCCAGAGACGCCGTACGGTGCATACAGAATCAGCTATTGCTGCTGTAGAGCGTAGCATTGAGGAAGACCCGAATGAGTCCATGCGCCATCGAGCACAGGAATTGGATCTGTGTCCATCCACTTTATGAAAGATTTTGCGGAAGGATCTTGGTTTGCGTGCTTACAAAATCCAACTCGTGCAAGAATTGAAACCAAACTATCATCAAGTAAGGCGTAGATTCGTCGAATGGGCCCAAAACGAGACTACCGTTGTTCCCGATTTTCATAAGCGAATTTTGTTTAGCGATGAAGCGCACTTCTGGTTGAATGGCTACGTCAACAAACAAAACTGCCGCATTTGGAGTGAAGGTAATCCTCAAGTGTATGTTGAAACATCGTTACATCCAGAAAAACTGACTGTTTGGTGTGCTTTGTGGGCTGGTGGAATCATTGGTCCGTACTTTTTCAAAAACGATGGTGGCCAGAACTTTACAGTCAATGATGATCGGTATAGAGCCATGATTACTAACTTTTTCATTCCTGAATTGAATAACCATGATGTCCAGGAGATGTGGTTTCAACAAGACGGCGCAACATGTCACACAGCTCGTGCCACAATAGATTTATTGAAAGACACGTTTGGTGACCGCCTAATTTCACGTTTTGGACCTGTGAATTGGCCTCCAAGATCTTGTGATTTAACACCGCTGGACTACTTTCTGTGGGGCTATGTAAAATCATTAGTCTATGCGGATAAGCCACAAACGCTTGACCATTTGGAAGACAACATTCGCCGTGTTATTGCCGATATACGGCCAAAAATGTTGGAAAAAGTCATCGAAAATTGGACGTCCAGATTGGACTACATCCGCGCCAGCCGTGGCGGTCATATGCCAGAAATCATATTTAAAATGTAATGCCACAAGATTATCTTTCGGATAAATAAAATTCATGTCAATCGAATAATCCATCGTTGTTTTATTGTAACTTAAAGTTCTATACCTCTATAAAAAACACCCTTTATATAACAATCTCGTTTGCAACATTATTTTAATTATTTATTTATTTATTTATGTTTTTTTAAGACAAAATTCTATTGCCTAGCCTTTGCATATTTGGGTGAATGTTTATTTACTGAATCTTCTACACACATATGCATATATGTATGTGCGATATTCATTGTTCCGGTTTCATTTTAATTTTCCGCTGAGGGTCGTTCACATTCCGTCGTTCGTTGTCGCACCGAAATTAATTCAATACGTAAATTTAATACTTGTTCTGTTTTTTTTTTTTTGATTACTTTTTTAATATTTTTAGTATATGTATATTTTAATACCCATCACATTAGCATTTTGACTGGAGAAGTTCGGAAGTAAAGATCCGGATTAAACACTCGCCTTCATATATGAAAATGATAAAACTTTTCTTTTAAGATTATGCTTAAAGATATAATTACGTATTTGACAATTACTAAGATGATTTTTTAGTAGAAAAATTACCATAAATTGTTTTTTTTTTGCTTTTACAAAACCATATTTATTAACTTTTGTGCGCCACTTGCATACAAATAAGTCTTATTAAGGTAATCAAGTTAGCAACCACATAATCATCGCCTTAACATTCAAGCCGCAAAAAATTTTGCACTCAACCACAGTTGGTTTGGCTAGTGGTAATATTACATTTCAGGAACAAAAAACAAAAACGTTTCATTGCTCAATGTCAAATTCAAAGCAAAAACACACTCGTGTATTGATGAATAATAGAAATTATATAAGAGAAATGTTTTGTTGTTTGTTGACATATCTGAACGTTTGTAAAGGGACCGTTGTGTATGTAATTGACACATTTGTAATATACATACAGGGCTATCCATTTTGCAGTCTCCAAAAGAAATGTAAATAAAATGCATTTGAAATAATTTTTTCCATAAAATTCATTTTTTATTGCAAAATTGAAACCTTAGCATTATATGTGAAACACTACATCATTCAAATAACCGCCTCATGAGTTTTTGCAAACTTCGATCCGTTTGAAGTAATTTTCGTTTACTTTTTGGCACATTTTGGGCTGTGATACGCCATAAGTTGACTAATATTGGTTTTCAAGTGCTCAAGCTTTAAAGTTTTATTTGCATAACCACAATCTTTCGCGTAGGTCTGCAAAAAAAATCCAACGATGTCAAATCGCACCATCTCGGTGGAAAATCGACATCGCTAAGACGAGAGATTACGCGTTCGGGAAATTTCTCCCGCAATAAAGTCATATACGCTCGTGTTGTGTGACACCATCTTTTTGGAAGCACATATTTTCCAAGTCGTGTTCGTCAATTGCAGGCCAAAAAATAACGCTCCGAATTGGCAGTAACCGCCGTTATCGCTTTCAAAGAAATAAGGCCCAATCAAACCACCGAACCGAAGAGCGCACCAGACAGTAAGTTTATTTGGGTGTAATGGCCTATCTTCAATTATTTGAGGATTCTCGAAGCCCCAAATAAGACAATTTACTAATCCACCGAGTCAGAAATGTGCCTAGTCGCTGAAGAAAAAAAATCTCAGGTCTACTCCTTGTTTTTAAACCCCCAACCGACGTAACTACGGCGTTGTGAATTGTCAGTTGGCTTCAGTTGTTGTGTGAGCTGGTCTCATTATGGATGTATATAGGTGTAAACCCAAGAAAGTCCCGGCTCTTGAACACGTCGAGAAATAAACACATTTGGGTGTTCGGCTACACTTATATCTACAGCTACAGATATTTGAGGTGGAAACAGCAAAACAATGATACACAGGCCTTACATTATATGTAACCGATTCAGTCTCATCAAATTTCTTTAAAATGTTACCAATGGCTTGAGTAGTTAGACGATTATATGCACCATAATCTCCTCTTAAAGCACGAAACGTGACCACGTTTGAATCACTATTTTTGTAGTAGATTTCAACAATTTTAACGCGTTGTCCGGTTATTAATCGTTTCATTTTCATAAATGCCTGACTTTTAACGAAAACAAAACATGTTAGGTTTGACAGTTAAGTTTGACAGATCTCAAAACACAGCCTGCACTTTCGAAACCACTAAATGGATAACCCTTTATATGCATGTTAGTAAGTATATAAGGCAATTGCTTTTTCGGTGGACCTAATAATTTTTGCGAACGTGCTGAATTTAAAATGAAGCTGAAATCACACAAGACGTGCAAAATTTGTTGAGATTGAGAGCTATTAGCGCAAAAAATATTGAATTTAAAAAATCTTTATTATTGTCTTTACATACATAAGCTATTCCTTTGCATTAGAATAATTAAAATAATATTTCAAAAAATGAGTTTTCAGCTTTATTTTATTTTATTTTTATTTTATGTTATGTAATTTTTATTTATTTTGTTTCATTTTATATTAATTCATATTATTTTATTTTATTATTTATAACTTTCATGTACATGGAATGGTATATTAGCTTTGGTACGAAGTATGTAAGTACTAAAAGAAGAAGAGATAGACCCACCGAAATTTATATAGATCTTGTGATCTAGAATCACGAGCTGAATTGATTTAGCCATGTCCGTCTGCACGTCTATCTGTGTGTCTGTCTCTCTGTCCGTCTCTCCGCCTGTCCATCTGTCTTTTTGGACGCAAGCTAGTCGCTCAGTTTTTGAGATATTTCAACCAAACTTGGTAGGAAGGTGCACCTATATGTTTGAATGATCGATCATTTGTCGCAAACGACCAGATCGGGCCACTATAACATATATTTAAAATTTTGGGTCATAGATCCGTCCAAAAAGTACCTAAGAACGTGAAATTTGGTATACAGCACATACATAATAAATTGCAAATTTGTGCTGAAAATCATCCAAATCGGACGAATGGAGCATATATGTAGCTCCCATACACCGATTTGTGCAAATGTGAGGCTATGATCAAAACTCATTCAAAAAAGCATCTAGGAGCGTACAATTTGGTATCCTACACACACATTATTAATTTGCACATTGGTGCTGAAAATCATCGAAATTGGAATACTCTTATCATATAGCCCCACTACAACCCATTTTTTCAGATATGAGGTTTTGGATCGAAAAATTCCTTAAAATGACACTAGGTGCTTGAAACTTGATATTATCCACACATATTGTGAACTGCATATCGGTACTGAAAATTATCGATATCGGAATATTATATCATATGGTCCCCATACAATCGATTTGTTCAGATATGGGGTTTCTGCTGAAAAATCCGCCAAAAAAGCATCTAAGAGTGTGACATGTGGTATACTACAGACGTAAATTCAAGTTCATATTGACATAGAAAAGTTATCAAAATCGAATTTTGCAATTTGCAATAAATTTATTATGTTCTTGCCGAAGACAGCCGTTCTTACCTTTTTTTATTTTATTCAAGGGTTTTTATTTTTACTTCATATTCCTTTTCTTTTTTGCTTAAATTGTTTTGTTTTATTTAAATTAATGTCTTTTTTTAATTTCAATTTGCTAATTTTATTCTATGTTATTTAACATTATTTTTTTTTTTTTAATTATATATTTATATTATTATATTTAATTATTTAATATTTATTTTTTATTTCAAAAAACTTACTTTATTTTATTTTATTTTATATTAGTTTAATTCATTGTATTTTATTTCAGATTATTTTATTTTAATCAATATTTCTAAATTATTTCTTTGTTTTAATTTTTTTTATTTAAAATTAGTTTTTTTATTTTTGTTTTACTTTGCTTTATTTTATTTTATTCTATTTTTTAATTGTTTTAATTGTTTTTTTATAAAATTTTTTTTTAAATTATAATTTTTTTATTTTAAATTCTATATTTCATATATCTTATTTAATGTTATTTTATGTTTTTTATTTGGATTTTGTGTTATATATTTTTTGGTTTTATTTTATTTTTGTTTGTGTTAAATTTATATTATTCCATTTTATTTTTTATCATTTTATTTTATTTTATGTTATTTTATTTTATTTTTGTATTTTATTTCATTTTATTTTTTTTTGTTTTGCTATACATAATTTTTTATTTTTTTTATTTTGTTTTACATTACTTTAAGTTTTTGTTTTTACATTAATTTATTTTCTTTAATCCAATTTTATTTGGTTTCGTTTTGTTTTATTAAATTTGTCTTATTGTATCTTTGATTTTTTACTTTATTACTTTTGATTAAATTTTTTTTAACATATCTTATATTATTTGAATTGAATATAATTTTTTTTTTGTATTATTTATTTTATTTTGTCTGCCTATCTTATTTTATTAGTAGATGTTGCTCATACGCCTTGTCTGACGGTTATTCAATAATGCCAGCAAATAACCATAAGCTTACCATTTGTATCAAATACATGCAAAGTTCTACAATAATTTGTAGGCAATAAATAATATAAATTAAAGTTAATAAATTATTCAGTTACATGAAGAAAACATAAAGTAAAAAAGTAAGTAAATTGCAGCACGGAATCAGCAATTGAACTAACTTTATCGCAGAAACAGCAGTTTATTTTGAAACATTTCGTTGAAATTAATTATAAATGATAAATTTTTGCGTACAAAAATAATTTAAATTATATTTGTGACAAACTGTTGTTAAAATTAAAATTCTTATAGCGTCCATTAACTAACGCATCGGTAAATCGGAAATATTTAGTTATTCTAATCGTGAAATAAGATTTGCATATTTCGATTTATAAATTATTTATAACTAAGAAAAAATATACCAGTGTTTATAGCTAGTTTAATTTAAAAAATTGCGGTAGGCGTCTTTGAAGCAGAAACGCATATAAAATTAAAAAATCATTCATTCATGCATACATATTTATGAAGTGAAAAAAACCGCGAAATTTGTCTACTTTATGACTCACGTGTGCCACGCCGAGGCTATGATTTTTATATCCGATTTATTAACATACCTAAATGCTAGTAAATATGTTTATTTTCGCTTCAATTTGCAAGCCAGTCACACAGACGAGCGTTGAATATTAAATAATTTGTTTACGCATTTATTGTGAGTTTTTACTTGGAAATTTTCGTGTTACGGAGATGTTGGGCTGCGTATTTTTAAAATTAAGTAATTCATATATATGCACAAGTAATACAAACTTATGAACATATGTACATCTGTATGTATGTACGTTTTAATGCGTCTATTTGTGTCAATCGACAAAAGTTCTACTTTTTAGTAGTTATGCTAATTGACTGATTGTTGAGAAATATCCAAACGCAATTGACAAATGTGAATGTACTTGATCTTTCCTGCTAACTACTTGTACTGTAACAGTTATTGCGTTTGTATTTGACTATGACTTAATTAATCTCAAAGTTAGGCTAATCCAGATAACCTCTGGTTACAACTGACTTTCAACATTTAGAAATTAACTACGCTTTGTTATCAGCCTACATATTAATTAAGAATTTTTTGATTATGAAAAATAATTCAATCAACGTTGATTTACTTTTATTTCTTCAAGGCTGATTTATATAGTTTTTAATGTATTAATTTATTTATATTTACATCATCTGTTCAATAGGTCGCTGGGTTGTAATTTTGAAATATGAGAATGGAATAATTTAGTACTTTCTTTATATTAAACTAAAAATAATTGAAATTTTTTTTAATTGGGTAATGAGTTAGGTAATTTTTCCGAATATTGCGCGTAGACATTTACTGGTAGTTAATCTTTTTATTTCAATGTCACACGGGACATCCGAATATTTGCTTTTGTAACTTCGAAATGCAAATTCCTAATGCGTAGAAACACACTCTTTAGTAAATATTTTGTGGAAATCTGGAAAGAAAAAGAATTATTATAATTTTTGTTTTAAGCACCTTTGGAAGTAGATTGTCCGCGATGTACACTGACAGTATTTCAGCTGAAAATTGTCTGAACATGAAATGGTATGTTGACGTTAATTAGTAGTGTACCAGATGGAGAAGAGATAGACCCATCGAAATTTATAACGATTGTATCAGGATGATGAGCTGAGTTGATTTCGTAATGCCCGTCTCTCAGTTATTTCCACAATACTTAGCGACCGAATCGGCCGATATATCATACAGCTTACATACAATCGATTTCATTTATTTATTTATTTTTCAGTCAAATGAACAATAAGTTCTTACACACTATAAGAAAAGAAAAATTAAGGCTAATTCCGTAAGGGCTCTTCTTAATGTGGCGTACTTGGCATAGTTAGATTTTACAAACCCAATATAAAAAAGAGTTGCATGCCTAAGATTTCGACTAGGGACATTGAAGTGTAATCTTTCCAAGTGGTTACGACAGTCGACTGAACCTTTTACAATATTGGACGCAAAAGAGGAAGCGAGGAAAGAGTGTCTGCTACTCAGAGATTTAATATCCTCGTTCTAAGTGGCTTATATATGAAGAATGATACGGTTTCCAGATGAATGAAGCATAGTCAAGCCTTGTTCTTACCAGAGACACATAAAGAATCTGCAGAGCGTAGGGATCTGAAAAAAAGTTTCAATTTGAGCTGCCCGCTGTCCTTTTGAGATTTTTCTCCGATCGAAATCAAATTTTGAGACGATATTCCTAAAATATTGCGCTATTAGAACAAACAAACAAAACGGATTTTTGATTTTGTTCATCACCGATTATTCGAATATTCATTCAATGTAGATGTTAGTTGTCGGTTAGCGATTATTTGCAAGTAGTAGTGAAAATCTTTAATGAGTAAAAAATAATAATTGCAGAGGAATAGTAAGAAGAAAATGATGAATACCCATATTATAATGAAAGCTGTTCATAGATTGTCATAGATTTGCAATTAACTAGAGATCTTTCACAGAAAGTTTCATGTGCGTATTCTCTCGTCATGATCAGGCAAATCTAGAACGTTCTTGCACGATTCTGGCGCTGTCGTTATATTAAATGAAAAATGCCAGGACTCTTCTCGACCAAAGAGAAAATAAGTAGGCACATATCTACAAACTCAATATATATGTGAAATATCTCCTCTACTCATTAAGAGATAAAGCCTTTCATAGCGCTCCATAACTTCTTTGGAACTATGTATTATGTATGTTGTATTTAAACTATTTAAGGAGTTAGAAGCCGTCATATCCTCGGGTTAGTTACTGGATTTTCGATTTTGAACAACTATTCGAACATTCAGTTTGCTGTCATTTTTCGACTAATCGACGTGAATCAACTATTTGACTATTTATTTTCAACAACTCCATAACCAATTTACAATCGGTTAATAAAACTTTTACAATAATCTTAAAAGCCCATATAAAATTTCCTTAATTCAACATTTATATTTCAGCTCGAATGATCTCTTCTTCATCTCATTAAAAAAAACTTTTCTTATGTATTCAAATATCTTCTTATTATATCGCGCCATTCATTTCTTCTCTTCGCTGTTCGGCGCCAATTGGAAATACCAAGTGAAACCATATCACTCTCCAATTGATACTTCCAACGAAGTAGAGGTCTACCTCTATCTCTGCTTCCACCAGCGGGTACTCCATCGAATACTTTCAATGCTGGAGTGCTTTCATCCATTCGGATAACATGACCTACCCATCGTAGCCACTGTTTCTTGAATCGCAGAACTATGTCAATGTCGTCGTCTAACTCTTACAGCAAAGAACCATAAATCTTTCGCAAAACCGACTAAACGGATGCCGATATCTTCCAATCTTCTGCACCATACAGAAGGACAAGAATGATTTTCCAGCATCAAACTGAAGAAAACACAAGATCTTTATCTTCATCATCATGTCTGAAACCTCGTTTGGTAACGAACAGCTCGGTGAGGTTCTTCAGTTTATTTATTCACACTTAGCGGCGTAGAGACAGCCCCTTATCATGCTGTTGAAGGAAGTTTTAAAATCTAAATCTTTAAAAATGCTGGTGTGTATCTTTCGGGATATCGGGTCTCCTAAAGCCACACTGGTGGGTTTTAATCTTTCACACAATACGCTGGAGAGGATCTTACATACGATATTGAGGAGGCTTATCCAGCGATAATTTGGCGCAAACGGTGGGGTTCCGTTTTTTTTTTTTGGAATTTGGCAGAGCATACTTTGATTCCATTCGTCGGGCATGTTTTCGTGCGACCAAGTTCTGTAAAGAATCGATGCATGCACCCTTTTCAGTTCTTCGTCGCTGTATTTGAATAGCTCTACCGGTAAGCCATTGGTTCCCGTCGCTTTGTTACTTTTTAAAAGGGTATTCGCTACAATCGTCATTAATTGGAGTTTCAGGTCCGCCATCTCCGTCGGTCAGCTTCCCAAGCTCTTCATACTCATGCATTTCGGCCTCTTTATTTTTTATAAATTAAAATATACAAGCGAATATTTTGAAGTAAACAAGACACCTTAAACTTTTTTCTTCTAACTTTTTTGCTCTTAACTTAACCTCTCTTTTTTATCGGCGGCCTCAATAGCCGAGTGATTAGCATTGCGTAATAAAATTCGGAATACCTGGGTTCGAGTCCAGGTTCGAGCAATATCCAAAATTATAGAAAATAAATTTTTCTAATTGTGGTCGCCCCTCGGCAGGGAATGGCAAGCGCTCCGAGTGTATTTCTGGCATGAAATAAAAGCTCCTCATAAAAATACATCGATCGTTCGGAGGCGGCATAGTATAAACTGTAGGTCTCCTTCATTTGTTGGTAAGAACATAAAGATGCAAAACCACAAATTGAATGAGGAGCTCGGCCGAAAATCGCTTCAGCGGTTACAAAGAGACATCCACAGAGTTATTGATTTCTCTGAGACAAATTTCTTCGCCGAGGTGGCGAAATACTACGTCAAATTAATGCTATTGAAGGGCTTAACCAAAGACGTAGACATAGGATGATTGATCTAGGAACATATTAGAAAGCATGAGTAGATTAAAAAAGGATGCATTTCAAAAGTGTAGTTATTTAAAAAACTTATTTATATCAAACTAGTTTAGATTACCGAAGCCTGAACTACTATGTATGTAACATAAGATAAGGGAATTCAAGCGGCACCGTGACAGCAGCAAATCTAATGCGTTTGTTTATAGTTTGCAATTGTATTCTCGATCAATTTAAGATAAGCGACATCGTAAAAATACACACACTCAAGATTAGTACTAATTCACACAAGAAATCTTCATTACTAAACCTCGCATACATCAACTTAAATAAGGAAATAAACATTCGTTCAACTAATTAAAGCCACAGACAATCATTCTCAAAATAAATCACAATTAGGTTGTAAGTAATTAAAAAATTAAAACAGTTTACAACAAGCTCAACCATTCAACTCAGCAAAGTTTTTCTACACATTTTGTTCGTTGAAGCCAACCAAAAAAAATTTAAATAAATAAAACAAAAACATCAATCTACTCGTACATTTACAGGTCGCTGTTCTTTCTCTGCGTTACACCTAACATTCTCAATGGTTTCCATGTCTCGTCCTACACACTTTTGGGTCACCTACCCCAAGATCAGTGGTGTACTGTGTCCGATTTACAGACAACCAATTGGACAGTGGAACAACAGCGTAGCATAACGCAGAAAAATCTCAACACAGGTGGTTGTACCATATGGCAGTATGATTATGCGAAACTGGCTGATATGTCCTTTGAGGAAGCGCTCAACTATACAGCAAACCAATTAAAAACAGAGATAGCTTGTCGTCCGCATGGCGTATACACCTACTCAGAGGCCGACACTACTTTTGTGGCAGATTGGGACTTGGTTTGTGAGAATGCCATACAGCGCACCACGGCACAGGTGGCCATATCGTTGGGAAAGTTCTGTGGTTCTTTCTCTTTTGGCATTTTTTCAGATAAGTGAGTAATTTTTTACGTGTTTATTTGACCTTAAATAAAAATATATATTTAACCCCATTTCTATAATTAAACAATAGATTTGGTCGCAAAGCTTCATTCACATTGGGCGCCGCTTTTTTCATAGTATCCAGTTTCCTCTGTACATTCTCGCCTTGGTATGAGCTCTTCTTGGTTGGTCGCTTTGGTTTGGGCTCTGCCTCGTCTGGTCTCTTCTATCCAGCTTTCGCTATGAGTAAATAAAGTTGTTTTGTGATTTTGTTTAGCTTGAACTTTTATAAAAAAAAACCATTTAATTGCATTTCAGTTGTGGAAAACATCTGCTTGCGGCATCGCTCGTGGATGTCAATTGCCTTTTCGGCCTCTTATCCGATTGGCATGATCTTATTAGCTATTGCCGCGTATCTGGTGCCACAGTGGCGTTATCTTCAGCTCACACTCACAATTCCGGCGCTTTTGTTAATCGCTAATTGCTAGTAAGTATGTTTGTCTTTGTGTTCTAATTTAATTGTTGTCAAATTTTTTACCAAATTCTTATCATAGTTATTTTATTTTAATTAACATCAATCAATTTAATGCTTTTTAACATATATAACTTTTACTGTTAACTAATAAAATATTTTATTTTTTTCGTTTAAATTTCTTTTACTTTCATAAATTCTTTATTTACTTGTTGTTCCGCATATACTCTTATCAACACTTTCTTTTTTGCATATTCGCCACATTCAGCTTGATGAATGAATCGCCTCGTTGGCTTATAACGATGAAGCGCTACGATCAAGCCTACAGAATCTTATTCAAGCAGAAGTGCCATTATGAAATTCAAAAAGCGCCCATTGAAGCCATCACCGATAAGAAAACTGTAAGTTCTCATGAAAAAATGTATTTCTTGTCGTATTTTAATTTTATTTTATAACCATTCTTTTGTACAGAGGTTTAGTACATACATACATACATACATGCATTTTGCCCATTCATAAAAAGTTATTCACAAATTCATTGTACATAAATGCATCAAAACTTGTTGCTATTCTTGTATACCATTCAAAGGAAATTTCCTACCCTGTTTAAAATGGGTAATTTAAAATTACTATTATGACCGGATGTGTTGCTGCTTTATATGTAACATACACGACTTAATAAAAAATGATTTTATTAAGAAATAAATATTAAATATATATTTTTTTAAATAATAAGCATTATATAAATTAAATGAAAATTAAAAAAACGAAAGTAAATCAAATTAAATAAATTTAAAAAATCGAAAAATCCCTAATGAAAAAGTGAAATAAAATAAAATAAATTAAAATAAAATAAAAAATGAAAGAAAAAAAATATATAAAATTATATAATATAAATTAAAATAAAATAATTAAATTAAATTAAATGAATTCAAGAAAAATAAAAAAATTAAATAACAGAAGTAATACAGGAAAAATTAAATAAAATATAATGAAATACAACAAAATAAAAAATAATATAAATGAAATATTAAAAAATAAATTTAAAAAAATAAAATAAAATAAAGAGTATATGAAAAATAGAAGAAAATAAAATATGATAAAATAAAACAAAATTATATTTAAAAAAAATTAAATTCCATAAGATAAAAAAAATAAAAAAGAATATAAAATAAAATAAAATATATTTCAAAAATAAACCAATAAAAAAATTAAAGAATATTAAGTTAAATAATATAATTAAATTAAAAACATTAAAAGTGGAGAAATAAAATAAAATATAATAACACAAAACAAATTAAAACACATATAATAAAATAAAATAAAATAAAATAAAATTGAATTAAATCAAAATAATAAAATAAATTAAATTAAAATTAAAAAAATAAATTAAAATAAAATAAAGTTAAATTAAATAAAATGGAATAAAAATAAAATAAAATAGAATGAAATAAAATAAAATTAAATTAAATTAAATTAACTTAAATTAAAATTATTTAAATTAAATGAAATTAAATTCAATCAAATTAAATTCAATCAAATTAAATTAAATTAAATTAAATTCAATCTAATTAAATTAAATTGAATTGAATTAAATTAAATAGAATAGAATAAAATAAAAGTAAATTAAATTTAATTTAATTAAATTAAATTTAATTTAAAAAAATCAAATTAAATAAATAAAATTAAATAAATTAATTTAAATTTAAAAAAAATATAATAAAATATACAATATATAGTTGTTGGTTAGTAAAAAATTGAATAATACAACAACAGATTACATGGCAGTCGTTGGCTCAGTTGGTAGAGCACTCGCCTGTGATGCCAGAATCCGTCGGTTCGATTCCTGGCAAAAGAAGTCTGATTAGGAGATGTGGTGATCTCCTAAAAAGCTGTCACTTCTACCATTTTTTCTTTGTTGTATAACAAAATATTCAATAAAAAAATAATTTTTCTAATAAAAATAGTAAGTAATGTAAGTTGAAAGCACACTTTGGCTTGAATTTTAGTGCCTTAGGTCTAGTCGACCGCTTTTAGCAGGTAACAATTGGCGATGACACATCGCAGCTAAAACCGGTAACTTCAGTATTGCGCCAAAGCTCCATCCATGGTGCATTGCTTTTTAACATATTTATGAATGACATTTTTATGAATGACATTTTTAGTGGGTGCTAATTTTTTAACCTGTTCTGAACCCTTTGATCGAACAGATCGGTTCTGCAAAAATATTAATATTGACCTGTCTGCTATCTCGAGTCGGGCGACTGCCAGTGGTTTAATTTCAAACAGAAATAAGTGCTGTGCATTGCCAATTAGCCTTAAGAAATTTACTAACTTTAACATTTTGTCTTCTACATATATATAGCTATTTGTCTTTTGAAAATAGTTAAGAATACTTCATTAACTCTAACCTTACATGCAGAGATCATGTAAATTCAGTCGTAAGTAAGGTCTACGCTACTCTGAGGAATCTGCCATACTCAGCGATCTATACGTCCACCGTTATTAGACGTCGGTTAGCTATACAACTACAAGTACTTCCCGTTATTATGTACTCTGAAGTTGTATACAGCAAACATAAAAGCTCATCCGCGCACAAAATTTATGTTAATAGGTCAATGGAAAAGTCCCGGCCTACCAGAGTAAAACACATTTTTTTGGCAAAACTCATTCTTTGTATTCAACAGAGTTCGCTTCAAGGTTGATACAGATTATAGGGACTCTCCAACTTTTCGATACTTCTTTGTAGTACTATTTTTCCTTTACTTCAAAGTTAGCCTCAGTTTCGCTGATCACCTCTTCATTCGACGAAAATTTCTTCCCAGCGAGCCTTCTTTTGAGATCTGAGAACAGGAAATACTCACTGGGGGTCACATTTGGAGAATACGGTGAATGCAGAAGCAATTCGAAGCCCAATATATGGATTTTTCCATCGATGGAGCCATGTTTGATCCATTGTCGAATATCGACGCAAAAACTTGGGTTCATTAAGCTTGATCATCTCCAAACATTGCTCTGAAATATCAATTCGTCGTTGGTTTTGGTTAAAAGTCAGCTCACGCTGTACCTACTCTGCACAAACCTTTCTTATTCCCAAATATTCGTGAACGATATGATGCACACGTTCAGTTGATATCTTTCGAGTGCCTGCTATTTCATTCAATTTCAATTTACGGTCATTCAAAATCATTTTGTGAATTTTTTAATGTTTTCCTCGGGAACAAGCTCTTTTGGACGTCCACTGCATTCACCGTCTTCGGTGCTCATTTCACCATGTCTGAACTTAGCATACAAATCCTTGATGGTTCATTTCCCTGGGGCAGTATTTTTCCTAATTCCTTTTTTCCATTTTTATCACCGTAACAAAAGTTGCTTCACTCAAAATATCTTTAATTCACAAACTATCAAATTTATACACGCGTCTTTTCAAGGTTAGGGTTAACTAAAAATCATATGGATTTAATTCTAGTAGCGCCATCTATGTGCCAGGTCAGGGACTTTCCAATTGACCTGTTATATTTAATAACGTCACACGGTATGTGTATGGTTTCTCCAAGTTACGATTGCTGACTGTCAACAGCTCCATTGCATTGCCTTTTTCTTTATAAACTCATTCTGATTGTATCTTCCAGCTATCTTTATTCCAAACTATATTTTACTAGATCCACCAGAGTAGGTAATATTATAATACCTTTTTATAAATTGCAACAATCGCTGTTCTTTGTCAATGCTAGTCGTTTATGGAACTTTATTCCTGCTAATTTAAAAAGAAATTAGAAGTTGCTCCTGCATCAAAAACCATATTTAAACTGTATTTTAGAAACCATATTTAACTTAGAATTTGAATTTGAATTTACTGGTCTTTTAAGCATAATAATATTGATTTGGTTCAGCCCTGTACGGAAATATAAATGCCCATCAATACTAATTTAGATTTAATCAAAATTCACATAAATTTATTTCTTCATTCAGGAAGCTCAATCCGGAACTGAGCCCTCACTTTGGATAAAATTGAAGGAAGGTCCACTTAAGCAATTTCATGAACTATTCGGCACATGGAAAATGCGTAGACTCATAACCATATCATATTTTATGTACTGTGTTACCTCATTAAGTTACTATGTAACAGGTAAGATTTTAACTGATGCTTAATATTCCGGTTTAGTATTCAGTAAATAATTACACCACTTTTAATATTATACATCAGCTTTAAATGCCGCCAATTTGTCGGTCAGTCGATATCTCTACGTTGCCATAACGGGAATGGTGGATTTACCATCATATCTAGTGCCAGTGATATTTCTACGTTTTACGGGTCGACGTACAACTACAATGACGCTATTCATACTAACCGGCGTAGCGTTACTAATGGTGCTTGTGGTACCCACAGGTAGGTGGAACTATGATATTTTGCTTCTCTCCTTATCAATTCTATGTACTTGTACATATGTATATTTTTTCATTGCATTTACAGGGAGAACCTTATGGATAATTTCGTTTGCTATGTTGGGTCGCTTCGGCATCAGCGCTACATATTCCATTGTTAATCTCTACACCGCCGAATTGTATCCCACCGAAATACGAAGTTCTGCATTGGGTACTTGTTCAACGTGGGCGCATGTTGGCTCCATTTCAGCACCCTACGTGGTCGATGTGCTGGTGAGTGAAGAAAGTGGAAACTATTTTGCATTTCTTATTGTTGGAAAATTCAAATAATAAATTATGTTTACTTTGCAGGGCTTACTTGGCTGGTACATTCCAACGACACTCTGTGGTTGCTGTGTCTTAGTAGCCGGTCTGCTGACACTCGCTTTGCCCGAGACAAGTACACACAAGATGCCCGATCGCGTTGAAGAGGTACCCTCTGAATCGGAGAGTGAAGAGAACACAACCGCTACTGGTGCCAAAGCGAAAGAAACGGAGCCTAATCGGGAAAAGAATTAGTTTATTTATCGATTTAGAAATGAATGCGGTAAATAAAGCATTCTTACATTTGTAATTGAACAAATTATAACACACATGCATACATTGTTGATAGAGATGTATGTATGGCTATGAAAACTTTATTAAAAAGTTGCGAAAAATTTTGCAAAAGTTCCATTATCTGTAATTTAAATTTTATGTAAGACAAAACGAAAGCATCATGGCTAGTGTTATGAGTACGTATCAATGTACTAAAGGCTAAATGTTATTTCAGCTTAACAATATGTACATACATATCTACAATTTAAACTAGTATCATCAGAAACTTATAAATTATTTACACAATAAAAAAATGGAATATTTTTATTGTCTTCTTCTGTATATTTATGTATTTATATTTTTATGAAAGGCTCCAAACATGTTGATATTTTAAATCATACATTTTCTAGGTTATGTTAACAATGTAATTTGTAAAATAATATATTTAAAATAATAATAAGAATAATAATAAAATAAAAATATTTTTTTTCCCAAAGATTTACATACGAATATATGTTTTGAATTTGTTTGTGTGTGAAATAAAAAAAAAATTGGTGAATTGTCAATTGGTCATATAGTTTAACATGCTCTAGATGGTCATTGAAACTGAGAGACCTTCATCAAGGTCTTTAAGAAACTAGCTCTTATCTTATGGTCCTTTGAATCCTCACGACTCCATTCACAAGAAGAATTTTCCAAAGTGTGGCAAAGCATCCATAAACCACGTAGCTCTGACAAGAGGGATTAGTTTAAATGCTATGCTAGCAGACGTAACCGTCGTAGGAGGTAAGAAAAAATTAACGTAGTCTTCTTCAGAAGAAAAAAAATTTATTATAAGTTCAGAGATTGTACTTAATAAATGGTTTATCTATTGTTTCTAAATATTTATTAAGTCATATGATATATTAGAACATTTCTAATATATGAATATCCGTGTGTAGAAGTTCACACAACTCAAATTTTTTTTACTGTCATTCACATGAGAGTGGCCAGTAACGATTCTTTTACATATGGCTCAAGCAGCTCACGACTTCCGGTCCGAGATAAAGTATTCTCTGGGAAGCCAACAACCATCCGTTTGGAGGCGAGCTAAAATGAAATGGCCGCGCCGCGGTTATGCGTAGGGTTTGGGATCCACCACATGAAAATTCTGTCCTAATGAAAAATCGAAAAATGCCTCGAATGAGAGACCACCCTTTCGAAGACGAACGTTTAAAAGATCATGTGCCGCTGCTCCTCTGGTTGAGGTTCTCGTAAAACTAAACGCTGACATCAGCGCCGTCCAAGAATTGCGATGGACGCTTCCAGGGTTATTGAAGTCTTCTTCAGCGGCCATATAAAGGAGCAGAAATTTAGTTTTGTGATGGAAGAGAGACTCCGTCGTTGAATCCTGCCATTCACCACGGTGAGTGAACGTCTAGCTACAATCCGCAGAGAAACAAAGTTCTTCAATATAACACTGATTTGCACCCACAAACCGACGGAAGAGAATGAGAGCTTAGAACGCATTTATAGCGCTGTCCTAGCTACTACGCCAAAATTGTATGAGGCTATTTCAAAGGGCTGAGTGGGTAAATAAGGTAACTTTGGCACAACAGTCGGATATTCCCTAACGGGCTGAGGCTGATCGCCTTTGGCGGGCACGAAATATGTTTGTTTTTTGTACGAAATTCCGGCACGTGAAAATTCATCAAACTACATGGTTGTCTCCGGAAGAAAGAACGCGCAACCAAATCGATCTTGTTTTGAAAGATGGAGGACATGTTTCCAGTATTCTAGCCATGTGTACATACCGAGAGCCAAATATCGATTCGGATCACTATTTGGAAGCAGCAAAGTTACGCTTCCGCCTCTGTGCATGAAAGAACACCTGTCAAAAACCACAAGAAAGTTTCGACGTCGAAAAGTTGCAATTACACTGCCTACCTCGCAGCTTAGCGATCGACCACAGACGTGCGAGGTTGAATAGAGTGAAGTGATACGCATTTGCAGACGAGAAATGAAAAAGGTCGAAATGCGTGAGTATGAAGAGCGTGAGAGGCTGGCAGACATGAGTAACGCTTGAAAATTCTGAAAAAAGATACAACGACCTACAGAAGTCGTGTCGAGCATATTGAGTGAGCAGTTAACAAATTGATTGGAAATTATCAGTGTAGCTTTAGGCCTTACCAAACATTCAATTGCGCCAAATCTTTGAAAAGACATCTGAGAAAAGAATCGATTTACCCTACCTTTACATCCATTTTAAAGCCTCCAGGCCGCCATAGCTATATGAACTGGATAAAACAAGAAGCGCAGTCAGAACTAGGAAGGACCGCTCTAACCTAATCGATACAAAAGGAGGCTTGATGCTGGAGAAAATAGTACGCGCTGCAGAGCTAAATAGACAAGATACAATATTTTACAAGAATGTACAATTGCTGGTGTATGCCGATGACATTGATATACATAAGTGGTCATAACAACCGCAAAGTAAATTCTGCTTTCTCCATATTACACAAAAACAAGCGAAGCGAGAGGAACTCGTAGTGAACAAAAATAAGGCGCAATATTACCTGTCATCAAACGAACAGTCAGCGTACTTGTGTCTTGGTTTCCACATCACTGTCGGTAGTCATATCTTTGAAGTTGTAGACAATTTCGTCTATCGTGGAACCGGCATCGACAAAACCATCAATGTCAACCTTGAAATCGAACACATAATCACTCCTAACTACCAGTTGCTTTGGACGGAGTCGGCAATTGAAAAGTAAAGCCCTTTTCACTACGAATCAAAACCGCCCTCTGCAAGTCGCTCATTAGTGCCGTCCTGCTTAATGGTGCAGAAGCATGGACGATGTCAATATGATGATATGAGACGACACTAGAAGTTTTGGAGAGAAATGTTTTTTGAAAGATTTATGGCCCTTTTCGAGTTGGCAACGGCTAACAGTGCAGACGATGGAACGATGAGCTGTGCATGTTATATGACAACATTGACATAGATCATCGAATCAAGAGACAGGGTTTATGCAGATTATGTCATGTCGTCCGAATGGATTAAGGTGCTATAGCTTTGAAAGTTTACGATGCAGTGCCCACCTAGGGAAACTGAAGAAGTGGAAAATCTCCACTCCGTTGGAAGGATCAATTTCCTAATTACCTTGGAACAGTTTTCATTCATTCATATAGAGTTTTCACAAGAAACTTAATATATTGAAATATATTTGTAATTGCCAAAGTATTTTTATGTTTCCTCTATCTGTAGGTTCCGATGACTCACTATCGCGACATCGTAAAAGGAACTGTACGAGGCTGAATTGCAGACTAAATTATTTAAGTCCACTCACTTCTTGGTGTTACGTGGAGCCGACATCTACGAGAATTTTGAAATTTCTACAGTGTCATCGCACCACACTATTAAATATTCCAACCGGTATTATGTTGGTACTATCAATTGATTTTCATTGATATGGCGAATGTAAACGAACACTTATTTTATCAGATGCAACCATGTGGCTGGCACATGTACTTTAACTGTTCTATTACAAAATGTCAATCAAATACTGACAGTTCTTGAAGCAACTCTTCATTCGCGAAAACTGCAAATTTTGTGAAAACTTTTAAGGTTTTTTTACGAGCGCGAATTTGTATTTTATTTTTATATTTGGGAAACATGGATAGAAGGTAATTTAAGTTTTTTTTAAATAAAAGTTGAATACAAAAAATTAAGGTGTATGTTGCTTTTTCAGAGCTGTGGCGTTAAAAAACAAACGTTTGCAATTGAACGATGCCATGCAGGAAATGCCGCGACAGCCCACCGGTGGAAAATTTCAAAATAATTTTCAACACAAAGGAAATCGACCAACTCCCAATGCAAGTGTTTCTATATATTTATTAAAGAATATGTTAAAATTCAAATACCTATTTATAGGGCTCACCAATTCACGCTGCAAATGAAGTGAACAGTGCTATTGGCCCAGTTTTAGAGAGTGGCAATTGCATTGTCTGCAAGAAACCTACAGTATGTGTTTGTGAGCGTTGTGAAGACTATTACTGTTCACCACAATGCCAAAGGATTGATTGGCAGAGCCATAGATACATTTGTTTCCCTATTCCGTAAGTGTTTCACATATTTGGGGAATTCCCCTTTAATTTAATTATGAAAATTTTATAAGAGAAATGTTATTATTGTTATGCGATACTTAAAGACTATTTTTACAAACATAATTGTGTTTTAAATTTATAAGTTTATTTTGAATTGTCACAAAACTTAAAACACAAAATTTTCACTCACTAAATAAATAAGCAAATATAATACCAACTTTTTAGCAGTAGAAGCCAATAAGTATCCATTTGGATACTGAGTTTTGTAAAATTGCCGGTAAATGGGAAATTTAAATTTAAAATTTCATACTCTGGTTCAAACATAGATATATCCTCAAATAGTGTTTCAGTATCATTTTATTACCGCTTATATCTTTCTTTACAGGAGACTTGTGCATCGTTCAAAAACCTTGTCGGCCGATGTGACATATCCACCTGAAACTCCTTTATTGACAGTCACACAATTAAATAATCACCAGCAGCAATATAATTCTCAAAATCTTCAACAACGGAATTTTAGTTTGAATGGCCCGCAGCCACTACAGCAACAACATCAACAAACTTTTGGAACTAACAGTAATAAGGTTGCACAGACAATTCAACCAGTACAGCAACAACATCAACAAACTTTTGGATCTAATGGTAATAAGGCTGCACAGACTATTCAAAAAAAGAAGGAACCAACCACCACTGTACCTCTTGCTGAAATGCCTAAGAATAATAGCCATGTTATTTTAACCGGCTTCCGTACACCCAACCGTTGTTATGTGCGTTCTATAAGTCAAGCCATCGATGATGAATGTATGCTAAACGCACGCAGAATAGATATTTATGGCAAAACCGCTAGTCCGCTTAGTAAATTGCCTAAAGTGCATAGTTATGCCATAGCTCCTCACAACGGTATAATGCATCGCGTGGAGGTGTTAATTGCTCGTAATCCCCAAAATATTCGTTTACTTTTCATCGATCGTGGATTTGCTGCATCACGGCCCCTAAGTGATTTACGCGAAATTACTGATGAAATAATATTGTTAAAACAATATACACGCTTGATACCGTTACGTAAAGTTTCTAACTATGTGTTAAACGACAAATTGGTAAAACATTTTGCTACATACGAAGATTTAGAGTTTAAAATAAAATATGATCGCATTGAAGATGGTGCAGAGCTTTTATATTGGCAAACTGAAAAATCGGTTAATGATGAAATTGAAAAGTTTTGTAAGGATTCTGGCGCTGAAGTTTGGGCAGATAGTATCCGTGCAAGGGTGCAAGAAAATAGTCAAAAGAAGGATAAAGTGGGTGGAAAGTCCAATGAAACAACTGTAAACAATCTCAAAGAAATAAGTTCGGTCGACGGAAATGCAAATGGTGAAGAGCATGATGGTCAATTTTATGCTATAAGTTCAAACGAACAAAATTCAATTGTGGGTTCCGATATAAAAATACCATCAAAGAAACCTAAACAAAAAGAGCAGAGAATGACCAAAGAAGAGACTGATGAAGGTGGAAAAAATCTTGAGAAAGTAGAAGAACGTCCAACCATGAAAGCTGTAAGTAAAAGCAAATTTTTTAACAATTAGTTCTAAATAAAACCTTTTTAGATGAATGAAAAAAATTAGAAACTTTGTATTTATTAATTATCAGTTTTCCATTCTTCTCGCTCGAGCAAGTTTAAGTTAAAAAAAAAAAGTTTTTGCAAATTTTTCTTTTACTACATCCTATTTGTTCTTACACCTTAGTATATTTTTCTATATACATTTTTGTTGTTGTTATTTTGAACTTTCAGCCTTTTGAAACTCACTACTTCAAAGTGGGCTGTGCACCCTTTAAAGCGGTTGTGCTTGACGTTTCTTGTTTGGGAATCGGTTATATTGGTTGTATTGCACAGGAAGATTTAGCCTGTTTGCAGACAGTACATAAGCAGTTGGAATCCATCGAAGTATCTGATAAACCATATAAGCCACAGTGAGTATATAGGATACATAAATTTCCGTTATTATTACACATATGAGGGATTCTCTATGTCTAGGAAATGCATACTATGCAAATATTTCCTATGGAATTGTCCTAGAGACCGAGAGCGCCCCCATTGTGAGTTGTGATTCGACTGAAACAATAACAACCACACGGCACAGGGTCGCGTGTGTTTTGTTGTTGTGCCATTGCACGGATAGAAAAAAATTGCTATCCGTGCATTTCCTAGACATGGAGAATCCCCCTATAGTATAATTTTATTTATGTTATTTTGAAGCAGCTTAAAAATGACAGCGAACCCTCGCAATTATTGTTAAACATTGAAAATCTATTCGATATTTATTTAAAATCACCATTGCAGATTGAATGAATATTGCGTTGCAAAGTTTGAGGATATGTGGTTCCGTGCACAGGTTACTGATATAACTGACGAAACACATTTCACAGTGATGTACATCGATTTCACAAATGAAGCAACATTAACTAGTGCCGATATACGTCACTATCCGGCTGGTGTTACAGGTGTATGCAAGACCAATTTATGTCTAATTAATGGTAAGATGCTTGATTTTAATAAAATACGCAAATTAATTAATCTAATTTAAATATTTTTGTCTACATATAGGCTTGCCATCAGAATTCAGTCCTGAGCTCATCAAATTTCTGAATACTGAAATTGAATTACAATCTACTATTGATATTGATAGTGTCACAAATATCGACGAACAAGTTGTTTTTGTCGAATGTAAAAGTCTATTGGAGAAAATACGTAAAAATAATCTGATCGATTAGATGTAAACGAATCGACACAAAACTACAATCGCCAAGTTTATATAGCTATATATATACACATAAATAATCATCCCACTATCGTAAAAACTCGATTTATTTTACACTTACCTTTAAAAGTTAAGCGGTTATTATTTACTATAAAAATTCCATGGATTAAGTAACTTCGCTTATTAGCCAGCTTCTCTGGTTATCTCTCAGCATCGAGCAGAATATGTGTACAACTTTTCACTTTGCTAGTAGTACTGAACTCTCGAACTCTATATGCAAAATGGGTGAATTCCAATTCATATTATTTTTGAGCGAACAAAAATGTGCTCTAGAACAACAACAACCTCTGATCGTCATTATTATTATAACTAATATAATGTGTTTATATCGGTCGGAACATTGTGAATAATATTCATGGTAATGCATGATAACCCCTTTGTCTATTTAAGAAGCGCCCGGAGCTGCATAAGCTTCTTTTGAGCAACAAACCGCAGGCGTTTAATTTTCGGTAAATTACTTTCCTTTTCGATTATGTTTAGATTGTTAAAAAATATATTCTTTCTGATGTAAAATTTTTCGGAAATAAGATGTATTTTTGTAACATTTTAAGAAGTCCTTGTTAATCGCTTAATATTATAATGTACAAGCGATGCTTGCCGTTCCATTCGGTCATTCCAATGACCAAATAATTCATCTTGATCAGGCGCATAGCAACTTATCATCATTATCAATGGCGTCCACTTGTAGATAAGCTCGATTCTTCAATATTCATAAGAATTGGGCTAATTAATATCTATATGAATTTTATTAGTAAATAAGTTCCTTGGAGTTTGAAGACACGTTTTAATGTTGCACATTCTCGCAGGCATTGATTGATTTCATATATTCGAAATGAATGAAATTTTAGTTTTACGTTAATTTTGTTTGATTTCTGAACTACTATCTGAATATATTATCGCACTTGAGAAATTAACTTGTCAGCAAAAGAACCTGCTATATTTCAATTATAGCGCACTATAGCACTTCTTTATGAAAAAAAAAAAAACAATGTTATATGGATACGATACTGTGAAGATTCCTTACTTTATCAAGCCACACTACTTTATGCTGCTACCAACACACAAATAAAAAGTTCAATCTAATTATAATGTGTTTAGTCAACGCAAGCTCGCTCGTTAATTTGTTAGTTCCAAACAAATTTTGACTCTAAACTCAAGAATAATATTCTACTACGCTTCCTAACGTTCCTTTTTCTCATATTTTTCATTTTAGCCTGTTTCCTGGTTAAAAAGTGAGTACATTTTTGCTTTACCCACTTATTCGAGTCAATTTCTACGACTTGTATGATGGTATTTTTAAGCATTAGCTGCTTGATTGTACTTTTCTCACACATAAATCATATTTACATATGCTAAGTTGTGGTAAATAGTATGAGTTAAATGCATGTAATCGAATTTTATTATGTAATATGTGCAGAAATATATGAATACTATATGTACATGACAAAAATGTATAAAACCATTTAAAAGCACTATCATCATGTTGTAAAAGAAAGAAAAAAAACGTAATAATTTTCAAGCTCAAAACCAAAGTTTCTCTGTTTGTATTCATGCCCATAAGTGAATGCCGAATAGTCAATCGGTCCAACTTAAATTTAGGAAATATATACATATATATTTTTCCGATATTTCCTAAGCTCTTAAATTGTTTTCGCTTTATGTGAATTACCTAAAATTAACTGATTAAAAATGATTGTATGTACCCGTGACCAATACAGCTTATGTCATGAATTGAATGGCGATTAAAAGTAAACTATTTGCGTTTGAAAACAAATTTTATATTTTTACAGAAAGTTATTAACTGTAATTATCATTATACAATGAAATCCTGGTAATTATAAAATTATGAATTGGTTAACAGATTTTAAAAAATCTTATGACATTTGAAAATATTTTAAACTAATATAACAATATTTCCCCTGAATAAATGTATGGTTATGTATGACTAATATAAATAAATAGTCTTTTTAGCTATTTTTATTGTGTTTTGCTAAAAAAAATCGAATGGATGGGATTCTGTCAGAAAAATATCAGAAATTGCTTAATAATATTTAATATTGATTTAAATTCAATATAATCGCTTTTCAAGGCGAAATAATATACCTGTTCTTGACGTAGACACAGCTTACGCGATTATAAACGCATCAACAAGAGCGCGCCATTTGTTTCTTCTCGCAGTTTGGTGCCAATTGGAAATACGAAGCGAAAACATGTCGCTCTCCATTTGATCTTTCCAACGGAGTGGAGGCCTTCCTCTTCCTTTGTTTCCATGTGCGGGTACTGCAACGAAAACTTTCAAAGCTGGAGCGCTTTCATACATTCTTTTGATTCGCTAAACTATGTTATTGTTCCAGACGAATAGCACAGACGATTCGTCGTTGCCAAAGCGCCAAAACTCTTGAAAACTGAAGCCGACTCATTGGATATCGACATCGTTCAAGCTTGTGCACCATTCAGCAGGACGACAATAATGAGCGACTTTTAGAGTTTGGTTTTGATTCGCAATGTAGCACCTGTTGCCAACAGTGATTCAGCGTTGGATTTCAAGGCTGACATTGTTGGGGTTTATTAATGCAGGTAAAGTGGGAGCCGAGTCGCGAATGCTATGACACTGTTTATTTGATAACAAGAGATATTTCGTCTTGACGCAATGAATATCTATACTTATCCAGACTCAAACATATCCAGTGTATGCACTTCATGCAACTACTCGCAACTCATCTCCTAATTCTCTTCGCGAGAATAGTTTTTAAAGGTGTTAACGGACTCTGTGTGAATGGCGTTTAAGGATTGTCGGTATATTACTCCGTCGACCGGTTCTGTCTTGTGGCGCCGAATGGATTTATTTAAGTCAAGTACTCCCTTCTTGCTGTGCTTCCAGTAGATGGTACGCACAGTAACATCCGTGCAGATATTACTTACATAGCATTATCTGTTCGCTCCATAGGAGACATCAGTGGTGTCCAATTACGGCCCACAGGCGGTGTTTAGACATGCTTGTAATTTCCTCGCCTGCTAATTTCCGACGTCCACATCGGTGCAGCGTAATGACCGGACAATTAATTGCCTTCTAAGTTGCGAGCATCGTTTCTTAATTCCCAAGTGATGGCGTCTAGTCATTTGAGGACTGTGTAATGAAGTGTAGGCTGTCGAAGATGGTAGACGAGCATTTCGCAGATTGTTATTGTAATTTTCGTAGAGTGAAAAAGCGGGAAAAGGATGTGAGAAAGCGGTTTATTTTCGAACAAAAATTATAAATCTGTCCGTCAGACGACAATATCGAGCAGTCAGCGGCATATGAGATTAGGAAAAGGACCTTTTTGATGGGGGTGGTTGCTAAATATAAAAATTAGCGGGGAGAGTACACCACCCACCACCCTACGGAATCTCTTGATACCCTTTTCACCAGCTGGACGAAGCAGTACCGGCTTGAACTCAATGTGAAGGTCGATAACGTAAAAATTCCGACCACGAACTGGGGAGTCACATTTGACGGCGCTCCTTCACTCCGCATACGACTGCAATTGCCACCAAAGTACAGAGCCGCAACAAAATTCTCAAATCGCTAGCCGGTAGCACCTGGGGAAAAGACAAAGAAACGCTGTTGGCAACGTACAAGGAAATTGGCCGGCCGGTCGTAAACTATGCTACACCAATTTGGACGCCGGAGACTAGCGAAACGCAGTTGCAGAAGCTTCAGACATGTCAGAACGCCGTCCGTGACGGGAACCTCCTGATGGCGACAGAGCACCACTTGCACAGTAAAACATATATGCTCCTAGTTAAGGAGCATAAGCCTGTGTAAGCAATATCTGCTATCCGGATGCTACCGTCGGGATCATCCCAACAGACACTTAATGGAAGCTGAATCACCACCTAGGCACATCAGAAAGGGAGTACTTGACTGCCGCGACTCCGTACAGCAATAGAGACAAGACCCGCTATACAAGACGGCGTACAGACAGGCCATAAACACCATTCACCAAGAGTCCGTTAACACCTTTGTGAACTCTCTTCCCGTGAATGGTGTTCTCGGAGTCCAATCACCCCCCATAGCAGAGGAAGAGCTCGAGCTGCTTCGAAAGACCCGCGTAACCCTTGCACAATTAAGATCTGGATACTATGGCAGGCTTAACTCCTACCTATCCAGACTCGACCCTGACATATCCAACACATTTCCCGCATGCAACGAATCCCCACACGACACTAACCACCTCTTTGCATGTCCACTTAACCCGACTCATCTAACACCCCCCTCCCTCTGGTCCGAACCCGTCGAAACAGCACGTTTCCTGGGTCTCACGTTAGATGACCTCAATGACTAAGACGAGACCTACCTGACCATAGACGAGGTTAGTAAAGGCGCTACAACAGCAACAACCACTCAGGCACTTTATGATCCACCTCTTCAACACCGGCAATGATGAGGGTCCTTTAATGTCGCGGTCATTTTTGGTTAAGGTGAATGTGCATGCATGGTGAGTAAAAGACGGGAGCAGCAAGGCCTCAAGTGTCTTCGCTACTGGGAAGATAGAAATTAAGTAGCTCATTGCTCTCACACTTACTTGGTAGCCTTATCTGTACATCTCAAGAACAACCGACTTCTTTTGGCGATCATACAGCGCGTCACCCCTATTGCTCGTACTTACTCACTCGTACAAGTAGCGTGTCGCTCTTTCCACCCCTCGTTAAAAACATCATCCCTCTGATGGCTTGTCGTAGGAAGTCTAATCTTTTTCCATATAAAATTGAAATTACAAAAATTTAAGTGCTTCAATTTTTTTTTATTTTAAAACCCAAGTTTTGGGTGAGTATGTACATATGTATTTGCATTTTCATATTATTTTCAAACGTTTGCGTTTGCATATTACTTATCTCAAGAATTATTAAAATACATTATAAACTATGAACACACTAAGGATTTTTAGATATGCCAAATATAATGCTAAATTAGAAATTATATGAATTTACAAAAGAGATATACATACATATTTATATTTTACATTTTTATTTGATACATAACTTTTCTTCTTTTTTTTTTTTTTTTTGAATTTTTCGTGTGAAAAATATACATACAAAAGAAAGTTGGTTACACGAAACAAAACAAAAATTAACAAAAAGCAGAATTAATAACATTTAAAATATAATCACAGTTAAAAAATTTTAAGTCAACGCAAAAAAAAAATCCAACTCATAAGGATTAAGTTTGTATGTATAGATGCATTAATATGAATTTATATAAACGGACAGCAGAGAGGGTGCAAAAGTTTTAAGTGGAAATAAAATTAATTATTTAAATTTTCCATCTTGTGGTTGAGATTTTTTAGCAAAAATTTGTTTACGAAATATAAGCTTTTATTTATGTATTTTTCTTTCCAATTTTTTTTTTTTTTTTTTTGAGGAAAATTGCTTTTTTGCATTTCCTTTGGTTGTGGAATTTGTTCATGCGTACTTCATACATATTTTGCTTACTTTGTATTTTATTCACTTCTGTTTTGGAAGTCGTCGACATGGCACAATCACGCTTATTTCAAGCCCCAAAGTGCATACATAAATGCATAAACTCTTTTTCTCGCCGCTCAAAATGGAATATTAAAATGGTTTTATTTTTTAGTTTTTATGTTTATTTTGGTTGAATTAAAGCCATGTTTTCTTTGTTTATAAACTCTTTATATATTTCTTGTTTTATTACATTTTTATATATATATATTTTTTTTTGTATTGCATTTCTCATTTTTGTTTTTTGTATTTTTTTATATTTTTTTTTACAGTTTTTTTTTTATGAAAAAGAAAGCTATGCTTTAAAAATAAAAAGGGGGTTCTTATAACATAAAATAAGCGTAATTGTTTTTAACTTTACGTTGAATTTGTTTCGACTGCAATAAGGAACACACCAAAGCAAAGTGGTGGCTGGCCGTCTGGCTGGCTGTTGGGCAGCAGCTGGCGCATATACATTGCAGTCTTACATTTTGTATGTGTGTTCTGTGCACGTGGTTGTGTGCATATGTATGTATGTATGTATGTATGTATGTATGTAAATGGTGCTTAGTGTTGGCGAGCATGTTTGTGCGTACATATGAACATAGATGTATGCATTTTTCTGCAGTACAAACTTTTTAAGCATATAAAATTTTATATTGGAATTTTACTTTCTTGTATTTATATGTATGTATGTATGCAAGCATTATATTTGTTAATATTATATACATATATGAATTTTCATTTTCAAATGGTTTACAAAACAAATATGAATCGAAAATAAACAAAGTACATATGTATATGTATAAGGGAATAATGTTTGCATATACAAAATAATGGCAAAAAACTTTAATTATTTTCATTTTTTTTTAACTCATGCTTTTTGCATTAAGAAACCTTTGCCGTTAGTTGTTGTATATATTGAAATATTAAATAATAATGCACAAATTTGGAATTTTTATTTTCTTTAGCGCGCTCGACACAACTACTAAACAGCACTTGCTCCAATTAACATTCGCAATTTTTATTTTTACATACAAACATAAATTTTTTACACATGCATCAATTTGACTAACAAATATATTACATTTAAATTTTTTTTTTTTTTTTTTTTTTTTTTTTTTTTTTTGCTTTATACATTTTATACTTTATACTTTTGTAACGAAAAAAATAAGTTTGGGTGCAAATAATTTACATTCGAGTGTGAGCCCATGATCGTATATAACAGCATAGGTACGTACTATGTGTGCGTATGTGTATTTGTTGCTTGCGCCACTCTCCTAACATTCAACATCAATCAGATTATTAAATTAAGCTAACTAAAGCTACCATAGCAAATAAATTAAATATATATATGTATATTTCGTTTAAGTTTTCTCACAAACATTGCATTTCATATACATACAAACACACATACATACTTATGATATATATTTACATATTGATGGCGCAAACACTAACGCACATATGAACGCACGCACGCACTGAACTGCATTTCAATATGCATCGCTCGACTCGACTCGACTCGACTCGACTTATGACTTTAGAAAATTTTGTCTTTCATTCTCTTAAATATTGTACTTATTCATACATATAACATATACATATATGTACATTATGTACGCACAATACACACACACTCCAGCATAAGAGCACTCGCATGCAGTCGATGATGATGCACACACCACAAGGAGTTTAGTGAAATATTTTCTTCATTTCATTTCTTTAAAATACATAAAATGCTTACATAAAAAAATATTTCTATAAAAATAAAATCCAAATTGGACTTAAAACATCGAATAAAAGTTTCAACAAAAACAAAAGTGAATGAATGATTTTACTGTAATATTTGTACAGGCGGAGGTGTGGTGAATATGTTTGCAATTGCAAGTATTCACATTTGCCTCTGCTTAATATGAAGTGTGTTGTGTGTGAGTGTGAGTGTGTATATGTGCACGTGATACTGCGGCCTAAACTCTATAATGCGAATTGGCGCTGGAGAGCCAATCTCAAATATAGTAGATTACTAAATTTGAACTTTTTTTGTGAAATATTTTCATGGTATGGATTAGCGTTAGTTAAAGCTGGGTTTTTTTGCATTTTGAATTTGTACTGCATTCATGAATTTGTTCTTCTCTCCCAACCCTACTCTTCTTGTCAAACTTGTGTTGTTACGTGCATCTGCTACGCAGCGACTGACGATACGTCAAAAAACGTATTGATAACTAACTCATATGCTCCTACATTCCATCTTTCGCCACTGTTGTTACATACCCCGCAACAAACAGTACTTACAACATTAGCCGTGAACGGGACTTCTTTAGACGTCCTGTTGTGCCGCCCAAACCATTATCGCCAGTCCATGATTTTGTCTTGGAGCGAAAATGACGATACGCGCTATTGTATGCAGGCTCCAACATCGGCCGGTAGGCAATGGGATCACAAAGCTCTGAATGATTTTCAAAAAATTCTTTGTAGCCATTATGTAGCAAATAGATCTCGGGATGGTCGAGAGAGGGATAGCAATTGGTGTTGCGTTCCCGGTCGGTGCTGCGTAGAAAACGCGACAATTTCGGTCCGCGTTCCGATGAAAATTCACAATGGAAAATCAGTATATTGCGTCGGTTGTCAGTAGCTGCTTTGCTCCGTTCCATTTCAGTCTTTTGTTGTGTAATGAACTCTTCGATTATCTGCTCGTGTGTGTACAAATTTTGTGCGCCACGTATGTGTCCACCCTCGTATTCGTATGGATAACGACAGTCAATGATACGATAGTTGGCGACAACATCTTTGAATTCTCCACGTAGCAATCGTGCCATTGTATCGCAAGAGATCGATTTCAGATCACGATGACGTCCTTCCATCAAAGGCAGTACATATGGTTTGCTGAAATCACCAATGAGCACAGGCTCACCTTTGTCCTCGGAACGTGCTAGCGCCGACATTATTTCGGCATCATTCATCGACATGCACTTGCGCAAAGGCGGTGGATGACTCGTTTTTGGTTGTGGCGCGGGCAGTGTATGTAGTAGAGCGTTCATAGAGTCGTTAAGATTTTCCTTTTCAGCCTCAGTGCGATGACGTTTGATTTGTAAAGGTGAATTATTCATGGATGGTGGATCGGGACGCTTGAAGCAATTATTGATGTTACTATTATTACGTTCCGTCGTTAGCAATTTGAGCCCGTAAGGACTCACAGCTATCTCTTGCACTTGTCTAAGCACTGTCTCTGGTGTTTTGGGTGATGGCAGACAGTTATCGGTCATGCTCAAGCAACGACGTACTGGGGGGCGACGCATTTCAGGCGTTCTCATTTCATCGACTAAATTTGACAGTTGATGAGGGTGGTGGGCGGGTGAATTTATACTTTTTATTTGGCCGACAAACAATGAATCCAGATGACTTGGCACTTTCGGCATAGTATTTGCTGGCACGGTCGAATTCTCAAAAGATTCTATTTCGAAGAGATCCATATAGTCATCATCCATCGATGATGAGCCCATCGAACCAGATGAGAGACTGTGAAAAATGCGCAAGCTTCTTGGTGAAGCGGTCTGTTGTTGTGTTGTTGTTGCTATAATACCGCTCTGGGCATTACTATGTTGTAGCTTCTGTAGGCGTGACCTGTACGATTGACGTTGTTGAGAACGCAACCCACTATTATTAAGGGCTAGAGGACTTTGTTCACTCGCCAAAAGTTGGAAACGACATGGCGATCCCTCTGGTGACAATAAACGGGGCATGTCCATAGGGTTTGAATCCAAAATTTTTAGATGATGTTCGTCGTCCTCATAAAAAGACACACCATTATCCACAGCCATGTCCTTCAACGAGTTATTTAATGCGTTGAGTTGGTGGCATTGACGCCCAGCGCTAGGGCTACTGGCAGCGGCAGCGGCTGCAACTGTATTCAAGTCTTGCGGCATTTGGCAACTGAAATGCAAAGAGAAGAATAAATTCGATATTAGAAAATATGCAGAGAAATATTTATAATAAAAATAGTAGTGAACGTGTGACAAACAAATAAACGGAGCAAATCGGCAGGTATTTACAAACAAATCAAAAAGTAGTTGTTATTCACATCTATCGGAGCACCGCTGACAGTAGTGGTAGAACTGTAACTGAGTAACCATACGAGAGGCGCCATCCTTCCGAACAAATAGAAATCGTACCAATGCAAAGGACACACAAAATAGAACTGAACCAAATTGGAACTGAGCGATGGTGAGCGATGGTGGCATGAGCGCAGGCGTATGCTGGCAGCTGCTGGACAAAGTAGGTGTGCGTTAGTGTGAGTGTGTGGGCAAATGTATGCATGTGCAAGCGATGGGTTCATTCAACTTGAAGAAGTACGGACTATGTGCATGCGTTGTTACAAGCAGCATATCGGCATAGTTGTAAATGTATATATTTTTGGTATCACTAATAGTAGGATGATAGCGTCAAAGTCGCATAATATTGTTGTTATTGCCGATATTGTTAGATCGCTGGTGCTGGTGGTGGTGCTATATACATACAGGGGGAATCGACCCACAAGCAATCAAAATATACAAACTTTCTTGCATGTCAACATATACTCCTATGTATGCACCAAGTGAGGGTTGTTTCACACAACAACAATAACAGCAAGAGTAAGCCGAGACGCGCATGGCATATTACAACGCATTATCGCTGGGGTACTGTACCCTCATAGCTAGACGAGCATAACAGTGCCGTAGCTCGAGCTCGAGCCACATACTTGAATACATATGTACATATATGCATACAAATATGACCGATATTGATCGACAAAGTGAAGGCAGACTGAACGCAGACGTAGAAGGCGACGATACTCATCATACTTACAAGAATACAAGAGAAAAGAGAAAAACATTTCGAATGCATTTGTATGGTTGCTGTGAATGGTATTCAACGTACAAGCAGCGACGACTACAGCTAAGAATTAGAGACCACCAGTGCCTGAACAATTGGACATTTACCAAGTGCAGCGAGTCGCAGATGTTACGGCACGGTGCAGTGCCGGCTGACTAACCATTGACACAATAGTTGAACAAAAGGAAAGACGAAAAAAAAAATTGTTGACTGTTTGACTTATTCCGCGGACTCGAAAACTGACTGACTGACCCGCAAGAACGCGGAAATAAGGAAGTGTTCAAGTAAGAGTACACGTCAGGCGGCACCACCGCAATGCAAGTAATTCCCTAAGAATTTGAAACAAGTTGAGAAGAAAAACTATAGTCACGCTACGTGCACGACTTAAATGCGAAGGGACAGAAAGGAAATACAATTTGCGTTCACTCCCCACTTTGACTTTATTCGATTTACACACACAAACAAATATGGAGCAAAATAAAAATAAAAAATAAACAAAAACAAGGTAAAAGTACTGTGCAGGTAAATACATGAAAGCGGAAATATTATTAGGCCAGGTCGTTAACTTAATAAGGAAGTAGTAGTAGTAATACAAAAACAAACAAACAAAAATGCTAGAAAGCCGCATTCATGCGAGAAGTATGTGCACAAGGTGAAGCAGAAAACCGCAAGCCAGTAAGGTAAACGGCACGCTGTAATATGAAGGGGTGTATGTAGGTACATAAATACATATATACAAAACACCTCCACTGGTCCGAAAAATATTGTTGCATGTGTGAGCTTTGTAGCGTGTCACTACACACAGCCGTCTGTGGTCATGCCCCACAAAATGGTAAGGAACAAAAATGAATGAAGCTACAGAGCCGATTTATGTCTGAGACGGAAATGACGAATGCGCTAATGTGTTCCCATGTGTGTGTGTGCGTGTGTGTGTGTGTGGATTTATACGTGCGAGCTTAAAACCAAACAAAAGCGAATTGCTAAATAATAAAAAGTAAAACACAAGAAAAAATAAAAATAAAAATTACTTTAAACAACTCAGCGATGGGCAAAATAAAAGTACAAAATACAGTTAAAGAAAAATGATATAAAAAGAAACAGAAAAGCATATCAACCCAAGAACTCTCACTTTTCTTTAGCTTATTAATGGGGAGAACCACCATCTACCAACCAACCGGCAGGCCGGCCGGCCGGTTAACCGCTGGAGTAAACTCACGAACAGTGGTGATTGCACTTAGCGGCGCATGGAAAAAGGTAAACACGCGAAAGTATAAAAACACAGACGACGAAACCGTTGAAATGGAGTTCAAGTTCAGCATTGGTTGTCTGGTTGCGAGTTGGAGCTCGCGCCACATTCGAGATTGAGAGCGGGAGAGTGGCAACGCTCTGTGTGAAAAACAGTGGCAGCGAAATTTTTTGGATTTGTAGGTGTTTTAAATTTTATGGGGATTCAAGATGCATATAAAAGTAAGGATTGTTTATGAAATGATGAAATATGGGTTTTGAAAACGAAGCTTTTTTATTTTCAAAAAATAAAATAAAATAAAATAAAATATTAAACCGAATTTTATTTATAATTTTAATTGAGTACAACACTCAGTGTTTAAGTCTTTTTTAACTTCTCTACTCGTTATTTAAAGAAAAATTCACTTACTTTAATTTGCACTTTAGCAGCAGTGTTTTAAAACACTTACTTGTATGTTTTCAAAATTTTTAGGCATAAGTGCGGAACACAGTACAAATTTCGTTCTTTAAATTTAAAATTTTTCATACGTAATTTAAAAAAAAAATTTTTTTGTACAATTTTGAAATTTCTAGTTGTACCAAGGCGAATTTAATAAGGCGGAGTTACTATGGCAGCGAATTCAAACTTATTTATTCATTGTTCGCAAAGATTGTGAAAAGAATTTTTTACTTTGTTTTGTTATTTGATTTTCTATTTGGAAACGTGAAAATCCTAAAAATTGTGAAATTATGTTTGTGGTTTACGTGAAAAAAGAGTGGATCAGAGAACTTGTGAATTTTTAAAAGCCAAAGAATTTTCCCTGATTTTGGCAAAGACTACGAAAAATCAAAAACAAAATACATGGTATTTGTTGTTTTTATACTCCTGCTTTTTTACCTTAATGAATTCAGCTTGATTTATACATTTTAAATTTTTTTTTATAAACTTTTAAAATATTCATTCAAAATTTTTCTAAATTTTCTTTTATAAATTTTTAATTTTCCAGTCACAATGTGAAATCAAGCATTTTGCTTGAAAGAATAAAATCACTTCTCCGATGTGCGAGTTTTAAATTACACAAAAATACGAACTTCCGTATCCGCATTCGAAAGATTATTGACAAGTACTCATATTTTTGAACTCGCAATTTTACACGTCTCACAAACGGTCTTTTTGTCTACGCTTACACTTCTGTTATTTTCGTTAATGTAACAATATTTACCTTGTGTATTCCATGGCCATGTCTCCGTTAGCTTCTTCGGTAATTGTATCCCAAAACATTTTGTAGGATTGCGTTTTACTTAATCAAGTTTATAAAATTTGCGACACTTTGATGTCGTGCGTTAATTCTATTTATTGCTTTTAACGTGTAATGCCCCAGAAAATTGCTTTCATACAACCTCCTGTCCGGTAGCTGAACACTTTTTCTGTGAGCTCCTTCGTTAAGCCGCTTTACACAAGTTTAGATTTGTCAATTTTTCGATTAGAATTTTAAAATTGTTGCTGCATTTTGTTGATTTCACTTGTCTTAACTTTCATTGTGCTTTTTATTGCAGTTTCTTATACCGGCCACGGGCTGCTCTATAAATTTCACTTTTTTGAAAATGAATAGAAAATTTTGGTAAAAAATGTCCGTCACTTTTAACTTAACTTTTTTCTACTTGAAATAGTTCACTTTTAAGTACTTATTAATAATCCACATATACTTTGTAGCATTTTTTGATTAAAATTCAATCCAATATTGCTTCTAGTCCCGCATCGTCTTTGCTGTTTATTGCTCTGATTTTTCAGATATTCTTGCATTTGTCGTTTTAAGTAAAAAAAAATATAGAACCACTAATAAAAACGATCAACCGAAGTAATTTTATATTTGTGATCAGGCGGACGGCTAAACGTACTACACAAGATAGCGCCAGAACACAATAACCATAAAGCAAAAACTCGAACTGACTCACTCAGTGCTTGGTGGCCGTTTTTATACCAAATTTTACGCGCGCTCTATTTTACATTAACCACTCAATTTCGCTGCTCATCGAAGAGGGGGAAAGGCAGCGCGGCTACCAGTACAACAACAATATCATATTTCTTAAGTGAGAAGAAGAGAGCAAAAACAAAGAACTACCACGTTACACGAACAATTTGTCGACAATCAAAGAAGTGGTGTACAGAAATCCACTCAAATACTCAAGATCTGCAGCCGAGCGAGGAGTGCAACTGCATTGAGTTGAATGGAAAGAGAAACACCACCGAAGAAGTGCGAACAAGTGGAAATGACAAACGACTCTGAGGAAAGTGAAGAAAATTGCGCGAAAGGCGCAAAGGATGCTTTGATTTCTTATGTGAGCATATGCGCCAAGGCAGTCAGATATCTTCTTGCCGCTTGTATCTCCTAGCAAACTTTTGTATGGATGGATGCACTTTTATACCTAAATATCAATATTCTTCTCACTCTAGCTACACACATGATATATGGAATATTACTGAAGATCCACAATCGTCCTGTCCAGAGTGGATCCAGTCAGCTGATCGGGTGACTGGCAAGTATTGTCAGCGGATCATATGCAGCTAAATGCCGTGTAACAAGGATGCACTGATTTTGTATGAAATATTTTTATAACAGAGACACGCAACACTAAATAAAAATGTGTTTTCAGAAAAGACAGTACTAAATACAAGTGCAACAATCTCAAACTCACTCTGTATTTATTATGTCCGTGTGTAGAAATGAAATAGATTTAGCTGTTGATTTGATAAATGTCGAACAGTATAGATTCTGAATTTCCGGGAGCGTTCAAGTTATAACTTTCTTCTCGCTTTTGGCGTTTGTCCACTCTGCTCGATTCTCGGTATTTGCGAAATGGCGGCTTAACAACTTTTTGTTGCTCTAACTCCATATAGTTCAGACACTTCTTCGGCCATGCTCATTTTACTTAGCACACATATATATACATACGTTTTTGCATAAAAATTGTCAGCATTGTTTCTCATTACAGCTGTTTCGGTGGTTGGCAACAACCAAACTCTGCATGCTTTGTTGTTGTTAATTGCTTGTTGTTTTTTAACACGTTTCTACGTACTTTGAATTTTCGTCTTCCTTTCTCACAATCCTTACGAGCCATCCATCAGCTGAGCTGTGATTTCTCATTATCTTCTTCTCAATCTGCTAACGCTGGCAGCACTGCTAAACTCAGCTGTGATCTCTTTCTTGCCACAATTTAGTGCTTACATATTCTACTTCTTTGCTCATAAGCAGTGATAACAACAACCATAATTGAGTCTCAAAAGCAGTGTCGGAATGACCGAAAACAACGTCAACGTCGACGTTAACAACAACAGTAATATTGTTAGCGGGGCAATCCTTCGCTGATCATATGGGCAATTGTAAGGCAAGACGACGAAAACAACAACAATATAAGGTACCGCGCTCTCGACAACGAAATGAACAAGAAATAAAGAAACAACAAATTGCAATGTTGATTCTGCAGCTTTGGTACACGTCCCATCAAGGGTTGCCAAAAATTTTAGATTAAAACAAAAGGAATAATTTTATAGTTCAGTTCAAAGAAAGTTAGTAAATTATTTTGCGTAATTTAATTAATTCAAAAATTTATACATGCTCATATGAAATTCGATTTGTAGCAACTCTAGCTGTTACTCCCAAATTAGGAAATAATTCTTTAAAACTGTGCGAAAACCGATACTTTGTCACTTGGCAATTTCGGAAAATGGTCAATCAAGTTGCTATAAATAGCTCTAAATTTTATAATATTTTTGGGTTTCGTCATTTGGCTCTTTCATCGTCACATTCAAATATGTCTACAACTTTAGTATCTGCAAATTTCAGTTAAAATCCTTTAAATTGCAATTATAGGCCGATGTTTAGAGTGAATAATAAAAAAAACGTAAAAATCTGTTCTGCACTCATCGAATTTTTCACTTGTTCACTAGTGCGTGTTTGATTTTCTACTTTGAATGGCTATTTAGGTAGGAAGAATATATCCAACCAGATAAGTAAATAAACAAAACTAGAAACACGAGTAGAACACGATAAATACCGGTACTAATTATGTATACCAATGTTTTCCATGTTTAAAAAGTAAGTAAAGGTTGTAGAAATTGATGAAAAAACGAAAAAGTTTACATGACATGCTTAATGTCGCTAGTTTTAATACCTTTCAAAATTAGTTTTCCCGTTGCGAAATAAATATGATATCTATGACCTATCTCGTTCGAAAATCTGTGTTACCGCGCTTTCGGTTTCGATTAAAAACTTTAGAAATAAAAAATTCCTTGCATAGCCTTTGTTCACTTTTTCATTTGATGTTTTTAGTTTTCGTTAAATTTCCATACCGAGCTTAACTTCTGATTTTCATAGAGATCTCGGCACTTCGAAATATAGTTTCAATTAGGTTATTTATTCGAAATTCACTTAAGCCTACTAAAAAAAGTTTAAATTTAAGCAAATAAAGTCTAAATTTATCGTTTAGCTTTAAAGCCTTAGTCCTTTTTGACTAACTGTTCTGGCACCATTTGAAATGGACGAAAAAACAAATGGATGCTTATGGACCCATACTTCAGAGGGTTATTATATCTAAAGAAATGTTTTGAGCGTATCTTTGACATAAAAGATTTTTTCAAACACCTCAACTTTTTAAATATCAATACGTAATAATCTCGGAAGAAAATAATTAAATATTTTGTGAAAAATGCATTAAGGTAAGCTGACACTTGAAGGAAGTCAATTTGTGTTTAACGAAATGAAGAAATTTTTCGACGAATTTTATGCCAAATAATTATGTGAGCTGGCAACCGTTGCGTGTTATTCTTGACCATATGATTTGTTATTGTTTGCCTTTTTCCATACTCAACCGAACCCAAAAATCAGCCGGTAAAATATTTGCTCTTTACTTTACTCCATCATTCATTTTTCTCCTTTTGCTGCTGCTGGCAGGAGTGGAACGCTGCCTTGTTTAGCACGTATGTATATTTGTTGGCGGCGGTGTTGAACCGAAAAAGGGGGAATGAGTCCCAAAAGAATGTGGTTTGGTTGTGTGTTTATGGCATTGAGTACGACAGAGATTTTATAGAGGCATGTATGTATATATATGTACGTTTGTTTGCTTGCATGAATATATATGTATGTGCGTATTTATGTATGAAAGTAAATGAATTGCAGTTTGAGAATATTAGGCACTTAGCTTTTATTGTTGTTGCTGATAAAAAGTACGTTACGATTGTTGTACAACAATGTGACGTTGTTTGTGTTGTTATTGTTATTATTTTTGAGCCATTCAGCTGATTTGTGATTTGTTCAACGTGATACATGTGCTTGCGAGTATAAATGTATGTATGTACATACGGGTGTATGTATGCGCATGCATCGTAACTTTGTTGAAGATACATATGTATGTGCCTTGGTATCTCTATTTCTAGCACCTCATGCCCTTCAATGATTTTTTCAAGACATTTTCATGGATCTACATATGCACACATGTATCTACTTCTCGTTCATCATTGCTTTCCCTAGCTTTTCTAAAATCGTTACATGCTTGTGGATTTAGGTGGAGTCAGTTGTTGGCGCTGTCGCATTTGGCTCTTGCAGCGCTCCTGAAGTTATCTACTCGTGCGTACAAATGTACATACATACATATGTACATGCATATATAAATATTTGTACATACATATGGACATATGTACGTACGATACATACCTCCTGTTGTACCTGTAAAGGAGTGTGAATGTGATAAAATTGTGGAGGCAGCATGGGCAACAGGTACACTGACAGCACCAATCCAACCTCGCATCAACCCATACATACATACATATGCATTTATGAGAATGCACTTGTACGGCGTATGGAAGAAGGTATATATGCATACATGTATGCATGGATATGCATGTGCTTGTGTAATTTTATCCATATGACGATAAAAAAAATAGCTTCAACCACGCACATACCTACATACACACATACAACGCGAACAAACGAAACGAGGATGTTAATAATGATGAAAACAACAAAAATCAAATATGATGAAAATCACTTTATTGCTGGCCGCCAACATCGACGGTTATATGTACCTGTGTATACGCACATAAATTTTTACACACACACAATGTCCGTTTGTTATGCATACATACATACATACTATGTAGCTGAGGTGTATTGAGTGTGAATTTATAAATATTTGGAATTTTTTCGTACCGTTGCAGGATTTAATTCGTAGAATTTTTTGCGTAGGCCAAACGGCAGGTGATCAGAACGGGAAAATGTTCTCCACATACATAGGTGAAGGTTTCTGTCGATGAAAGGCCTCCACAGAACCAAAGTTGACTAGATACGTGAGAGCGCTCAAAAATATCCTAATTTTTTATAAGATTTTCGAACAGTGCCACTGTGATAGAAAAATAACTTTTTAGGATTTTTAGAGGAATTTTGAGTTTTCTATTACGAACAAAATTGCAATTTTTAAATTTTTTTTTTTTTTTTTGAAAAACAATTGAATATTTAATTCTATTAAGTTTTAAAATTAAAACTGGAATAATTTCTTTAATATTTTCTACTGAAACAAATTTCAAGAATTAAAAAAAAATGGATTTTTTTTATTTACATGGTAGTACGGGCGCCTCTTGCATATCAACTGTTGAATGTTCCGCCATCTGACACTGCTGACAACATTAGAATGGATATTCGACCGAATTGACCATGACCAACACGAAGAAAATATAGAGGCGTGTACACCGTGGAGAGGCGATTCAGCGCCGTTCGCAGCAACTCGGACTAACGTATGGAACGACTTGGCTCATTTTGCGTCGAGATCTTAAACTGAAAGCGTATGAAATACAGCTTGTGTAAGAACTGAAGCCGCTCGACATTCCCAAGCATCATCTCTCTCGCTCTATGGGCTCTTGAAAAGTTCCTAGAAGATCTGACAATTTCAAGCCAGATTTTGTACAGCGATGAGGCCCACTTCTGGCTAAATAGGTATGAAGAGCAACCTGAAGAGATTCAAGAGCTACCATTTTATCCAGAAAAAAAACGGCTTGCTGTGGTTTGTGAGCCGGTGGAATCATCGGTCCATATTTATTCAAAAATGATGCCGGTGAAAACGTAACCGTCAATGGCGACCGTTATCGCGCCATGATAACCGACTATTTGATGCCTGAAATTGAAGCTCGTGATTTCCGCAACATTTGGTTTCAACAAGACGGCGCCACTTCCCACACATCGCATCAATCAATCAATCAATGGATTTATTGAGAGAACACTTCGGTGAGCAGATAATTTTACGTTTTGGGTCGGTCGATTGGCCACCAAGATCGTATGATATCACACCATTAGACTTTTTCCTGTGGGTATATGGAAAGCCTAAAGTCTATCCCGCTTCGATTCAGGCCTTGCAGTAAAACATCACGCGTGTCATTCGCCAGTTACCATGCGAAATGCTCGAACGAGTAGTCGAAAATTGGGCTCAACGGATGGACCATCTGACGCGCCCGCGTCCAACATTTGAAAGAGATAATCTTCAAGAAAATAAATTCCAAAGAATTTTCTTCCGAATGATAATGAACCTCGAAATGGATTACCCGTTATAACCAATTATGAATTTTTTTATAGAAAAATAATTAAATAGAAAAATGTTCATTGGGTGCCTTTGTGCTTTTCACTTTATTAGCTAAGTCCTTAGAAGAGGATATTTTCATTTCTAAGAGAGATGACTGAACAGACGGGAAACGGTCCGTCCATAGGTTTATTTGGTTGTGCACATCGGCATAGAGTGGAACTACAGGAAGGATGAAGTAGCAAGGCAAAGACAGATGGCAGACTCTTCCAGTTAAAGAAGACCAATTCAATGCTTTTGAAGCAAACTTGGCTTGTATGAGGAGGAAGAAAGTCGTAGGTCGTATGCTTCGGTAGAGCGAATATATCTAGGCTTATTTATGACCAAACTGGATATTGCCTTATATGATAACATTTCGATGCTGCTTACACAATTAGAAGTCCTTTCCAGCTTCTGGTCCCTAATCATATCTCAAATAAATGGAAAGTCCCAGCAAACAAAAGTCGTGTGCCCCTTAGAGTCCTAAATTCATTTCATTTTCTGTCTTATGAGAAAAAAGTGATGGTCGATAATAGAAACCTCAAGTTGGTAAAGCTGCCCCAATATAATTTTTTTCTCACTTGAAGAAAAGTTGAGGAGAGTTAGGGGGTGTTATAGTGGTAAAATATATACATATGTGTAAAAGAAATTCTAAATTAGGTCTTCCTCTGGCAGGGAATGTCAAAGCTTCTGGGTGCACTTCTGCACTGAAAATGGAAGTTTCTCATAAAAATCGATCGGACGATCGGAGGCGGCTTTGAGCTGTAACCTCCTTAATTTATCGAGAAAGCAACGGAAATACGAGGAAAAGGCATGTTTATCTTGTATCCGGCTGCTTGACTTTTTGTGAATACTCAAAAATATGCTTCTCTAATGTGCATATAATGATTTATATATACATAAGTACAAATGTACATATGTATATACTTACATATGTAGACTTGAATGTTGTTCATGCACATACGAACCTTAATCTGAAGTATGTATGTAGTTTCCGAACAGCATTTCAAAAGAATTCCAAGAACTAAGGTCTACTCTTATGGGTATGAACATATGTACATATGTATATAAAAAATAACTTCAAAAATCGTTGTTTATCGATATATGTATGTAAGCACACGCAAAACACTCATATTAAGATGCAATTGTGGAACATACCGTCGTCGACTGCCTCCAATCTCAGGCCGTTCATTTGTACATGCGAAGCCTACGACAGCAACGCCAACCTACGAACGACCGCCCAAGCGGCTAAAGCCGCAATGGTACACAAATTTTTGGCGCGCAAGCTTTTATACCGGCAAACAACGACAGCAAAAGGATTAAAATCGAAAAAATAAGAAATTTTGCAACCGACAAAAAAAGCAAGCAGCGCGCGTAGTGATTCGCCAATTGAATGAGCACGTTTTGTCGAAAATCCGCCGAACGTCAAATTCGCACGAACTCAAGAGCAGAGTGGCTCCATTGAGTTAGAGCTCGAAAGTACTCGTTTCGCTTGGTGCCTGTTGGAGCAAACTGAGTTCATCTGATGGAGCACATATGCTCTCAACGCACACTTTACTCTGTGAGCGCCAACACTTGTGGAGGGCGGTTGAGTGTAACGATGTGGAGGGCTGTGATTGTCGCGTTGGAGCTGGCGCAGTGTTGTGCGCTGCTGCTGCCACACAACATAAAACCAGTGAAGGGCGCCACAAATAACAACTTTCTGGTAATTAATGTACGGATTGAAATGTTGGTGTATTGAATGCCTGTGGCGCAGGTAGGGCTTCCGCTGGCAGCGTATGCACGCATTTCAGGGTATTAGAGGGATGCTTTGTTGGGGTTTAAAATAAGTTCAACTATGTATGTAATAAAAGTAAGCCGCCCTGGGAGAGCAAGGGGACGTAAAGAATTCACGATTGCAGTGATTTTTTACAATTGTGCTCACATATAGTACACGTGTATGTGTGCATATCTATGTATTTAAGTATGTAGATTCAAGTGTATTTAACTATAGATACTTATGTATGTAAATGAAGAGTTCCCTCAGTCTTCACTACGAGGCGCTGAGTATGCGCAGGTAACGTGAAACTTGAATGTATGGCGACACGCTTCTTGAAAAAAGCTTTAGAGGCAAACAAAAACGACAACAGACAAAGATATTTGCAACAACAACGGCAAGTAGTAAGGAAACCAAGGGAAACGGAGACCTGCTGAGAGGCACGTTTGAAGATACATACATACATATGTACATGAGTAGATATACCATCGTATACATATAGATAAATGTTTGTACTGACGTATATGTATATATGTATGCATAAGACATTCTTTTTTACTTAAGTTATCTGTAATGCAACAAAATCGTTAAATGTGCGGCAAATGCCTAACAAAGTCCACAAGACTCCACCACAAAGCCGGAGCGGGTCGAGTTAAGTGTGGTAGACAGCAACGGCAACGAGATATGCGACTCTATGCAAGTAAAGTTCAGTTGACATTAGTGGCAGTCGGAGGATGTGCTGGATATACGAGTACATATAAATATATATATGTATGTATATACAAATACTATATGTATGCAAGAGAGTGGGCTGTCAGTCTGTTGTACGTTACTCGAGGCGCGAAGAGAAAGAAGAATGCAAAAGAATTTATGATATAGAAAAATATACAAGAACGTGCAGACCGTCACACCAATATCTATGCAAATACCTCCTCAAACATACATACATATAAGTGTATACACATATATGTTTTATTTAAATAAAGATCTGCTTCAGAGCAAAAGCTATGAGACAATTAGATCTTGCAGCAGCGGCGCTCAATAGTAATTGAAGCAAAGAGATTGTGAAGGAAGTTTGTATAAACAATATATATTTTAATATATGTATATTACTTAGGATTTTGGTGGGGGGCGTTGCTGGCTCACTTGCCTACGAGTATATATATTTTTTCTTTTCTTTAATGTTGTATATTCGGGGATGCATGTTTTTACTTGTAGAAAACAATGTGGGCTCTACTACTTACTGCCACTTCAATTACATTCAACAGAAATCTATCATTTGGATATACTTTATAAATAAATCAAACGAAAAGTTTGTTTAAGCATGGCATTGCGGATGTTTGTGACTAAATATACAAAACAGAGGCAGCAAGTTTGACACTAATATTAAGGACACCGCGAGATAACTGGGGAGCTTTCTAGGGAAAACCAGTAATAAACAATATATATTGGTAAACACTGTAAGAGGCTAAGCTTAGCGCTTCTAGTTATACATATGCATATGAGGTATGTTCAAAGGAAAAGGTGTATTTTGTTTTCTTTGATTACATTGGTGTGGTGCATCATGAGTTCCTGCTAAAAAGTCGTACAGTTAATAAGGAATATAACAAGGAAGTAATACGACTCAAACGATCGGAATTGTAGAAAAACAAATCGTGGATTCTGCATCACGATAATGCACGCATGAATGCTTATTCGTGATTTTTTTTGGTTTTTTTGGCCCAAAACAATTCCGTAATCATGCCATTCACCAGATTTGGCTCCCTGCGACTTTTTCCTATTCCCGAAACTAAAGAAAACAAAGAAAGGAAAGCTTTTTGCCACAATTGATGAGATCAAGTCAGAATCGAAGAAAGAGATGATGGCCATACCGAAAAGCGCATTTCAGAAGTGATTCGAGGATTGGAAAAAGCGCTGGCACAAGTTTATTATATCCGAGGATGTATTTGTGAGTTGTAACGTTTTAAAAACCCAAAGGCAGTGGAAACTATTCGATTTTATTCGCCACTTACGACAAACAATTCTTGAACCTCTAACCCGCAGTGGTTTCATTTGTTGTTGGATTGTTGGTTTGTTCGTCATGTTCGGCAATTGACTTAAATATAAGAAGCTAAGTCCGCCGTGGGGTGGAGTATATGGGATATATTTTGATAGAAGTCTGTAAAGAAGATCTTATTCAAACTAGTCAGTCAGTATCAAACACATTTTCCAAATTTTTGCGTCAAATTAAATCTGTTATCAAAAGGCAAATGATGGAAAAAGTACCAGAAAATCCTACAACGACATAAGGCTACCTATCTAGTTGGTAACTGACAATCAGAGTAGACAGGGTTCATGGTAGGAACACCTCCGTTGCCTGTGGCAACAACGAAATGAAGGGAGATGATGAGCCTGAGCTTCAATGAAGGTGATCAAATCGACTGCTCACAGGATGATAAATATTTTTAATATATATTTTCATTATCGAAATCCAGCATAGGTCAATTTCTGTTAAGAAATTTTTTATAGGAAATTGAAAAGTTAAAGTTCAGTCCCGACAAACAAAGATCACTACGCACGTGCAGAGTGGATGAAAGAATCCGACTATGATTTTTGTGTAATATTTCTAAATCCTCTTTTAAAAAGTTTAGATTCCTTAAAAAGTTAAAAAAAATATTTAAATTTATTATCGAAAAGCCTTTAAATCTAACGCCTAATCAAGCTTTCCACTGAGTAGGCAATTTATTAATAAAGTCCTCTCTCGAATAGCATAGACCAAACTCTACAGGCTGCTTATTATTTCCGTCACGCTGTATGATGCAGAAGCGTGGACGATATCGAAAATTTTGGTAATTTGCACACTAGCAACGGCGATGAAAAGATGAGCTGTGCGATTTGTGCGGCGGCATTGACATAGTTCAGAGAATCAAGAGACAGCGGATACGCTAGTTATGTCGGCCGAGTGGATGAAAGCGCGCTGGTTTTGAAAGTATACGAGTACAGTGCGAGTGCAGTACCCACTGGTGGAAGTGTAGAAAGAGAAAATCCTCCACGCCGTTGGATTAGGTGAGGAGAAGAATGCAATTTTTAAATATCAAAAGAAGTTAATGGCAATTGAGACCTATTCTTGAATACGGCTCGCTGATTTGGAACCCTAGGTATCAAATCTACTCTGACAAGTTAGAGTCTATTCAAAAACAATTTCTCCTATTTACCTTAAGAAATTTGCATTGGGGCTCTCAGTACAATCTTCCAATGTCCAGACATTTTTGGTCCTTGTTTCTGAAAACTTGTAAAACGAATTTTGAATTTCACGAGCCTTTGCATTGTTTGTGTCATCAAACGTTTCAAAAAATACAAAATCCGTCGCAAATAAGATGAAATCAGGAAGGCCAAAACTGTTTACTGAAGCAAATGAGCGGTGGATAGTGCAGCAAGTGAAAAAAAACAACACTGACAGCAGAAGTCTCAAAACATCTTAATATCTACTGTGTCCCTGAAACTATACGAAAGAATAATCTACATGGAAGGGTTGTTAGGTAGAAGCCGTATATTAGTAAGTCGAATAAAAAAAAGGAGAAGGAATTTTGCAAAAACAAATGAAAATAAAGATTTCGACTTTTGAAGCCAAGTTTTATTCTCAGATGAGAGTAAATTTAACATATTTTGTTTACTTTATGCTTTATAAATGTCCGAGTTTTTTTTTTGACATGAATTTTCCTTATATTAAACATTTTTATTTTTATTTTGTTAATGACAAATGATTTAAATATTTTTACCGTTATTTTCAAATGAATTTAAAGCTGGCTTAATGAAAAAATTCTGAAAAAAAATTAATTAATTTGTTTTTCTTAATATATTTTGCACACGAATGTAAATTTGATGTTTGTCCGACTTCTTTTTTGACCCACTGAAAATGATCATGAAAAATTGGTTATACAACACAAAAAAAAATTTGAAAACTTTTTTTATAAACATAGTATAACTTACACATGTTATGTACCTTTGTATGTATACAGAAACGCATGCGTAAATTTCAAGGCTATTAATAAGCAAGTGCTTACATAACATAAGTACGAGTATACTTGTACATACATAAATTGTTTCAAACATTTTAATATGTGGCGCTGATATTATGCATAAGTTTAGCGTACACAAATATGTATAATATTTTTTATGACCTATGCGTAACTGCTTTAGTAATTAATATTGGAATAATATAGGCCTAAAAGTACTCAAGCTCACGCGCTTGTCAGGCAATGTATATCTCTCATTGGATCGAATGGGCGGCGGCGGAATTGTGCGTTATTTACTATTATTTTATTGACAACACAATTTATTTTAATTGCTAATTTATTAAAGACCAGAAAGAAGAGACAAAAAAAATAATAATAAAATAAATAAAATCGAAAACATATCGTTAAACTCGCATTTGCTTTGAGAATTGTGAGAGCAATTCGCACGCACTTTTGGAATACGAGATATGAAGGAATGTATGTTAACCCAATGAGCATAAAATGCATAATAATAATATTTTTATGTATACTGAAACCATCCAAAACATTTAAACACTCTTAAGAATATTATTCATATAAAATAAAGCTCGAGCTTCATGACATGAATACCGTATTAATACAATAATACAATATATATTGGCAAAATGTTAAAAAGCATGTATTTTTAAAGATCTTTTTTTTTAAATTACATATTATTATTTATATATTAATTTATTTTCTAAGAGCTATAAATATATTTCTTTTACAACCTTCACTAAAAACTCTAAACCATATTTTTGAATTTTTTATTATTTATTTTTTAATTTTTTCATACAATTTTTTATTTATTTATAAACCCCCAAAATATTCATATTAGCGTTTAAAAATTAGCGCACTTAATTTTGGTTGTACAAATACTTTGGTCGGTTCTTAAAAGATGGCTCCACCTTCAAATTGTGGATGTTCTTGGAAGCGATTACCTAATTTTTAAAAAAAATTTTACATCTGTCAATAGTAATTAGCGTGCATCAGCGTCTGTTTCTGAAAACAACAACATTGTTTTTTGCTTCTTCGAAAATTTCCGGATTTGTGTTAAATAAACAGCAGTTGCGGCAATTTTTGATTTTCTATTTCAATTGGAAGAAAAGTGCAGCTGAAGCCCATCGAATGCTTGTGAAAGTTTATGGTGAATCTTCGCAGACCGGCAAGTCATGCAGAGAATAGTTTCGACTCTTCAAAACTGTGAATTTTAGCGTCGAATTGGGCTTTACTTGAGCAAAATACATGCCAAACGCAAACGGAAGTCGCAGAATCGTTAAGAGGGAGTCAGAAAACAATTTTCCTTCGGTTAAAGCAATTTGGGTTTATTCAAAGGCAAGAAAATTGGTTGCCGTACGAGTTGAAGACGAGAGATGTCGAAAGGCGATATTTCACCTCGGAACTGCTTCTTGAAAGACATCAAAGGAAGAGATTTTCTCATCGGATCGTGACTGGTGATCAAAAGTAAATATACTACGATAACCCCAATAAGAAAACATACTATGCCAAGCCTGGTGAATCCGTTCCATCATCGTCTACATCGACGGCAAAAATAACATCCGCGGTTCAAAGATCATGCATATATAGATCTCTGCATATGGTGGGACGAGAAGGATGTGGTATTACGAGCCGCTAAAATCGGGCGAAACTATTGATGCGAAACACTATCGACTGGAGCTAATGCGTTTCAGTCGTGCATTGTGGGAAAAAATGGCCAAAAAGAACCGCAAGACATAATATGATGATTTTGCAACATGACGACGATCGGCCAAACATAACTTTAAGGGTCGAAAACTATCGGGAAACCAGACTTTGCTTCTTCCGACCACTGTCTTTTTCGACCGATGCAAAACGATTTGGGGGTCTTTGGCTTGAGGACACAGAGGACTAAATTTTTAAAGATGATATTCGAAAATTACTAGAGCGATGGGAAAAAGTAGCAGCACAATGAAAACGGACCGAATTAATTTGTACACTCAATAGTTTTGTTGGTTAGTAATTACTACTACAGATTACACGGCTTACAACACAGATTACATGCTGATGTTGACTGAGTGGTAGAGCGTTCACCTGTGTTGTAAGGATCCGTTGGTTCGATCTCTGCGATAAGCAGTCTGATGAGGAGATGTTGGATATCCAGAACAGCTGTGACTCCTACCATTTTTCTTTAAAACGACTTTATTTTAATTTTTTTTTTATACAAATATATATTTTTAATAGTTATTGTATATTTGTTTTTGCTTTAATTTTCATAGAAAGAGATCATACAAAACTTCATAAGCTAAGAGTCATAATTTATTTTTATTTTCATAAACGAAGAGTCATAATTTATATCCTTTCAAGAGCTCATCTCCCACCGCATCCATATCGCTACTCATTTGGTTTGTTGGGGAAATTCTAGACATCTGTACTGAGTAACAGTTTAGGTTTGCCAAATTCTGCGTCATCTTTCAAGCGCTAGACTTCAGCTGGTATAGTGTTATATGATAGGCTGCTTTTTTCCATTTGACGTTAGGGTTATTGGTCGTTAACGAGGCTATACATACTTATATATGTACGTACATACATCTACGAGTACATACAAACTGATATGCTTGCAGATTATTTTAATAAAATATGCTTCCTAGATTGCTGGTAAGCAAAAATTGTGTCAAATTTGATATAAGATGCCTTTGAGACTCGATATAAAATACATACGCACGTACATAAATGCGAACAAAATTTTTGGAGCTCCCAAAATAGTCACTTAAGTTCGAAAGAAGACATATGTATAACATATATATGTACATATGTTCATAAAAATTTTAACGTCGAAAGAAAGCCATTTGACGATAAGCCAGAGATGATAAAATTTATTAATCTGTTTATGCAAAAAACAATTTAATAAATAAATATTTTTTTTTTATATTGAAGGCTTTTAATTACTTTTAAGTATGTTTAGTTATGATATTCTGTAGTTTTCATTAAAAAAAAATTGTCTATGCTAAAAATATGTGTATATGTACATACATATATGTATGTTTTTGTTGTTGAATTTTTAAGGCTCAGCATAAATGTACGATTATGTACATATATATGTATGCGATTTTAAAGCAAAGCAAGCAAGTAGTAAGGGTAACAAAAAGATGAAAAGGCATTAAAAATTCCACTGAGTTCGTTGATTATGTAGTTTTTGGTCGGTGCAACAAAAAGTCAGTGTATATACATATATATGTACAATACGTACATACATATTCCTTTATTTAAAGAAAGAAGTTCAACATGAAAGTAGAAACAGGATTCTCATTGCGCGCGCAAAATCACACTAAATACATAAAAAAGTATAACAACAACAATAGAAAAGAATGCAGAAAGAAGAAGTGATTTTATGAGGATGTACACATACTACATATATCTCAACTATACATAGTTTTTTTTTTTTAATATAAATACTTACCTTGACTACTATATATATAAAGTACATATATACATAATTTTCTTGAGAAGCTGCAGAACGATTGACTTTGAGAGTGAGTATATAAAAAGGATTTATTGTCTGTAATAAAATGCATATATGCACTTAAAAAGCACTAGACATTTGTCTGTATATATATACAAAACTGAATATCTTTTTATATATCCTGGGCTCCTCCGTAGTTGTGAGTAGAATCCAAAAATTCTGCATGGAAGAAAATTAAAAAATTCTGTGGGGAACTTAAAAACTAAATAAGAAATTTTATTCGCAATGCGAAAGAGAGGTAGAAAACTAGTAATTCTATTATTTAAATTAATATTATTACTTAAAATATTAAAACAAAGGCTGCTCAACTATATATACTTCTTAGGGAATACCACTAGGTTATCAAAGAATAGCGCTTCCGAGCTGTCCTCAGTTGTATTCAGCAATAAATAAATTAGAAAATAAATATTTTTGTTTACATATTTTCTTTATTAAAGTTAAGCGTTTTGGTTTGGTTTAGTTTGTCCAAGTTTTAGATTACCAACAACCTTGTCTCCAATGCCATGAATTCTCCTACATAAATGCCTATTAAATGGAAATTATCAACTCATATTTCGCATGTATTTTACTTTTTTTTTTAACTTGATCAGCTGTCTGGCTCTTTATTTACATAGAAAATTATTCTAATCTTCAATTTACGAGCCGCAAATTTTCCCACGCACTAAATATACTTCTATATGGGCATATGTATGTATATAAATAAGCATATGTGTAGGATTATGCTAGCCTTGCGGAAGTGAATAAAACACTCTAAGATAAATTTTTCTCAACCATTTGTTTATATGTACAATGTGATAGCATAAAAATCATATGGTTGGAGAAAATAAATATAAAAAAATCATCCAAAATAGCCTTATCAACACTTTGGAAGTGAAAAAAAATTTAAATTAATAAAAAAAAGAGTTTTGTTCATTTCGAGCACACCAATGGTCATCTGAGAACCTATATAAAGATATGCATTTATATAAATACATCCATATATATGTATACTTGATCATTTTGACATGCCAGTATATGGCATGTACACACATATATATGAACGTTCACCAGTTTATAAGTATGTATATTTGACTGAAATGATAAAGACATCAAATAAAATAAAATAAAATTTAAAAAATTAGAATACAATAAAAAAGTAAGACTAAAATGAAATAGAATGTATAAAAAAAAAATAAAATAAAATAAAATAAAATGATATAAAATTAAATGAAATGATATAAAATTAAATGAAATGAAATAAAATAAAATAAAATTAAAAACATAATTAAGTAGAATAAAATAGAATGAGGTAAAATAAAATAAAGTAAAAAGATAAAATGATTTAAAATAAAATAAAACAAAATAAATTAAAACAAAACAAAATAAAATAAAATCAACTAAATTAAATTAAAATAAAATAAAAGAAAATAATAAAAATAAAGTATAATAAAAAAATAAAATAAAATATAATAAAAGAAAAAATAATAATATAAAATAAAAAAAAATAAAAAAAAATATAAAAAAAATAAAAAAATAAAAAAAATTTAAAAAAAATAAATAGGATAAGTTAAAAAAAATAAAATAAAAAAAGATAAAATAAAATAAAAAAAGATAAAATAAAGTAAAATAAAATAAAATAAAATAAAACGTAATGAAAAAAAAAATAAAATAAAAATAAAAACAGTAATACTCTTAGTTAACTGTATAATATATAATACTAGACTCCCCTCGACAAACCAAGACTTTTCTCGTAATGATCAGTCAGGTAATATCAAATAAAAAATTTTCTACATAACCGCGAAGAACGGCCGACTTCAAAAATTGCTGATATCGATATTACTGGGTTTACTAGAAGTTTCGGTCAAACATTTCAGAAAAGGCTGTTTATATAATGAAAATTATGACAAAATACTTCATTGAAAGGAACAAGATCTATGAAAAGGAAGCCAAGTGGGCTCAGCTTCTATTCGAAATGATTTTATCAGCTGTTCGTTATATTCTTTATGTGAATTGTATTGAACTCGTATTAATATGCTATTTACACCATATTTGTTGACAACGCGTGAACTCGGTTGACAAACCGCTTGTCACAACTCTCGTCAGCGCTGATACGATGCGGAGGGTATGTCCATAAATACATAGAAGATTGTATGTAGATATGTGAATTGGGAAAACACATATGGATTTGGATTTCTCATAGAAATAGGCCTACTTCATGGGGTTCTCTCGCTTTTTTTTTATTATTATTTATACACACACTATTTGTACATGTAAGTGATCATATGAGTATGTAAATGCCCCCAACTTGGACTGTCAGCAGCTATAAAAAATACTTTTCTATACAACATGCATGCATAAGTATGTGTATATGTAGGCCTTTTGATTTTGAAGTCTATGTAGCGAGTTGATTCTTTATTTAAATTAGAAAGAAGAAATTGTGCGCTTGAACCTACTGAAAGTCAGTGCCATCAATGCGTTGGGGCCTCAGCTGTGGGCCAGTCATTGTATAACAGTGCGTATGTAGTTCACATGAATACATACATATGTAATTTATATGTATGTGCATGTGGCTTCAATTGAAGTTGAATAGATGTAAAGTGGTATACAATAACTGTAAATGCAATAAACTGGCGCGAGTATTGTGAACTTGAAGTCCATGAAGATGTGGAGGGAGAGGGAGGAGGAGAGGGTGATTGACTTAAGCAAAGTCGGAAGTGCGCAAGCGCCCAACAGCACTGCGTTGGGCTTCTATGGGCATATCTGTTTTTATGTATATATTTGTGCATATATGTATGTATAGTAGCGAGTGTGTATATAAATAAATAATAAATTAGTGTAGTAATAGAAAGCGAAATGTTGTGAGAAGGCCATTGACCGCTCGAAATAAGGAATATAAAGAAAATCATATGATCATATTTGTATGTATTGAATTATTGCCTTATAGTGCTTATACATATATAAATATTTTTTATTTTCATCTTTATTATTTATGTTTACTTTGTGTATATGCATGTATGTATGTATTTTATTTATTTTATATGTCTATTAAACGTTCTATTAACGCTTTCATTCGATAACATTTGCCGCTGTCTGACCTCTGCTCTACACAGAAATTGATTTTTTTCCCAAGCGTACAGCTTGCTCTTCTCCTGTAACCTCTTCTGAGGAAAGCAGTTTTTATGGTTAGTTATTTTATCAAATTTAATATTTCTATTTTCCCAAGATTCATTGATTTATTATTTGTTTTTGTTTTTCTCTTTCGTTAGAATTGAACTGTTGGCAGCTACAATTTAGAAGCCTCCAATGCAAGTTGTTTCTATTCCGCGCTACAATTTCTACTACATAATTACAAGTATAAATGTGCATATGTGCATGTACGTATGTATACATTATCACATATCTACAAATTCTCAATTTTCTTATGAGAAGGTCATTTGTACGCATTTACCGTTGTTTTTCGGAGAGGGTGGGGTTTGACTTGGGTGGCATCCTGTAGAACTTTATTGAAGTGAATTACTTATTTTGACATATTCATGAGTAATAAATGAAAAATTTCAAATGAATTAATTTAAATGGCTCTGAGATTTCGCTTCTCATTCAATTTTCTCTGCGCTCTGCACATTCTTATTATTGTGATATTTGACCGAGAAACCTAAAAAATAAATTGTGTTTTGTATGCACTGTAGAGTTGTTGGACTGTTTGATAATGAAATTTTTTTTTACAAATTTTATTTTTGAATGAATAATGTTTTTTTTATTAAATAACAATACAATTTTCATTCATAAATATTTGCTAACCGTTGGAATTGATCTTACTTACAGAAATATAGAGCTGTATGCGCCTTAATTCATATAAATGTGCACGGAATTTTTGCTCATTCGAGAATATAAAGGAAGCAGAATTTAATCAGCTGAATTTCTAAAAATTAGCTTATCCGTTTTTAAAAATAAATTTGATGTTCTGCACGGCTACTATAGGGGTTTCCAATAAGAGTTAAAAAAAAACACACACACTAATTGTTAAGGAAATTCATTTGTTTTTATACAAGTATAATGTGAAGTACAATCTATACAATTAAGTTCTGAATATAACATCATTCAAATGGTCTCCACGACTTCTTTTGCTGGAACGAATTCGATTAACCCAATTTTTGAGCACTTTTTCCACTAAATCAAGTCGTATGTCATGAATGGCACGTTCAATATTGACTTTTAAAGCTTCAAGAGAGTCTGGTTTATTGCTAATGACTTCAAATAACCCCAAAAGAAGTAGTCTAATGATGTTAAACCACAACTTTTTGGAGGCCATTCAATGCCACAATTATTGCACGTGCTGTGTGACCCGTAGCTCCGTCTTGTTGGAACCAGATGTGTTTAAGATCAACTTCTTCCAATTGTGGCCATAAAAAGTTGGTTATCCTCGATCTATACCGCTCTCCAATGAAAGTAACGGTGCTACCAGCTTCATTTCGAAAGAAGTACGGACCGATGATTCCACCAGACTAAAAACCACACCAAACTGTCAAGTTGGGTGAATGTAATGGTTGTTCATGAAAAATTTGTGGATTTTTTTCGCACCAGAATCGACAGTTTTATTTATTTACCGCGCCACTTAGATGAAAGTGAACCTAATCGGAGAAGATGATTTTCTTAAAAAAATCGTTATCGTTTCAAATTTTTCATGGATGAAATTGTAAACTGAATACAATGGAAAAAACAAAGACCGATCATGACATATTAAAAATAACCAAAACGACACTTGTTTTTATAATATCATATCATCCCTATTGGGAAACCCTTTAGCTTACATTTTCATTTGGTTGCAGTAAAGATTTCGTAAATTGTTAATTTCATTAAAATATCTGAGTGAGTTATTTGGGTTTTATGGACCTCTCCCCTCTCACGCATTCTCTCAACATACAAATTTCTAAAATGGTTCGTGACAGTTACGATGTTTTGCCTATACAGCCTACGTCTTGGGTACGCAAAGGGTATTGTGAAGCTGAATAAATTGCTATTTGTGTTTCATAATTCTTAGAGAAAGGAGAAATTTGAACAATATTTTAGTTACAAAGAACGCAAAGAAATCTCAGACAGAGACGCCTGTATCCCGGATAAAAAAAAAATTCATCAGCTGATTTTTAAGAATAACTTAATTCAAATATAAAATGTTATTTAATGATTAGTTGAGAGTCGACAAAATAGTTTTTTTAATATGAAGAAAAGAGTCAGATATGTCAAATGCGCTGGAATGAGAGTTGAAATCAGGACACAAACAATGCAAAGGCTCGTGAAATTCAAAATTCGTTCTTCAAGTTTTCAGAAACAAGGCGAAAAAATGTCTGGACATTGTAAACGAGACTTTAAATTTTCTTTCAGAAAGAAAAAGGGGATAGAAACTGAGACTGTTGACCACGAAAATTACACCAAGCATTTCCCGATGACTGGCAAAAGTAGGGAGATTGATAAGTTTCAGATGACTAGTATAAGAAGAAAGATTGTACTGGGAAATCCCAATGCAAATTTCTTAAGGCAAATATGAGGAATTATTTTGAATGGACCACTATCCTATCAGAGTAGATTTGATATATCGGGTTCCAAATTACGGAGCCGTATTTCAAAATAGGTTTTACTAATGTTGTACACAAAGTTTTCGTAACATAAGGATCATTAAACTCATTTGATCACGGTTTTACAAAAGCCAACATACCTTTGGCTTTGTTAACTATCACACCAAGGTAATATGTGAAGATCAATTTATGGTTTACACACTCTCACACTCTTTCTTTACACTCGGTTATTTATAGTAAGAGGCTCGAAGGGGCTCCCAGTCTTTCTGCGCATGAACCTTAGTAGATGCCCTCTATTTTTCAGGAATGATCTTCACTTCGTCCAGGCTTACCAAATTTTACGAGTAGTCGCTGCATCATTGCATTACACAGGCTGGTAAGAAGCGAAGCTTGCACATCTAAAAAGGTATAACAGAAACGCATGAGAGATATGGTCTGTTGTTTTTTTTTAGTAAAGAGCGGGGACGCTCCAGCAGGAGTTTATCGTAAGCGAGTCAATCACTATTGCTGCCTGAATTCGCTGAAAATGAAGATTTCCTTACTTTTAAAGTTATTTATAACTTGCTGACCCCATGATAGAACTCCGCCGAAAACTCTGCAATAATGTCCGGTAGCCTTAATAACAGTTCGATAGGATGGCTTGATGAGGAGGCAACATGACCGAATTTTCAACTTTTTGTTGAATATTTCTACACTGTCAATATGAGTTTGCTAGTTATTAGTGTATTTTTCCATGCGGGCATTTCGAGTTCTGAATTTGTTTTCATTAAATGATTGCGCAGTTTACTTTCCAAATTTTTCCGAGTGCTCCAATATTTTATATCTTATTGTTTTGACTCTGGAACATTCGGCACTTTCTTTATGGTAGCCAAACACAAAATCGCACTATAAATTAGTGTAGGTCGCACCTCAAATAACAAGTCATTTGAAAAGTCTTCGGGCTGTCACATATATGGCGCTATTAGAATTATATCCATATCCAGGTAAGAGTTTCCAGACACTGCCTCAGGAAAATCAAAAATTAAGTATTGGAATACTAAGTTTAGATGTGGTGAAATGAGCACCGCAGAAGGTGAACTCATTGGACGCTCAAAAAAAGGTTTCTAGCGGCGAAAACATCAAAAAATACACAAAGTGATTTTGAATGACAGTAAATTGAAATTGATTAAAATAGCAGGCACTCTAAAGATATCAACTGAACGTGTGCATCATATCATTCACGAATATTTGGGTATGAGAAAGCTCTGTACAAAGGGAATGCAGCGCGAGCTCACTTTTGACTAAAAACCATGACGAATTGAGCAGTGTTTGGAGTTTTTCAAGCATAATAAACGAAACATAGCTCCACCATTTCACTCCGAAGTCTAATCGAAAGTCATGTGAGTGGACTGCACACGATTGAAAAAAAAACGCTATAGTCGGTTGGCAAGGTTATGGCGTCTGCATTTTGGGATGCTCATTTAATAACTTTCATTGACTACCTTGAAAAAGAAAGGATCATCAACAGCGATTATGATTATGATATAGCGTTATTAGACCGTTTGAAGGACGAAACCGCCGAAAACCGGCCGCATTTGAAATAAAAGAAAGTGATGTTTGACCAAGCCAATGCACGGTGTAAGAAGCCAGCGAAATCGATGGCAAAAAACCATGAATTGGTACCGTATTCTCCAGATCTGGCTCCCAGCGATTATTTCCTGTTCTAAGATCTCAAAAGAAATTTTCGAATTTCTCCAATTTTGAAGCAAATGACAAATCATAATACAAAAATGGTATCGAAGACTTGGAGGGTCGCTATAATCAGTGTATCTCCCTTGAAGGGAACTATGTTGAATAAAAAAATAATTTTGTCAAAAAAATGTGTTTTACTGTGGTAGGCCGGGGACTTAACAATTGACCTGTTATGTAGGTGAGCGGCGCATCGCTAGCCAATATCCCTTTTGCAAGCATAGATGGCGGTAGAAGCCTTCTCGTATTATTGTGTTCACTAGATTCTTCGAGGGTGCTGAAGTTCGCTCACTCAGTCTATTTGGCTAGTTTATCAACTCGCAGTTCAAGACGATAATATGTAACTAATGCGGGTTAGGAGTTCAAGAATTTAGCCGAGGTAAGGCATGCCTAAAATCCCAGAGCTCCCACGACAGTCGCGTCTTTACAACGAAACGAATCCGGCCAAGGGCTGACACTCCTGAAATAATCCGCAAAAACCAATATTTTTTGCGGTTACAACAACAATAACACAACCCAATATATTTACATATACATATATATATTTGGCCCCTTGTAATCGCTTAAGCGACTTTTAGCCAAGCTCCTCCTCCATTTTGTGGTATTGAGTCTTGATATTTTTATCAACAAATGAAGGGTCCTACAGTTTATTCTAAGCCGCCTTCGAACGGCAGACGGCTTTTTATGAGGAGCTTGCCAGAAATACACTCGGAGGGCTTAACATTCCCTGCCGAGGGGCGACCGCAATTGGAATAATTTATTTTCTATAATTTTAGATATTGCTCGAACCTGGATTCGAAACCTGGCCTTCCGAATTTTAGTACGCAATGCTAACCACTCGGCTATTGCGGCCGCCAACACAATAACATAAATATAATAATATGGACGCCATTCGCGATTTCGAAAAAACGGGATTTTTTGATTTTCATTGTTATAAGCTTCTACCGAAATACATAACTGTACATGACAAACGTATGAGCGAACCAATCGATGACATTGCTTAGTTTGAGCCCACAAAATAATTACAAGCGTATTAGATTAATTAAGCTACTTAGATTGAAACTGAAATTAGTATTTCTAGGCTCTGTTGGACCTTAATGAGTTTGTATGTTGTAGTGAATGTCGAAAACGCATTAAAATGTCAAAGCAGCTTCAATTTATGAACATGTAGAGAAAAAAAAAAATAAATTTCAATTTTTATTTTTGTAATCTGTCTCCTTTGGTGGGCTACTCTATTACCGGACTATTGTTGTGCGTTGCTTACAATCGCGATTCTATTCTGATGTTGAGTGGGAAAAATTAATTATTCGCAATTGTTTGAACAGTTGCTATGAGTACGTTGACTTATAATGCGACAAAGAATTCATGCGAATGAATCACATTTTCTATCAGAGGGGGTTGTTTCATTAGAAATAACTGGAAATAAATGCATCTGCGCCTGCTCGCTTTAACCCCTGTGGATTAGAATACCACCCCACACGTATAGAATCAAAACAAGTGCCAAAGCGCGTGCGCAAAACATGAGCCTCGAAAGAGAAGCGGACGCGTGTTGTCAGTCGCAGGCGTAATGGAAGTACAGTGCGCAAAACACAAACACCAGCTTAAAATGGAACTGGTGATTACTTGTAGTACAATACTTTGTTTGGAGGTGGAGGGTGGTAGTTCGTGCGCCTCTCTGCCGGTGCACAATGCAGCTAACGAAGCACTAAAGTTGAAGAGTAAAATCGCAAATAATTGATCCGCTGCTGTTACCCGTCACGTCGTGCTGGTGCTGCTGATTTTGCTGGTGGCGATGGTGGTGGTGGTGGTGGTGGTGTTGTTGTAAGTGATTTCCACCAGGCGATGATATTACATACATATAACAACAACCCCCTAAATGAGCATAGTTTTTAGAACTTTTAATGGATGCGTAGTGGGCAGGTGCAAGCGGCCAAGCGCAGCACGTCGCGGAAGTAGACAGAAATTCATCGCCAGCACACTTATGTTATGTATGTAAATATATATACATGTGTAACCATAGACTTTTGTAATAAGCGTACGATCACCCCATGCCTACGGGGTGAATTTCATAAGCGCCTGCGCAGTACTGGAATATTGTCATACATATTTATATCAATACATACTAACAAACATGCTAAATTAGTAATGAACAGTACAATATGACTAAATGCGGGTGCTTCTCGATTAACCATGGAAACTGTAATATACACCAACCACTCACCCAGGAAATCTTGTGGTACTTGAGAAATTTCATTCTTATGTGATCCTGTGAATAAATGCATATATAAGTAAGTACATAGTAAATTTCGTATAAAATATTGCAGGACGTGCGCGATAGCTAATGTGCTGTTGAATATCCTCTTTGAATGCTGAATTTTCAGCTTTTTTCGTTTTTTTCGTTTTCGTTTTTAATACGAGGTATGTTCAAAGGAAACGGTGAAGGCTTTGCTCACTCTTTTCTTTGATTACAATGGTCTGGTGCCTCATGAGTTCCAGCCAAAAGGTCATACGCTTAATAAGGAATACTACAAAGAAGTTATGCAACGTTGGCGTGAAGCAATACGGCTCAACAGATCGGAATTGTGGAAAAACAAATCGTGGATTCTGCATCACGATAGTGCACCAGCTCACACATCTTTGCTTATTCGTGATTTTTTGGCCAAAAACAAAACTGTAATCATGCCTCAACCACCGTATTCACCAGATTTGGCTCTTTGGCGACTTTTTCCTAATCCCAAAACTAAAGAAACCAATGAAAGGAAAGTGTTTTGCCACAATTGATGAGATCAAATCAGAATCGAAGAAATAGCTGATGGCTATACCGAAACTTGCATTTCACGAGTGCTTGGAGGATTGGAAAAAGCGCTGGCACAAGTTTATTATATCCGAGGGGGATTACTTTGAAGGGGACAAAATAGATATTGATGAATAAATAAGTACTTTTCAAAAAATTCAAAATTCACCTTTTCCTTTGAGCGCACCTCGTATTGTCTTTTGTGATAATATGTTTTGTATGATATGAAGAGCAACGAATGTGAAAACAATTGTTTTGTAGTAAATTCTTTCCTTTTCTTAGCAGTTAACGCCACTCTCCTTTTCCACAAGTTAGTTTGAAATCTGAAACGTTGATACAAGAGCTTTACCCTGGAGTTATAAATATGGGAGAGCGTTTCAAAATTATTATCAAAAATGCGGATTAATAGTTTTCAATGACCACTTCATTCATATGGCTGCAGCGGCTGCCTTTTTCTTAGTCAGCCCAATCTGTAGACTTAACTTTTCAACACCTTGTCGATTATGTGGCTCTCAATGGCTGCAATGGCGACTTCAATCTCATGTCCCGAGTCACAAATTGTCTCTAGATTGTTGGCCTAGCCCGGCTACCCACAAAAAATAGTCAAACGGAGTCAAATCGCAGCTGCTAGGTGGCCGTTGGCATTGTCGTTTCAGCTAGCCATACGTTTTTTTGACTACAGTGCGCAAAATATCGATACTGACGTTGGCTGTGTGGCACGTATCTCCACCTTGTAAAGACTACACATACTCCATGTCATTATCTCCAATATTTGGAAACAAATAATCTTGGAGTATGGGACGGTATAGCCAAGTGGTCGCAATAGCCGAGTGGTTAGCGAGATGTACTACAATTCGGATGACCTGAGTTCGAGCCCAGGTTCGAACAACACCCAAAATTATAGAAAATTAATTTTTCTAATTGCGGTCGCACCTCGGCAGAGCATTTCAAGCCCTCCGAGTGTATTTTTGACATGAAATAAAAGCTTATAATAAAAATCTATCGGACGTTCGGAGGTGGCTTAGAATAAACTGTAGGTCCCTTCATTTGTTGGTAAAAACATCAAGACGCAAAACTACAAATTAGAGGAGGAGATCGGCCGAAAATCGCTTCAGCGGTTACAAAGCGCCAAGTATATATGGAACGGTAACGGCAGCTCTTTTCAAGTTTTGGAAGAAAAACAGACAATTCATGCCGCCGGTCTACATGCCGTACAACAAAATCACTCGATGGGGATGCTTTGGTTTTTCCGTGGTTACGTGAATAATTTTCTGGCAGTTGCGGTCGAAGTTTCACTATTTTCGTATTACGTTTTCAATATTTCCAAACTTTCTTAAAGCTTAAAATTAATCATTTCGTAAGCCGTAAGCATAATTTTTGAATATTTATTTAGTTTCAAAGGACAAAACTCAGCTATCTATAATCGTTAAGTCAGGGTAACTTGTAGTTCCCGAAAAAGTCAGTCGCTTTTTTCCCTTTAGTGAAGACCAGTCTCTACAAATCCTAATCATCCCCGTCCAGCTATATAGTGTGGAGGTTTAAACGATGATTACGTCCGTGAATCGACACCACGTGAAAGGGGTTTACGGAAGGCTTATGCTACTTGGCTTTTCTCAGGGATATGCGGTTAGGACGAATCAACCGGATGACCGAAACACACACAGCTCTGAAAGTACCTTTCCATAGAAGCGGAAAAAGAGGCTGAATAGATCAAGTGGAGAGAGTACATTTGACTTCAGTTAGTGTTTCCGATTGTGGCCAAACAGCATAACCTTGATGTAATAGGAGGTTTCTGGACATGAGTTTCGCCAACTCGTCATGTAAAAAAATTCGATAGGGCAAACTCTTTTTAAAATCTTAACTTACAACGAAAAAACCCATAATAAACTCAAATGATAAATACTCCAACTTTCTTTTATAACTACTTTTTTTATACCTTTCATAACTTGTAAACACTAGAGGGAGAAGAAATAGACCCACCAAAATGTATACCGATCATATGAGAATGATGAGCTGAGTTGTTTCCGTCTGCCCGTCTGTCCGTTTGCTTGAACGCCCTCAGTCTCTCAGTTTTTGAGACATATCAACCAAACTTGGTAGACAGATGCTGTGGCACATTTATACGTACGTTTGTCGGATTATTCAAAGCCGCCTCCGAACGGCTGATGAATTTTTATGAGCATCTTTTCTTCATGTCATATACTCGGAGGCTTTAACACTTCCTGCCGAGGGGCAACCGCAATTAGAAAAATTTATTTTCTGTAATTTTGGATGTTGGTTGAACCTGGATTCGAAGTCTTGGACTTCCGAATGGTAGTAAAAGGTTTCCTAATAGGGATGATATAATTTCTAATTGTCGTTTTGGCCATTTTTAATATGTCATGATCTGTCTTTTTTTTTTCATTGTATTCAGTTTACAATTTCATCCATGGCAAGATATACGCAAGATCAACTTTGCTGATTTTGCCTTGGAACAACTTGAGAATGACAACGATTTTTTAAGAAAATCATCTTCTCCGATTAGGCTCACTTTCATCTGAATGGAATGTCGATTATGGTATGAAGAAAATCCAAAAATTATTCATGAACAACCACTCCATTCACCTAAATTGACAGTTTGGTGTGGTTTTCGGTCTGGTGGACTCATCGGTCCGTACTTCTTTCGAAATGAAGCTGGTAGCACCGTTACTGTCAATGTAGAGCGGTATAGATCGATGATAACCAACTTTTTATGGCCACAATTGGAAGAAGTTGATCTTAACAACTTCTGGTTCCAACAAGACGGAGCTACGTGTCACACAGCACGTGCAACAACCGAATTATTGCGAGAAAGGTTTGGAGATTTGATTATTTCAAGAAATTGTGACATTGAATGGCCTCGAAGAAGTTATGATTTAATACCATTATTGGTCTTTAGCAATAAACCAGACTCTCTTAAAGCTTTAAAAGTCAATATTGAACGTGCTATTCATGACTTGATTTGGAAAAGTGCTCAAAAATTGGGTGCAGAAGAAGTCGTGGAGGCCATTTGAATGATATTATATGCAGAACTCTATTGTATTGATTGTACTTCACATTAAATAAAAAACATTTGAATTTCCTTAACAATTAGTGTGTTTTTTTAAAATCATATCATTCTTATTGAAAACTCCTATATATAATAATAACCACTCGGTTATTGCGGACGCCTATATGGTAAAGCACCCATTAAACCGATTCGTTCAGAAATGAAGTTTTGGATCAATAATCCGTCAAAAAAGAATCTAAGAGCGTGGAATTTAGTATTATATGGACGTAAATTCAAATTAATATTGATTTGCGAAAAATTTGATATTTTTATGAAAGGTATAGAGACTTCGGCATGCTCGAAGACATCACTTATTTCTTGTTTTTAATTGCAATCGTTCTTTTTGAACTTCACACTCTCAACTAAAGCTTCTACAATTGTGAAAGCTCTAATATACTTTGAATGGATTATGTTTTTGAATTACTGCTTGATAAACGCAAAAAGTATTGGCCTAATTTTTAGCCATCTGTGTGAAATTGATTACAAATTCAATTAAAGAATGTTTCGTTATACAAAATTCAATCAACACGAATATGTCACCGGTAGTAGCAGCAGCTGCTTCTAGTCCAAGCTGGCGCTAAGCTCACACAGAGTGTGTGTTATATATGTACTTATATATATACATTCATATGGACATATAAATTCTTAATCTGCACCAATTATTGTCAACTTATGGATTTTACTTAAGAAAGAAATAAAAAATAATAGTAATGGAGAAAAAAGTAAATTTTATGTAATCCTCTATCGGGGTGGCGCTAAGAAGATTTTCCTACGTTACGAAATTTTTCTTCATGTTTGATTTTTATTTTGCTTTTGCTTCCTCAGAAGTCTGTAGGATGCCCCCTATTGAATGCGGACTGTCCTGAAAATCAACCAAATTCCAAAATAAAAATAATAAAAATAAATAAATTGACGAAAAATCCGCATTGACTCGGCAAACACGCTTCACTGCACCACACGGCTGGTAGCCGACCGAGCTAAGATTGTTTTGTGGTTCTTGACACAAATCAATGACAACGTCACTGCACGCAGACAACACACAGCCAGGCAGCGCTGAGGTGGTTCACTGCAAAGGTATGCTGCTGGCGGTTCTTACGCAATTCAGGAAAGGCATGAAAGAAGAAGAAGAAAAAGAATTGATGCTTGCCAAATTTATAATTATTTATTTGACACATGCAATGAAATTTTTCTTCAATGCCAAAATCGAAGACTTTGCCTACAAATATATATACCTATACATATGTATGTACATATGTTTGTATGCTTCGTAATGTGTTTTTGCACCACCGCCATGAGGGATATCCCACAAGAAATGCATTACATACTTGCATAAGACTTCATTAAGGACGTGTGAGATGCTTGCACTTAAGCAGTGCTTCTTGCTGTTGTTGTTGTTGTTGTTGTTGTAGCTGCAGCTAAGGGATGAATGCTTGATTATCCTCTAAAGGGATTTCCCCCTTCACATAAAATGCAAGCTAATGTAATAGTACTGTTGTTGCTATTGTTTTTTCGTTATTTGCAATTTATTTGGCAAGCGGATAAGAAACGCCACAAATGCATTCCTCACTGCGTCGCCTTACAGTTCGTTCCTCCGTCCATCATTTAGTTCCTCCTTTTTGCGCTCTCTCTCGCACTGTCACCTGGTCGCGATGGCGCGCGCTCTACTTCTTGCGGCTGCTGGTTGCTGCTTCTACGGCCTCCTGACAACTCACCAGGTCGTCCCTACTTCCTAAACTCACATGCCGCTGCGCGTTTGCGCCTTTGCGCCTTTATAAAAATATAACCAAAAGAGGAAATCATCCCCTTTTTACCCAGCTCTATAGCACGTACCAAAAAGTCTTGCAATGTGCAATGTGTCTTGTAAGTGTCTGAAGGACAGTTCGGCAGCATTTGAGAAATGGCAAAGAAACCGTAGCAAAGCGCACAAAGAATTAATATTTGGCTCGTTCCATGGCAAATGAAAAGTGTTATTGGCGTTGATTAGATGCCAATAAGAAGAAAAATAGCAGCAACAACAACAAAAGCTATTTGAAAGTGTTACAGTGTGCTCCTACAGCTGCATGCCGAGAACTCTTCACGCAATATCAGCTGAGCTCGCACGTCATTGTTGTTGTTGTTGTTGTTGTTGTTGTTGTTGTTGTTGTTGTTGTTGTTGTTGTTGTTGTTGTTGTTGTTGTTGTTGTTGTTGTTGTTGTTGTACTACAACATTTATTAATGTTGCTATTGTTTTTGTATTTATTGATCTATTTATTGAAGTGATTACATTTACTTATGCAGCAGTTTGTTGGCATCTAGGTGAAGGAGGGGGGCTCCCTACCCACAGCTGGCACATATTTTGCTTTGTCGCCTTCAATTGAATTCACAATCAATTATTATTGATTTGGCATTTCGACTTTGTCTTTGACTAACATTTCCCCCCTCCCAAAGTGTGCGATTGCGTTTAGTATTTGCAAGGCAGTGGTGATTAAAGGCTTAGTTCACACACACTTACGCAATTAGTAATTCAAGGTCATAGAGAAGGAAGCGAAGTAAGTTTGTTTTACAGGTGAGTTTCACTTGGAGCTCAAATTGAAATCGATTATACTTTCGTTTTCTTTCATTTCGATATCAATAAAGTATTGAAAAATATTGTTATTGATTTAAGTCGTTTGGATAATGAAATTATTTGATATTTGTGTTACTTGTGACAATTAACGGTTCATTCGCTGCAAGTACAAAGGTATTTTTAGTACATTATTCAATTATTATGGACTAGTATGCAGTTGGTTGTCTGGATGAAAGTGAAATTAGTGCGAGCACTTGAAAAAAGGGTGGCACGCAACAGCTGTTCGAGCAGCTGATCGGCGAAGTTTGGCGGTTGCTTGAAGCTGTCGGAATACGTGTGTGGTAGTGGCTGAAACAAAAGTTAGAAATTAAATTGCTCGCAGCAAAGCTCACGTTTTGCTGAGGTTGGCTGACTGCTTTGTACGCTTGGTCAATTTTAAAGTTCTGTATATAGAGGTTTTATATGAAGTTGTGGAAGTGCTTGGAGCTAATTATATTTGTAAGAAAATTGCGATTCTCTTTATCTGGTTTAGTAAGTAACAAAAATCTGACTTCTAGTCTCATGGTGCTGCCCAACTAAAAATCAATGGAACTTAACGAATACTACATTTAATCTTTGGTCTCGTACCACAATCGTTGCGAGATTTCAATGCGTCTGTCGTTGTGTGAGTTTTTCCGTTTTAATGAAAAGCGGACATTGTAGAGGTATGTTAGAGATATTATGTAGAGGTACCATCCTCGTTACATGTACATGTTTTTAAAGTACGAAGTCAAAAGTGTTACATTCGCGTACGGTCGGCAATCACCAGACAGCTCTGTTCGACTCCCTTTTCATTATCTATTAAGTGTGTAAGAGCAACAACAACCTATGTATATGTAGCTAATCTTCTTTTCTTTTGACCGTATATTAATTGCCTCTTGGGTAAGGCCAGAGTTTGAGTCTATTTTTGACCAACATCCAATATCATAGAAAATTTTTTCGAATTGTCGCCTCGTCAGAGAATCTCAAGGGATTGTATTTCTCACATGAAATAAAAGCTACTCATAAAAATCCATCGGTGAATCGTAGGAGGCTTGGAATAAAATGTAGGTCCCTCCATTTGTTGGAAAATATCAAGAGGCAAAATCACAATTTGGAGGAAGAGCTCGGCCAAAAATCACTTCAGTGGTCACAAAGCGTGAAATATTTATGTATATACAGCGAACATGAAATGTAACTCGTTGAGACGCGTCCGAAATGGTCAATTTCAACCCGATTCATTACGTCTTGCCAAGAAGCTCTAGCAGTACCATCTTTTTAATACCCTGCAAATATATATGGACCATACGGTCCATTGGAGTACCTATAAATATACTCCTCTGTGGCAAATTTTGGACCAACTTATGTTTTTACACGAACTTTGTGCGTCACGACCATTCTTCGTGTTATAACGATCGCAATCACTACACGAAGTTACAATTGCGCAATAAGTTCTATGCTCGGAGTCAGTTTCGTTTCGCTGTTGAGCTCTGCTGGTACGGAAAAGGCGTGCGTACGTAAAACAAATAAGCAAACTAATAGATATTATATATATATCAACAATAAATTATTAATATTAATATTAATATACAAAATAAATAATATGTTTTAATAGCTTTTCACCAAAGCAGATGGTATTCGAATGTGATTTTTCGCATATACTTCAAAATATAATCCCCTGTAGGTACTCCATGGAGTACTCGGGTGTTATGCAGAGATGGATTATATGGTCCACCCCTAGGACATCGCAATGTTAATTGGACCATATTTTTTGTATGGATTGTGGCAGGTTTTGGATTACTCTATTGTCCGTGTGGATTATATATTTCACGCGTGCATGGAGTACTCGCCTTGTTTGCAGGGTACCTTTCGCTCGATTATTGCTCTGTTAGTATGAGTTTGGATTCATTTACATACATAGATGCTAAGGCGAGAGGCTTGACAAAGAGAAATTGGGTCAATTTGGTAGTCTATAAGATATCGCATTGACTTCTTTTTCAATTTTTTCATTTCTAAACACACAGAATTTACAATATTTACTTTAAGATAAACTTTAGCTTAAGTGGCATTCAGTGGAAATTTGTCTACACTACCGTGGGCTAGTGCAGAAATTGAAGATAATTTGTTATGAGGATGATTTTTCTATCGTAGCTGGTGGCCACAATAGTGGAATTGTTAGCAGTGCGTACTGCGAGAGGTAATGGGTTAAAAAAAAAAACTAGTCGACCCTAGGGAATGCATCCGAGTGTATTTTTGAAATGAAATAAAAATCTCTTCATGAAAACCCATCAGCCATTCAAAAAGAAACATAAAGACACAAAATTTGGAGAAGGGGATCAACCGAAAATTTCTTTAGGTGTTATGAAGCGCTAATTATATATTGTGCAACCGTTCCTTTACCACGTGTAATAGAGAGTGCACTTGAAATCTCAGCTCAGCTAAATAGAAGGAGAAGGGTTTACTGTGATACCATTTTCCAATACGGTTGTGCAAACCGGTGTAATCCTTGATAAAGAAAAAAACTTACCTGGAGTGAAAATATTGACAGTTAGATTAATAAAGTGTGCTTAATATAGAAGTTCTGCTCCTGATCATTCTTTGTATGTTAGGATTCAGGGAAGTGAAACTTATGTTAATCAGAAAATATTTAATTTTATTTCAGTTCTTTCGAGTTATTTACCGAGCAATCTTATAAGGGCTTTAAGTCTTATCAGATTGTGGAGACTGAAGAAGGCTTCTCAATGTCATCTCATCACTTTCATTTAGATTAATTTGTAGCAGGGTGAAACCTTGGTAAGTTGGTAGTTTCTCAAAAAGGTCGGCCGGATTTAAGTCATTGAGCTGGCTCTCCACGCTGTTCCAACTTTTCGTTCGACATATTTTCCTATTAAAGCGTTTAGTGTATAAAAAATTATTCTTTGCTCATAATTTGATTGATTATAATGCACAACGAAAACTTATACTTAAGCTGGCGTGCAACAGACGACTTATTGAGAAGAACAGCACATGGTGTATCTAGTATTTCTCGTTGTTTCTGTACATGACCTAGCCTAACATCGGAGTCTAATGTCAAATGAGCTTTTAGATACAATTCATTGGTTCCCATTCGAATAGTATAACAAGAAAATCAAGTTTTCTTTAATTGCAAAGTGAATTTTGTTGATGTGTGTTGCATATCTCCGCTCTCCCTTGGACTTGCCGCTAAAGCAGATCTTTTTTTGCATTGATTTTTGCAAAAGTGGCTGTTGCAGACACAACAATTGTTCAAGAGCTCATGAGTACTACTATAATTGACACACGCAATCACACACATACATGTAGGTTGGTATTTGTGATAGTATTCACGTTTGGCCTTCAACTCAAGCAACGAGGCAACATCGTTTAGCAGCCTTTGGTTTATGGCTCGCGCCAAATCCAGGCACATATGCCGCCGACAGTGGTCTTTGGAAGCGCTTGCGCGCCACTGCAACCAATACGAATCGGCGCTCATATGGACTTGTGCTGTTGATGGCATATCTACTAGACACAGCAGGCGCGTTGAGCTCAATTCCTTCAAGTCGTCGTCGTCATCGTCGTCGTCCCCATCATACTCGTCGTCAATTTAGAAGTTTTTAGGGTGCGCTACCGTCTACCACATCAGCATTGGCAATACTGCCAGCTGTGCATTTCTTCATGTTAAGGCAACGCAGGTTTTACTTTTGTTTGCTTCCTTCCTGCCGTTCTTTCGTCCGTGACTTAGTTCAATTATTTTTGTAAGGCGGTTGGCAAGACATTGGTGGTGTATGCGAGCGATTATATGTGCAAGTGTGAGTGAATTAGAGCGCGCTTCAACGTGTTCAACTGCACAACACCCTACCCATAAACGCCACTGCACACTCACATACCAAGTTACGCGCCACCCCAAGTCCCTTCGACTTCGATTATAAATGGCATTTGTGTGCAGTCTGGTATGGCACCACCACTATTATCAGCCAAGCAACCAGCAAGCCTACCCTAATCGACCCTACCTAATTGTAGATCAAAAACAACGTGCAGAGATCTTGATTTCAGTCTGTGTGCCCACACACACAAACTTGGAGCGAGATGCGTACTACACAAATTTTTACTTTTGTGTGGGTTTATTTTGACGTCAAGAAGATGTGCATTTGTGTATTGGTTGTGTGAGCCCTGAAGGGAGGGAAGTTCGATACACTGTTACACATTTATTCTTGCCAATCCTCCTACCCTCCGCCGCCGTGCCATGACCAAATGTCTTTAAATTAATACTGTTGTGTTTAGGTCTCTTTAGGGTGTGTATGTGTGTGTATTGAAGCTCTGAAGTGACGCAAAAAATCGATGGCAATGACCTCAATGTTGCATGCCACAATCCTCGAGGGAAATTATGTTGAAATAATCCATCGATCACGGAGTAGATCGATAAGTTTAGCGAAGTGGCTTTATAAGAAACAATAGTAAGAGACAGAGTGAAGAAAGAGAAGAGGAAATAGAAAAGGATGATGAATAAAAGGAAGAAAATAAAAAGATCTATGTACCTTTATCCTATAGATGAATGAAGACGAAAATAGTAGTTTCTCTTTTTTTCCTTTAAGCTTCCTGACCCATAGCATAACAAGTAGCAAAGACAAACGTATCACCTTCTGCACAGGGAATGAATTACAACGCCTGCTTGAGGCAACTCTGGAAAACTTGTGTCAAAAATTCTGTGAGACAACAAAAAAATTATTTGACGAAGCAAAGACAAGGAGCGGTCCAAAAAAAATTGGCGCTTTGTAACCGCTGAAGCTATTTTCGACCGAGCTCCTTCTCCAATTTGGAGTGTGGCTCTTGATGATTTCCCGAGAATTGGATGAACCTACATTTTATTCTAGGCAGCCTCCGAACGGATGATGAATTTTTCTGGGAAGTTCTTATTTTCAAGCCAGGAATACACTGAGAGGGATTGACATTCTCTGCCGAAGGGTGACTGCGATTAGAATTATTTTTCATAATTTTAGGTCTCCTTAGCGTCATTTTCTGAATAGGGCGCAGAATTTAAACAGTTGGATAACAATTTTTGAATAATTTGACCGCATTTCGCATATAGATCTCTTTGTATGTATGTATATATGTATGTGTGTATAAATGTATGTGAAGGGAAGCAGAGTGAATCCGCAGCACGAAGTTAATGTTTCGAAGTTGACGTCAATTAACGCTTAATGCGGCAAAAGTGAATGCAGAAATATTTCATGAGTACTAAGCTGGACCCACAATATGAATGAAGCCAATAAAAAAAAACAGGAGGAAATGAGAAAAATATGAATGAATGTTGGCATATGGATAAAAACAAATATGAACTGTATAAGCGGACAAGACAAAACGTTCGGAGTATGCAACAAAATATCGTCCAGTAATGAATGTACATTGAAGAGGATGGGGAGAGGGGACAACGGCTTATTGCTGAAATTACAGCGACGATGGAGTTAAATCAAATTGACTGTTCCAAGCGGAAATGAACAATGACAAAAACCAATTAGTAATTCCACGCCCCTTTTCCTCAGCCAAGCAAGAGTGAGAACTTCAAAACTACAATAATGTGTGTACGCAATTGAAGGCAGTATTGAAAAATAAAATAAAATGTAAAAATGCACAAATGTCCAGACAACAGAACAAATGAATTTGGAGCAACAATGCGGAGGTTCTTGATGATGGGCAATGTAAGACAATATTTAGTGTGAAGTACTGTTGAGTGGAGCTCGCGAAACTCCTTGTCAGCGAAGTTAAGTCAATATTAAGTTCAATGTAGCAGGCACTTACATACTCGTACTTCTTTCTCTAGTCACACTTAAGTTGTGCAAATAATACTCATTTTATACAAAGTTTGCGAAATTAGTATTTATTTAAGTTAAGCGAGTCTCTGTTAAGTTGAGCGCCTACTTTGCCTCCAGCTGTGACGATACGTTCATGCGCCTACGTCTTTTGGAAGCTCGGACGAGCTTATCTTACAGTACTCTTCCACAACTCGATCGGAGCTCATTTACAAGCAATTACGTGGGCTAGCTAGCGACGGAGTGGAGTGGTGGGCAAAAGGATTGCATTTACTTCACGCTCTCAGCATCTCACACTGCTTTTATATCTCTCATGTCATGAAATGGTATATTAACATCGGTCCGAAGTGTGTAAGTACCAGAAGGAGCGTATCAGAATGACAAGCTGAGTAGATTTAGCCTGGCCTGTCTGTCCGTTCGACTGTTTGGAAGCAAACTATCCTCTCAGTTTTTGAGATATTTCAAAGAAACTTCTTATGCGTGTGTATTTTTGTAATATATTGATCGTTTATTGGGACCGACTAGATCGGTTTACTATATCGTATAGCCGTATCGGGTCACACATACTTCAATAAAGTATTTAAGAGCATAAATTTTGGTATTCTTCACACATACAAATAACTAAACATAGATTCTGATAATTATCGAAATCGGAGGATTATATAATATATCTCCCATACAACCGATTTGTCCAGATATGAGGTTTTGGGTAAAAAATCCGCCATAAAATCATCTAATGGTGTGAAATTCCCTATGATACTCACGTAAATTCAATATAATTATGGACACTGAAAATCATCAAAATCGAATATTGCATTTTGCATGAAGGGTATACAGATTTCGGCATGGCCGAAGGCAGCACTTCTTTTTCATTTTTTTTTTTTTGTTCTTCGCCTCTACATTTTTCCATAGCATGTTTTGATACGGTCTTTTAACACTTCCAACTGTTGCTGCGGTTGCTGGCGCTGCAGGCAATGAAGCTCAATGAGTTGTTACGGCCGGAGATTCTTAAAGAAATTCGTTGGAATTCGCCCGATCGTTTACAAATGTAACAAATACTCATATATATACGAGTAAACATGCGTAGTTATGTGAATTAAGTAAGTTTCGAAGTTGTGCGCAAAGGAGTCGAAGTCGGAACTGATTTTTTCAAATACTTAACAGAATCTTATAATTGCCTCACCTCTGTGTCAACCAGATTTCATGAGAAAGCAAATAGTGGCCTTAGGTGCTCTGTTCTATTTGAAGATATATTATTGTGGGTATATTGGATCTCGTAACACCGATACGCAGTCCGAGAAGTAAAAATATCAAGTAGCAGTTGCTTCTACGACCCTTCCAAAGTTAAATCGAAAATCCCCTGTTACTCAGAGTTATGGTTCGTAAATTTACAGTCAATAAACGAATATTAAGGATTGGGATGTGTAATTTTTATACATTCAGCCGAAGGTAGGGCTTACCTACCAGTGCACCTCAGGCAACTAGTCAACTGTTTCAAGTTCAGAGCAGGGTTTAGATTGGGAATTCCCATACTGCGTAAGTCAAAACGAAAAATTTTTACATATTGGAAACTCTATTGAAGTCAAATTTTCTTATCTTTCAGAAATTAAAGTTATTTATCTATAGGAAACAATTGCCAGCTCTTATTCAGGACAGATGTGGAAGCTGCAACATCATATATATATTCGATACTAGGAAAGTTAAATTGAACTAAAACGGAAGATTACGATCGCTTGAAGAACATATTCTTCTCTCTGTCACAGCTCTTTTTTCCGAATAAGTGTAGTTAGCCGTTGTCCTAGGAAGTGCCGATCGTAATTTGATTTTCATCTCTCTGTTGTGCTACCATAATCAGACAGAGTAGTATCCGAAAGTATCAGTTCTTTCAAAACTAGACCAAAAATTGCTCGCCAAGTGCTTATGATAGTGCTCGGGATTATGATTCTGAAATTTGCTTTCACATACCAAGAATGTGGGAGTGGTAGATGTCATATTCTTTGTAAAGTATTGGGCAACTATTAATTCTCACCAGAAAACCAGTTTTCATTCAATGTCCGGAGCAGATGCATCGTTATTCAAACCCTTTGTAAGTCTATCCAAACGATCGTAATTATAAGCGTTGCTTAGAAGTCTGGGACCCTGAACCGAAGTAGAATTCATTTCATCATTCAACAGGTTTCCACACTTCGAAACATAAGCCGAAAATCAATAACATACTGGTCTTGAAAGTGTTCGGGATTGAAATTGTTTACGACTTTTCAGAAATTATTTGCATTTATTCAAGATACAACGAAGCCCAGTCCCAAATCCGAAACTGAGCTTCAATGAAAATTGGTCAGATCCGTTACATATCGAACTTAAAAATAAGTAAAACCAGTGAGAGCCTCTGCTGAGGCGGTGGTCTTTGAACGTAAGCGCATGTGTGAGTCTTGCTATCAGTGAGTAGTGAGATCCTCCGCTCTACAGCACTTTATTCGACTCCGCAAAAAAGTATTGTCTTAAATTGTTTGTTATTATTTTTTGCCGCCCATTTAAATGAACTGTGGTCCCGTAGTGGGTTGTGTGTATGCAGCAGCAGCAATTTTTTCGCACAACAACAGAGAAAAATGTTGTTGATTATTTTTGTCTGGTAACTGGTGTTGGCGCTGCCACAAACATTGTTGGCGTGTTGGCGACCACTTGCCGCCGGTGGCTGCGCGTAGTTGTTGTGCTCATTGGCGACTTTTCGCAGAAACAAAACAATGACTTCTCAACTTCCATTCCATTTCAATTACAAATGAAAATAAACCGAGGAAACTACAGATTGTGTTTTGTACATGTGTGTGTGTATGTGTGTGTGTGGTTATTGTGTCTTCCTCTGCTCTGGTTTTTGTTGTTAATTCAATATTTTTGTAGCTTTTTTGTTTTGTTATATATTTGTTGTTGTATTTAAAAATGCCTGTATCGTCGATTTTCTTGTTTGTTGCTGTTTCCTTATCTCCTTTTTGCTGCTGCTGTTTATTATTGTCTACGCTGCTGAGCTCCTTCTTCTTCGCCATTCTAACCCTTTTTTGTTTGCTTGCATTCGTCTCTTTGCTAAATATTAAAATATCGCGATCGCGCATTTCAAACGCCCAATTATCTTTCACATTTAACATTTTTTCATTTCGCGTTCCGCATTTCAATTGTTGTCGACCAAAATATTTCGGGTTAATTATTTACTTTTATCGCGGCGAAATTAATTGACATTTTTACAACTTCTTTTCGTATTGCGTTTTTAAGCTTTTCAAATGCGGAGCACATTAGTATAGAGTGGGAAATTAAGAATACTTTTTTTTTGGGGGGAGAGAGTCTAATTTCAGTGTTCCGCATTAACTTCATTCTTGTCCCTGGTGCCGATATTTTCTCGACGTTACAAAGTGTTGAGACACAAAAACATGTTTCCGTTTAAGTAACAATTAATATTGAAAAGGATTGTACTTTTTCAGTGATCGAGTGAGCTAAATATATGACAGCAGCTCCATAGGCTGCAGCTGCGGGGACACGAATAAATAATACATTTGACTTTTCATCAATTGCAGCAGCCTTGGAGCTGGCGAAAAATGTATTCCATATATTTCCAAAAAACAAAAAACAACAACAGAATATGTAACGGGTGATCCATTTCAAGGAACCCTACTTTTTTAAAGAAAAAAACACAGAAAATTCATATTTAATGGGGAATGTTTATTATCATTCGAAAGAACATTTTTTGGCTTTTATTTTTTGAAGATTGACGCGTGATGTTTCGCTCCAAGGCCTGAATCGAAGCGGGATTGTCCACATAGCCTTTAGACTTTACATATCCCCAAAGGAAAAAGTCTAACGGTGTGATGTCACACGATCTTGGTGGCCAATCGGTCGGCGAAAAATGTGAAATTATCTGCTCTCAATAAATGAATTGATTGATACGATGTGTGGTAAGTGGCGCCGTCTTGTTGAAACCAAATGTCGCGAATATCACGAGGTTCAATTTCAGTCATGAAATAGTCGGTTATCATGGCGCGATAACGATCGCCATTGACGATTACGTTCTCGTCGGCATCATTTTGAAGAAATGTGGACCGATGATTCCACCGGCCCACAAACCACACCAAACTGTTGTTTTTTCTGGATCAAATGGTAGCTCTTGAATATTTTCAGGTTGCTCTTCATCCCAAATGCGGAAATTTCGCTTGTTTCCGTACCCATTGAGCCAGAAATGGGTCTCATTGCTGAACAAAATTTGGTTCGAAAACGTTGGATCTTCTTGGAACTTGTCAAGAGCCTATGGAGCGAAGCGATTTCACGTGGGAAGGTCGAGCGGCTTCAGTTCTCGTACAAGCTGTATTTTGTATGCTTTCAATTTAATATCTCGATGTACAATGCTCCATGTCGTTCCATACGTCAGTCCGAGTTGCTGCGAACGGCGCCTAATCTTCGTATTCACCACAGTCTTCGTGTACACTCTCAGCTACGGCCGCTATATTTTCTTCACTGCGTGCTAGACGTGGTCTATTCGGTCGAATATTATCCAATAATGAATCCTGGGTCTCAAGATGGGTGATGGTGTTGCAAATAGTACGCTCATTAGGCCGATTATGTTGACCATAAGTTGAGCGGAGCTCGCGAAACACATTCTTTACAGAACCTGAATTTTCTTAATAAAGTTGAATGATTTGTAAACATTGTTCAGGCGTAAGTCTTTCCATGATGAAATGCCAAACAATACTGAACAAAAATAACATGACAGCTCGACACGACTCACGTGTGATCTGTCAAAAATAGGCCCTTTATAGGAAGAAACCGAGAAGCTCACACGATCGTATTCAGAAAAGATGGGTCTTCAGAGAAGTCGGTTTAATAATTAACCTTCAGGTAAGCTTAACATAGTGGAGCTGATGTTCACTTAGAAAACTGCACTCACATCTTGAGCAAATATTTATCCTTTTTGCCAAGCAGGAAGATTAATAAAGGCCACAAAACTACAAAAAAGCAGATACTAAGACTGATTTGAAGAATTATTTTAATTAGATGAGGTGCTCTGAATACTTTCCAGTAAGTTTCTGCAGGAAGAAAAGGAGAACACAACAGTGAGGCTAGGTAGGCAGGTGGGTTCGTAGACTTTCGAAGTTGGAGCTTCAGTACATATGAACCAGGAGAAACTCATTGTGATACCACGTTGTTGACCCAATTCGATTCCCTTATAATTTATGTTAGATTATTGACCTTAATGCAAGATATCGAAGCACACTTTTGCTCGACATTTGCCAATACCATTTCAATCTAATTTGTCTAGATTAGCTGCAATTCGCAATGTGAATCTATTTCCATAAGTATATTTTTTGAGTAGAATTTTGCTTGTAGTAAAAGCCATACCAATCCATTCGTCGCTGCGATGAGAAAAACTTCACCAAATGGACTGGAAGCCATTCTTGATATCTGGCAATTACCACACAAGTGTTATATGAAGTAGCATTAACAGCTAGCCACTTAAAAATTTAGGTAATTGGGTCCAGAGCTCTAATTTTGAAGGACCTGGCAGCATGAAGAAAGTTATAACAGAGCTCGGGATTAAAGTACAGTGCCACCGAAAAATGGAAACTTTCTGTCCGATGCAAGTCACCTACAGCTTTCGTAGCAGGGAAGAATAGCTATAGTGATGGGTGAAAATGCGAGGAGGGTACATGAGCAGGGTTCTTCTTTGACCTCCCCAGTAACCAATGTACGTTCAAACTAAATAACGACAATTCTCTCTTCCAAACAAAGATTGCAGACATTATTGAAAGTGTCAAATAGGCAACCGCCTTAACGGAGGAATCTATTAGATTGTTATCAGACAGCAAAACGGCAATTACATGTGTTTACACAAAGCCTCAATGTGGGGAACATGCAAAGACGTAATAAACAGACTATCACATGAAAAGAAAGATAATATCTCTTGCGTCCCACATCCCATTAATGTAGGGGGTAATGAAGAGGCAGATGAGCTAGCGAGGGCGCCGCTGGCGAGACTGTTACCATTGACTAGCACATACTAAACTGCTGTGGGGCGGCGTGGATTGCTGATAGACCAAACTCTTATTAGCTTTAAGCAAAAGAGAACTAAGTATTCCTGTACGTGCACTGAGATTACAACTCCACAAAATATTAATAGTAGAAGCGGTAGAGTGCAGATCATGTACAGAGGAGGACACCGACTGGGTTGGGCTGTAAAATCTTCCACGGCGCTCTGAACTCCAACCTTACGGAGATGGGTAAGAATGGGTGGAAGAAACTAAAACAATTAATTAAAAAAACCATAATAGGGATAATTAGGTGAGCCCAATAAGCCTACTCGCCATTGGCTTAAGCGCGGTCGCCAACCAATGCGTTCGTTATTGGGAAGAATCTGTTTGATCGTTCCTTCCTTGGTAAGTTCGTCTGCTTTACAGTTTCATTCTATGTCGCTGTGGCAAGGAAAGAAAGTTAGCCTGTTCTGCTTTCGGAAATCGGAGATTGTCCTACCCAAATTTTGAAATTTTTACTGACCTTCGATAACAATTAAAATATTCTCTTTTTTTAATTTGGTGCCAATGTAATCTGAAGCCTTCGTAGAAGGTGAAATTTCGGCTTGAAAAGAACTAATATGATCGGGTAAAGTTAGAACGGCGGATGAAGCAAATGAAAGCATGAGTGCGCAGAGAGAGAGAGAATTTTTTTCTTATCTCTAATTCCATAAGGCGATAAGAGATTCGGGCCGAATAAAGAGGTCATCTCAGAAACAAACGAGGGCCCTGAAGAACCCATTATTTGGAAGGATTAGAAAAATTGGAAAAACAGCGAACAAAATTTTTACAGCTAAAAGGACTTTGTTGATAAATAACGTGCTTATGTGTCAGAAAAAAGTCACTGACTTACCAAACCATCCTCTTACAAAAATCTCAAGAAAATGTAGATTTTCTTAATCACTCTTTCTCTACCCATTTCAGAGAGAAGGTTGAAGCTTTTATTTTGAGTGCAGCATACAGCTGAGCTTCCCGAAAAATTGTAAAACGGGTGCTTTTGAAAAAGTAAAGTACATTTTTCTCCAAAAAACAAAGTCACATTTTCGTCCTCGATCGATCACGTAAGGGGAGGGTGCAGTTATAATGAACGCATTTCGGAAGTTGTCAGTTTGACAAGCGAATCTTTCGACTAATGCAATTTAGAGTCCATATACATATATAAGTACATACGAATATGTACCCTGCAAATAAGGGGAGTACTCCATGCACGCGTGAAATATATAAATCCACGCGGACAATAGAGTAATCCAAAACCTGCCACAATCCATACAAAAAGTATGGTCCAATTAACATTGTGATGTCCTAGGGCCATGTAATCCATCTCTGCATAACACCCGAGTAATCCATGGAGTACCTACAGGAAAGTAGTTTTGAAACTACTCCATAAAATTAATCCACGGAGTACTTACAGGGGATTATATTTTGGAGTATATGCGAAAAATCACATTCGAACATACTCTTTAGTTTCGTGTAGCATTTTCTATGGCGAAAGTTAGTAAAATATAATATTTTTTATATAAGTTTATATTAATATTAATCATTTATTGCTAATAAATATATAATATCTATTAGTTTGCGTATTTGTTATACGTATTTTCATTCAAATAATAATGAATTATACACTCATTTTGCGTACCAGCAGAGCTCAACAACGAAACGAAATTGACTCAGTTTCATTTCCACACATTTTCTTTATAAGAGTGTAGAACTTATTGCGCAATTGTAACTTCGTGTAGTGATTGCGATCGTTATAACACGAGGAATGGTCGTGGCGCACAAAGTTAGTGTAAATACATAAGTTGGTCCAAAATTTGCCACAGTGGAGTATATTTATAGGTACTCCAATGGACCATATGGTCCATAAATATTTGCAGGGGTATACTAGTATGTATTAGTGTAAATAATAAAGTGATTGATTTTGCAGAAATTTTCGAGAAATTCTATACTTTAATGAGTAGTCAATACTGCACAATGATGTTGATGACATTTTGGCACAAGCGAACTGTGAAAAGTGTGCCACAAATCAAGTAATTCAGCGTGCATATGCACATACAAATAATACATACATAACATGCATACATATTAAATGAACATATATAAGTATTTGAGCAAATTCGTACTGAATTAAATGCACGAAATTCTACTTACATATGTCTATATGTGTGTATATATGTATGTATATACTTCACTTCTGCATTCAATTCAATAAATTCTATTTCAAGTATTTGTTTATTTGAATTTGTTTTCGAAAGGCACGCATATCAATTTTCGTAGCAAGTAAATTCGTTACTTAGAATTTTGATCGCGAAAAGGGTCGTTGAAAGACCGTTATGGTTGCTAGGCATACAAAAAGAAATACATATACGAAAAAGGGTGAGTCACCAGCACCAGCAAGCAGACATTTGTAGGGGTGTAATGAGGCCACCACCAACGCGTATAGACTGCAATGAAAATTCAAACAACAAAAGTAACAACAAAGCGCCAACAGTAATAATTGTTGTGGCATCAAAAAGCCACCTTTTACTTTTCGCATGTATTGTACAATATAAAAATGAAAGTCGTGCAAGCGAGGGTGGACGACGAACAACTAGTACGCCACCAACGCCGATCAACGTCACCACCGACTTCGCCGCACTACAAGTCGCGCCTTTCTCAACAAATTGCATACACACATTGATAAACGCATATTTAATAGTACGCCTGCATGTCCTGCAAAAGTCAACCCCATGCAACTAAATTTAGAAAATCAACAACAACAATAACAATTTTCGACTGTCAGTGTGCGTGGTATATGAATATTAATTTCATTGAAATTATGTATTACTTATATAACAAAAAGAGGGAGAAGCTGACAAGTCATGCCTTAAACTGTGCACCAACAAACTGACACAGACAGACAGCAACAACTTCTAAGTGAAATCTTGGACTTCGGCAGCTCGAAACGCGGTGCCTTATGGCGATCCGCCTAACGACTTGCAAGGCGCATGCGTGCGTGCCCAACGCTACAAGCGGTAAAAGTCAAGCAACTAAGCAGTTGTGCTTTGGCGGGGTCGGTCATGCGTCGTTGCGCAGGCATGACCATCTGTTGAAACCGTTAAAAAGTTATGTATTAATCTATATACTAGAAATTTTACACATACATATAAATGTAATTTAATGCTGATTAATTTCAAGGATAATTTTTTGATACAAATTGCTAAGTGACCTATGGAACATGACAACAACACAACAAATGGCCGATCAAGGTTCGTGCGTTGAAGGAGCGCGCGAAAGCAACAATAAAATGTTGGTGTGCTGAAAACGGCTTTGCTGGGCAATATTTGAATACAATCACTTAATGCAATAATGTATGAATACAAGCATACATATATGTACATATATATACAATATATACATACACAAAAAGTTATGCTTATAAATTATGCGGGTCTTACGCACTTTTTTATTAAGTCTTTGCCAGAGCAATTAGTGGCGTCGCCAATATCCGTTGATAAAATACATACATACATAAGCAACAACAAATATGTAATGTTGCTGCTGCTACCGAACAGCAATATGTACATACACACTTATGTGTTTCACTTCATTCATCATTCGAAAAGAGATGAAATTGAAGCACAAGTGTTCAACAGCAGCAGACAGGAGCGTCTTCCTCTTGCAATTGCTTATTAATTTTTTTAAGTTTTTTTTTCTTTTTTGATTACTTACTTGTATGTATGTTCGCATATGAAACGTGCCGGAATTGATGAGTAATCAACTAGGCGATCATATTTTCATACGCATTTCCAACAGTTCATAAATTAAAAAAAAGCGTTCAAGAGGCACGTATGTAATCCCCCCTAATTTTAATATATTTATGGCTAAATTTCATGATCGCAGAATATAGGGAGGAAGCTGTGTATAAATATGTTTATACATGTGTATAATGCTCTTACACATGTGATCTTAAAATATAAATATATGTCCGTCTTTAACGTAACAAACCTCGGTGTAGAAAAGTTGTATACTTGAAGTGAGCTTGAATTTGATTTAAAGGGGGATACATGCAGTGTTAATTTTCGGAAAATCAAAGAAAATTTTTTGCATTTTCGGATTGCACATATTTATTTTTAAATACTTCTTTCGAAGATTTAAAATAAATCTGATTTTTTTTTTCAGATACCTCCGAATTTGAAAAAAGAAACTGAAGGGTTTTCCAATAAGAGTTAAGGAAATTCAAATGCTTTTTATCTAATGTGAAATACAATCGATACAATTAAGTTCTGAATATAACACGACTCCACGACATTTTTGCAGGAACAAATTCGATGAGCCCAATTTTTGAGCACTTTTTCCACTAAATCAAGTGGTATGTCATGAATAGCGCGTTCAATATTGACTTTTAAAGCTTGAAGAGAGTCTGGTTTATTGCTAAAGACCAATAACCTCAAATATCCCCACAAGAAGTAGACTAATGGTGTTAAATCACAACTTCTTGGAGGCCATTCAATGTCTTGAAATAATCGAATCTCCAAATCTTTCTCGCAATAATTCGGTTGTTACACGTGCTGTGTGACCTGTAGCTCCGTCTTGTTGGAACCAGATGTTTTTGAGATCAATTTCTTCCAATTGTGGCCATAAAAGGTTGGTTATCATCGATCTATACCTCTAATCATTGGCAGTAACGGTGCTACCAGCTTCATTTCGAAAGAAGTACGGACCGATAATTCCACCAGACCAAAACCCAGACCACACCAAACTGTCAATTTAGGTGAATGTAAAGGTTGTTCATGAATATTCGGCTAAAGCGTATTAGTTGTAGTGGAGAACGTTTCGCATCAATGGTTTCGCCCAGTTTTAGCAGATCGTAATACCACACTCGTCTGGCCCCACCATATGCAGAGTATAATCTTTGAACCGTGGATGTTTTTCTTTGGCATCGATGTAATGATGATGGAACGGGTTCACCAGGATTGGCATGGTATTTTTTCTTATTGGGGTTATCGTAGTTTATGCTTTCTTGGTCTCCAGTCATGATCCGGTGAGAAAATCTCTTCCTTTGATGTCTTCCAAGGAGTCGTCCCGAGGTGAAAAATTTTTCAACAACTCTCGGCTTCAACTCGTGCAGCAACTAATTTTCTTGCTTTTGAATAAACCTAAATTACTTTAAACGAAGGAAAATTGTTTTCTGACTCCCTCTCAACGATTCTGCGACTCCAGTTTGCGTTTGGTAGGGATCTTTATCCAGTAAAGCCTCTAATTCCACATCTTCAAACTTTATCGGTTGGTCAGGATGCTCTTTATCTTCAGAGCTAAAATTCACATTTTTGAAGAGTCGATACCACTCTCTGTATGACTTCTCGGTCTGCACTGATTCACCATAAACTTCCACAAGCATTCGATAGGCTTCCGCTGACCCTTTCTTCCAATTAAAATAGAAAATCAAAACTTTCCGCAATGGCTGTTTATATAACTCGAAACCGGACATTTTCAAAGAGGCAAAAAACAAACAATGTGTTGTCAGAAACAGACATTCATGCACACTAATTATTGTTGACAGATGTGAAACCTTTCTAATAAAATGGGTAATCGCTTCCAATATATATATATATATATATATATATATATATATATATAGGGAAAGCAATACTTTCTTCACTCTTTTCTTGATAATTGCGCTCCATGAGTTTCCTGTTCTTCAGCTGTTTCCAAGTAATTTACCTCTGAGGACAAATATCGAGTAATGCAAGGAAATAAAATGATGCCGCTTAAGGTATTTTCAATGACAGTGCAGATATATTTAGACCATACTAGTCCGTGGTGGTTTGTCTTTAGAATTATATTGGCGGCACATTATGGTTCCATATGATACCATATTTAGTATACAAATATGATCGAGACAATTTCAATTTGGGATTCCATTTACTGATCTTGATCGAGAAAGATGTTAGATTAGAGCATAGCTCTTTGCAGACCATATCTCCTTCAAGTCTATTACCTTCAAGGTATTGGGCCTGTAACTTAGTTCGTGCGATTTGCTAAGAGATGGTGTAATATGAGTATTATTTCGAAAATGAACGCATTTGGAAAGCTACTGTCATGATGCATCTTTTCCGGTATATGTAATTCATTTGAAGCGTAAGCAATAATAATTTGTTTCCAGTCAAATATGTCGAACTTTGTGCCGGAAAGAGTGCGATGAGTTCTTCTTTCTTCATTAATTTAACGTGAAGAAAGTCGCTGCCGAATGTCATCGTATCTTGGTGCGTGCCTTACAGGCCAGACCTTTCCCTCACTAGAATACAGTTTACACAAGAACAGGGGCCGCCAATCTGGCGCTGTTCTTTTGGGATGGAATCCATAAATGGCCAGAAAGATCAGAAATTGTTAAAGCTTCATATGGAAAAATAACGCTCAAAATTTTGAAAAAAAAAAACTGCTCGAGCTAAGTTGTATATCTTCGAAACCACACCGAAGATCACTGCCTAAGATCACTGCTTGAAATTCAAAGAAATTTCGATGAATTTGAAGGCTTTGATGATCTATTTCTAAACTTTGAAACTGAATTTCTTGTACTTCAAATAATAAATAAACGATTTTTTTTTATTATTTTCATGTCACAACACTTGTTGCTGCGCATTTTATTTGTTCTGCGCATTTCCTAGCGCTCATTTTTTCAGCAAATAAATTTTTATGAGTATTTGTGCTTAAAAAAGCACTCATCCAAGGCTATGGCCTAGTTTTTCATAAAGCTAAACAAAAATATGTATATCCATTACTCTTATTTCCACATTGTTAAGCTAAGATACATTGAATAGTCCGATTCTTTTATTTTATCTTACAAAGGCATTTTTTCGTTTGACAACCAATATCATATAATGCGGTTTGACAATGGCGAAATGTATGTACATATGTAGATTTTTCATTGTTAAGGAATAGAAATGGTGCCACTTACTTTTTCTTTGTTTGTACTCTCCCCCACTTGATTAATAGGGGAATTTATTTCTCTATGATTAATATGCTCTATTTAAAAACTTGTTTGGATATTGGAGTTCATATGTTTACATGGAAAGATATAGGATTTTTTTGGGAAAAAGGGTTGAATTAAAAGCACTTTAACGCTTGTAGAAGCTATTGTTTATGAATTATTTTCTATTATAGTAAATATAAAATATTTTTAATGGAAATTTTTTTCTAATTAATATAAGAGCTCCAGATACAAGGGTATCGAGCATTGTGAGCAGCTCGATGCTCGCTCGATACTTGATCATTGCTCAACTACTCAGCAGAACAAAAAAAATGTTAATTTTGTTTGTCAAAATTTCTCTGGTGTTTCAATGATTTTTACACTTTGCATAAATTAATATTAAAATTATTAAAAAAGTTTTGAGTAAAAAATTAAAGTGTTTGTCAAAATAATCGAAATGCTTGTGCTCGGCTTTCGAGTAATGAGCATTGAGCAGTTGTGCGATTGCTCGTTGCTCAAATGCTCGCACAGCTCGAAAATGTTTGAACAAAATCGGGAGCTCTACTTTATATTAATATAATTTAAAAAATTTAAGGTCAGTTGTGATTGCTGCAAAAGAGCTCATATCTAACTCTAATTCCTATTGTAATTTGCCTTCACCTTCAATCATCGGGATTCTCTGCCAAATTATTTTGGGTTCATTGGAGTGCTAGACTCAATGAACATGAATTTGATAGAATTAAGTTATGATAAGAGCTCTCTCTGAGCTTAAGACTAATTAGAGATTCATTTACGGAAGGTCTGTAAAACAATCGTGACGAGATGAAACTATTTACAAAGCAAATAAAAAAAATCAATCGCTGAAAAATGAAAAGAAATTAAAATCATTCTTATCTAATCCTAAATATTGCATATGAAAAAGTAATTATGATTAGTACCAGATAGATACCATATGTTTTCCCCATATACGGTTTCGGAGGCTAATAAGGAGATATCTACGACTTCACTTATAGCGATGTTTAAACTTTTAAAGTAATGGGCTGGTGTGAGGGTCAGGGAAGGTCCTTTTCATTTCAAGATCAGAACTCTCACACTTAATGGGAGTTATAACTGGACTGTCAATAGCTTAGCATTTACATAGTGATGCTTGGCATTTTATCTCATTTGCACTGTCTAAGTTCTCTGGAGGAGCATATGAAATCTTTGCACTATCTTCTGAGCTGGCCATCACAACGGAGAAGCCTTATAATTCTACTTGGGATTTCTTAGCATCAGCCACCTGAATATAATCCCAAAAACCCAAAACAGTATTTCAAGAAATTTTATATTAACTTTAGTCCTTAGCGGTATGAGATGTTCTAATAATTTGGTAACCTACCGAAGAGCAGTGGAGTAAGGACTGAAACAAACTCGATTTAGAAACAAAAAAAAAAAACAATTATGAATATCTTTAGATTTTTGAACATAAGTTCTGTTATCCTACATTTTTTCTTTTAAGAAATCCATGTCGTTCGAGTGGAAGAAAATATTCCAGCCCTGAAAGTATATGATGCAGTAACCACTCCAGGAAGCCAGAGAAAGGGAAGATCTCCACTCAACCTGACCTAACTTGGTTTCTCCTATTGGCCCTGAACAGCTAAAACAGAAACGATTGGCGCGCATGCTAATTCGGCTATAATCGCGTAAGCGGAGCCTACTCCCAAGAAGAAGAAGAATATATATATCTTCATGACTTTATATGAAGATATATATATTCTAAAGGAATGTTGAAAGTTAGGCGGAGGCTGTTTAGAGCTAACTCTAGGTCCCTCCATTCGTTGTAGAAACATTAATCCGTGTACCAGAAGGGAGTGCTCGGCCGAAAATCGCTTCTAAAAACTTTTAAGAGTAATTAAAAAAAGAAAAATGATCAATTGGTGTCCCTTGAATCTTTACCTTCAATACATTTCAATGTTATTGTCGCATATTCTCCAATACATATCACAATAGCCAATAGAAATATTCACCAATATTTTATACTTAAAATTATATGTAAATGTAAACTAACAAAACAGGAAGAGTAAAACACAAAATGAAGAAGACCATCATAAGCGAGTTAACACCCGAAAACCTTCGAAGATTATTGTTTTTTTTTTTTTGATTTATTTTGGTTTCTAATTTTTCAATAGAATCGCACCTTAATATTGAATACGAAGTAATGGCCTCGCACAAACAGATCCAATATAAGTATTGTTTATTCCACGAATTAGTATTAACTAAGCAGAGCATGTATTTCTGGAGGGATTACGAAACCTTACCATATCGTAGAATTACTAAACACCTTCTATGCAGCACATAAATATTTAAAGCCTGACTGATTTTTCACTAAATGAAGGATGTTTAAGTGCCTCGATATATACTATATAATTACATGTATATATATGAGTATGTTATACAAGGTAATGCAACTAAGTATAAATCGTTGAATACAACAAAAAACAACAAAAAACAACAAATGCAATTATATGGGCAAATACAAAAACTTCACGGGAATTTTCATACAACACTTTGCATAATGGAATTCATTAGCATAAATAAGACTAACACACGAGACACCGGAGTGCACAAATACAAAGCCAAGGTAAAGAGTTGAGGTAGAAAATAAAGTACATAAGTAAGTATTAGAGCAAAAGGATAACAACGTGTCAGCATGAGATGCGAGAAGCAGAAAAAGGTGTTACATAAATACAAGTATATATTTACGCAAGGCAAGTTACCTACATACGTATAGCAAACGCGGCGTGTTTCATGTATAAATACAATATACATTAATTATTGTATATATATTTTAATATTTATATATGTATGAATGTTGTAAATGTTACATGCCTTCTTTATAGTTTTTGTTGTTGTTGTTTTTAATCGATTCTGCCGACAAACAAAATGATTTTCCGTAGGGACAACAGCATCAAGATACTATGAGTCTTCAATACTTACACATAAGTATATGCATATGCACATATATATATATATGGGTGCATGTCTCGATGTGGGGTAGGATACTAAAACACCAAATACGCGGTTGAGATAGGTGAGAAAAAGGAGTAAGAGCATCTATGTATGTATATTGTATAACTTTATGCCTACCCTGTGGGAAAGCAGAAAAGGAATATCGGAATTATGCTAAATTTTTTTTCATTTGGTGAAAATCGAACTAAAAACCCAAAGGGACTATGCTCTCTAAAAGAGCAGGATAATTCTAAAGTAATAAAGTCCTTAATTTACATTCGGCCCCTTTTAAATTATTCTGTGAGAAATATGAGGAAGAGGAAGAGGGGAAGCATTGCCTAACATATTTGGATCTGTAAACAACCGAACTGCTAAGTCATTCTCGTTTTCGTCCTTATCTTTAAGTCTTCTACAGAGGTTCCTCATTTATCATATTTATTTGAGTCGTTTTGTTTTCTTCGGATTTGTTTTTTAAATAAAATATCCATAAAAAGTAAGTTTTACAGAGGTATCAGCAGTCTGTATTTGATCTCCCCAAGGAGAAAAAAAATATTCCCAGCGGTTTCAGTGATAGAGTAGCTTAGTAAGCGATCATCCGATTCTAGTGAGAAAGCTGCTCAGATTGAAAGGCGGAAGCAGTTACTCTGCCAGGTTAACATATTTTCTATCTCCTTCCATGACCATATCAATTGAAGACCGTGATAAAAGGCATAAGCAATTTCTTTAAATCTTCAGACCCCAAGGTACGTCACATCACACAATCTTACTCACTGTTTAAGTGAGTTTAAGAAAGTTTTTCGTTATTTAGGCGAAGAGAGGCTCTTGGAGAGATTTTTGCAACAGGCTTCACCTTGAGGGAAGAATATCGGCTTTCCTGAATGTTGAGGGTGGCTACAATATTATTGCGGCGATTGCGGTTACGCGTCGATATTCTGCTGATCTAACTGATACACCAACTGATCACATGAAGAGTAGTACAATCTGCGCTCGTGAGCGTAGGCTGTGTTGTATCGTCATCTAGCCATGTGAGCAGAAGAATATAAGAATGTGTATACCGTCTCCTGAACTATAAGGTAAAATGAAAGCTGCAGTTTCGTGACATGATCGAAGTGGATAAGTGATGACATACAGAGCAGACTAAAAAGTATGCAAAAACAATTCACACTCAATTAGAACATATTATTTTTCCTATCTGATGTAAAGTTCCAGAGTTGAACATTTCGGGGCGCTCTGAAACGAGTATGCTGGCGAGCACTCGAGAAAAAATTAAACATCTGTAGCTTTGAGAGAATACAAGTGTGAGCACTCTTCTTGTTCATATAAGAGAGTGGGCCGAAAAAGATGCTCATTTAAGATGGAAGAGTCTCAATTGTTGTTATGTGAAAAGAATAATGAAAACGACATGATATAAATCGCTTATATCTCGCCAAAAAGAAAAGAAATATCTGCAATTGTGTATCTCTTACACGACGTCTTCTATTGAATAGACGCCTTGAGAGATTGAATGCACCATCAAATAACTTCTGCAGGAGCTAAAGTGATGAGAAAGAACCGGAAACCAATCGCTCTCAATGCAGAATTTTGCCGTACTCCTCAGATTAGTTTGACTGGCAGATGATAAGCTCTAGAGATCCTCTGAGGCCTTACAACGAGTGGTGGCCTAAGATACTGATACCAAGCAAAGTCTTCACACTAACTTAACCTAAGTCATCTATTCCTTACTAAAAATCTTTTAATGATGATGTGGTTTTATCTATATATATATATGTAAGCCAATGCAAATTTTGATGAACGCCTATAACTTGAGAACCACCAGATCAAATTGCACCAAATTTTTTAGGAGTTATAAAGGAATATTAGGAGAAGGTTAATGTGTAAGCTTTCATTAGATTGGCGCAGCCGTTCCAGAGATATGGCAATTTTAGTGAAATTGGTCGCTATCCATACAAAATACATGCAACAACAACAAATACATGAAAAATTCCAAAATACGAGTGCATAACGTTGTACATATGTGATGTCGAAAGAGGGAGAGAAAGAGTGAAAAAAAATTAACATTAAAATAAATTAAAATAAAATAAAATAAAAAAATATATATGTAAATAAATTAATAAACAAAAATTTGGAAAAAAATTTAAATTAACTTTTTTCGTTTCGTTTAAAAAAAAAATCGAAAATTTCAGTTAGATTTTCTTGATTATTTTTATATATGTAAGTAGGTGTAGCAAAGCACGCTGGGGTCCGCTAGTTTAGTATATAAGTATAGTTCATCAATAATTAGTAACATAAAAAATTCCTGTAAGGACGTAAATATATCTAGAAATTAATTTGCATATATGTATGTTACATACTCACATGTTCATTTGGACTATTTTTTTCATATTTTATTCATACTGACACTTTTCTTGTTTTTTTTTGTTTTTTTGTTTTTTTGTTTGTTTTTGTAATTTAAATTTCCAAAGGTGTTCGAGATCACCGTCCCAGATCCTGACGGTGAATGCAATGAGGCTGAAGCGCCATATAACGTACATGCATATAAGTCTTAGAAAGTGATGAGGGTTTTTATAAGAAAATGGGATAAGAACATGTAAAAAAATCACTACGCAGACCAGCACCCAAGGGCGGTTGTAGCCGAGTGGTGTGTCAGGATATCAGCACACAAAATGGGGTGGTGCTGGGTAAATGCATGTAGAAAAATATGAAACTGGTATGCTGCGATTTTTTTTTTCCAAATGCAGTTTTTCATGTTGATCAACTTACAGTTGGAAAACTCAAATCGTTACTATGCAAATATACTAATATTTTTTTCTCACAGTCTGCTGCATAATTGAAACTGAACATCTCGGAAGACTATCGAACAGATAGTTTTAAATTATGTAGCGTTGAGAAAAAACGAATTAAATCAAGTATTTCCCAAGCGACTTGGAAAAAAATTCTTCGAGTCATCACAGAAATATGCAAGTAACAGCTTTTGAGCATCTTCGGAAGATATTGAATGTCCTTCGTGCTGACTGCAGTTATTATGCTTACATATGTGGTATATATTCTTCTTCATCATCTTCATCATATTGTGTGCATTTTGAATATTTTATGGAACAATAAACAAAACTCAAAAGCCACTCAGTCATTTTGTGCTGAGACAAAAGCCTTCAACCAGTTTTCACGCTTGCATCTTTAGTTTTTTTTTTGGTTTTAGCATGATGCTTTCTTCTTTAAGACAATCAATCTACAGTACAAGCAGAAAATTATGTACTTCAATCATGGTTTAATAGTTGAAAACGCAATATCATAAATTTGATGGGTGAAAAAAAAGTTAGTTTTTCATAATTCAACATCAGTTTTTCCAAGTCTTCTACGCATTGCCATTAACCCATTACCCTCGTCATTTTGCGAGATCGCTCTCTCTTCTCCCCCGTTGTTTATATGCATTTCTTATATTGTTTCATTTAACGTTCATAATTTTTCCATAATAAGTATAATTTTTTTCGCGGTACTGGCTTTTCTTCTCAATCAACACTATTATTTTTTGGTATTTTATTGTTGTTTTTTTACAATTTTTCCACTTCAAATTTTTTATACGATTTTCTTTTCTTTTTTTTCTTACACATACAATGCGCCGATATTTTTAAGTTTTCCCCTTTTCTTTTACATTTTTTACATTACATTACTGCATTTCGTTGAGGGGTGCATTGAGAAAAGAATGAAACAAAAAAACATAAAAAAAACTGTAAAAGATTTCATTAAACGTCACAGTTTTTCGCTGTAACTGATATTACGACAACGAAACTTTTTTTATTGCCTGCCATGCTAAACCACCCATTTTTTCTTCACTTTCTCACCTCTTTTGTCGAAATTTTTTTATTAATCTATTTTTTTTTCTACATAAATTAGCTTAACAAAACGTTTTTGGTGTTAAAAAGCACGGAAACGCGTAATAATTTTTTTCTGTTTTTTTATTTTTTTATTTTTTTTTTCTAACACTCGCTATTTGTAAAGCTTCTCCTAATTTCATAAACCCGAGCCAAAACCTTTTTGGAACAATGTTTTTCTTTTTTTGGTATTTTCTGATTTTTTTTGCATTTTCTTATTTTTTTTTAATATTACAATCGTATGCCTCTAGGCTTGAAAACCTGTACATATGTTTCTTTCATATTTAATTCTTGAAAAATCGTAATTTGCATTTAATTTACGGGAAAATTTCTTAAGAGTTACACAGCATCTTCACCGTAGGTAACATTCGCCTCAAGTTCTTTTATATCCCAGGAATCTAAGCTGTAATTTAATCTGGAGGCATTTCTAATCTCTAGGATTACTTACACTTCTGAGAGGAAAATTATCTGTTAGAGCCTTTATGTAAATTGCTGCCATGATATATATGAATTTTCAATTAAGAGATAATGTCAAATATATTTACATAAAAGTTTTGATAATTTTTTGTATCTGTTCTTTAAGTAAAAAATTTGTATTGACTCTTCTTTTTAATTTACGCAGATTTTATTGTGGATAATATAAAAATAAGGTTTGTCAGGTATTCCATTGCAAAAGAGAAAAATGAATTATCGGGCTGTGTGATGACCACGGATAGAAAATTTCACAATCAAATCGACAATTGTGTGATAAACTGAAAGTAGTTGTAGTTATCTGCAGTGTTCCAGATGAACTTACATACATACAAAGGGTGATCCATTTCCAGGTTCCCTACTTTTTTGAAGAGAAAAACACAGAAAATTCAAATTTAATGGAGAATTTTCTCTATCATTCGAAAGAACATTCTTTGGCCTTTATTTTTTAAGATTATCTCTTTCCAATGTTGACCGCGGCTACGTCTCAGATGGTCCACCCGCTGAGTGCAATTTCCGATGACTCGTTCGAGTATTTCGACTGGTAACTGGTGAATGACACGCACGATGTTTTGCTCCAAGGCCTGAATCGAAACGGGATTGTCCGCATAGACTTTAGGGCTTACATATCCCCACAGGAAAAGTCTAACAGTTTGATATCACACGATCTTGTTGGCCAATCGACCGACCCAAAACGTGAAATTATCTGCTCAGCGAAGTGTTCTCTCAATAAATCCATTGATTGATGCGATATGTGGGAAGTGGCGCCGTCTAGTTGAAGCCAAATGTCGCGGAGATCACGAACTTCAATTTCGGTCATCAAATAGTTGGTTATCATGGCGCAATAATGGTCGCCATGGACGGTTATGTTCTCACCGGCATAATTTTTGAAGAAATATGGACTGATGATTCCACCGGCCCACAAATCACACCGAACCGTTGTTTTTTCTAGATGAAATGACAGCTCTTGAATCTCTTCAGGTTACTCTTCGTCCCAAATGCGGCAATTTTGCTTGTTCACATACCTATTGAGCGAGAAATAGGCCTCATCGCCGAGCAAAATTTGGCTCGAAATCGTCGGATCGAGCGGATTCAGTTCTTGCACAAGCTATAATTTGTACGCTTTCAATTTAAAATCTCGATATGAAATGCGCCGAGCCGTTCCATACGTCAGTGCGAGTTGCTGCGAATGTCGCTGAATCGACTCTCCAGGGCCTACGTGTACACTCTCAGCTACGGCCGCTACATTTTCTTCACTGCGTGCTCAGTAGGCCGATTTTGCTGACTATAAGTTGAGCGAAGTGCGTGAAACACATTCTTTACAGAACGTGAATTTTCGTAATAAAGTTGAATGATTTGTAAACAACTTGACACGATTCACGGCTTTTCTGTCAAAAAAAGGCTATTGAAAAAGGTACCTCTACTTGGATAACCCTTTACTTTCCCAAACAGAATAAATGTTACCGTGTGATCAATGAGAGGACTTATGAACAACACAATTTATAGGAAATGTGGGACGGTATTTCAAACTCTTTATGTGTAACCTAAAGACTATTGTCTTGCGATAACGCTGAATCAAGAGTTGATAGATTAAGTTTGTCGCACTGCAGTAGACCATCGCATCACAAACAATTTTACGTTCAATCGGAAAGAGAGCCTTGTTGGAGAGTTAGCGGGAATTTAAGAAGGAACAGAAAATGAGAAAGGCTGAAATGTGTCGGATGAGTTGTTAAACAAAGTGCTCGAAAATTTTGTAGAAAAATGTGATGACTTACAAAAGTTGTTTAAACTGATGCATAATCATTTGGAAAGCAAAAACTCATTTGGATAAGCATTTTAAATATAGTGTCAAAAAAACCGACAAAGTGTGGCCGCCCCAATACTAGTAGATTTATAACTGACCAGTTATTTAACAACCGCCGAGTCTCGGAAAATACTCGTAAGAAAAGAATCGACACCCCCACCTTTTAATTCATTTTAAAGCCGCCTTCGGTTGCATGGAGAAACTGCCTCTATGTCGGCTGTCACTTAAATAAGGCTCCGTCAGAATCGGGAAGGATCTGTACGAACCGTTGGTTAACATATAATGCTTCAGCTCAGCCTTGAAATCTAATACAGAATCACTCTCGCTAACAAATGCTACTATGGATTAACGACCCAATTTAAAAGTAAAGCCCACTCGACGAACAAAGATTGAGCTCTTCACTCACGTCCTGCGAAATGGTGCTAAAGTGTGTTCATTGAAAATATTCGATGGGTCAAAGTTAGAGTTTTCGAAAGAAAGGTTCTATGAAAGATTTCTGAACCTTTGCGAGTACCACACGCGATGGAACTATGTGCTTTATGGCAGCGACATTGACATAGTTCAGCGAATTAAGAGATCGTGGCGCTAACAGGCTCCTGCGGGTAATGGGTTTGAGAATTTATCCGCCATAAGGCATGTCTGTCGTAAGAGGCGACCAAAATCCAATAGTTACCGTGACAGTCGATTCTTTATATCGGAATGACCAGGATTTTTATCCGGCCAAGGACTGTCACTTCCGCAATATTCTCCGAAAACCAATTTCGGAAATTTTTTCGCGGTTAAAACAACAACAACAACAACAACGGATGAGTAGTTCGGAAAAATAAAGACAATTTAGCGCCGAAACTATTGGATGCTTACCCACTGTTGTAGCAAAGGATGACCGCTACCTCGCCTGAACGATCAGGGAGTGAAGATCTTGACTTTAATTGTTATCTACAATTAGCGCTAAGCTGTAAAAAGAATAAACGAGTTTTGTTCTGCTGATGACTTACATATCCACAATAGCGTAAGTGTTGCTATTCCAATTGAAAATGAGAATAAGATAATTTTAAAAGTGAAGTTCCATGAAAGGGAGAATCAGGTAAACACAAAACGAAACAAAACGAAAACAAAGATATTTATATATATTTCGGAACAAATTAAATAAACTTTGCAGTTCGTCAAAAGTTTCGTGAGATTGAGGACGTAATTAGCTCGGCTCTTTCTTGCCGTCATCTATTTTTCTCTCCGGAGAGCTCAGTAGCGGTTGGATGATTTATCATCAGAGCTGATATACCCCTTAATTGTCATTCAAGAGAAATGCAGAATTTAATTTATATTCAATTTCGTACCTATACACATACGTACGAGAGTAAATTCTCCTCACACTTACAACATAAATATACATTTTCTTCCCTAAGCAAGTAATTACCTGCCAACTAACGTATCTCCAACTGTTTCAGGTGTGCGCATCGGTAAACTTATCAAGCTTATGATTACCAATTATTCGACATGGAAAAAAACAGTCGGTGATTGCTAATATGCAAATTTCAAAAAAAAAATATTATGTATAAATCCAATTAACAGTTAACTAAATTTGACGCATTGTAAGCGCATTAGCCGCCTGGCTTAACACCCTCGGAAACACCATCAAATAGAGAGAGTAGTAAATAAATCATGGCTGTTGGCAGCGAAAAAGTGAATTTTCGAAAACAAAACAATATGTTTTAAAATTTGACTGCACTGATTTGAAATTTTCTTTTTTTGTTTCTATATTTTTGCATAACAATGGCAAGTGATCGATAGCAAAACAGTGCATAACAATAGTGCAATTTTTCAAGTGTGTCAAAAATACCCTCTTAACCTTAATTGAAGCATTTTCTAGTTTCAAAAATAAAAAATAGAAAGAGTGTTCGTTATTTCATGCAACACTTTGTCGTGCTGTGGCTTGCCATAAATGTAAATAAACGCGTATAAATCACCAGCAGTGAAAAGCTTGCGCAGCACGTGATCTTGCCACCAAATGTGGCAGACGCCAGTAAAGCATTCAATGGCGATGAAATGGAAATTTTTTTTTTGAATCGGGAAAATTAATTTAAAAAAAGGAAAATACAGTTAGAGTTCTTTATATAAATGCAACTGAAGCGCAGAAATCGGCAGAAAATTTGAAGTTTGTATGAAGCAGACAAAACTGAAGACCTTGGAATCGGTTTGGACTGCATGAAATGCGCATGAGTTGGGTCACCAAAGCAATGAGTGTAGCTCAGAGTTACAAAGGTTAAAGAATAAGCACCCAGATGCACCTTCGTCGTGCCTTAACTGATTGAAATTATGCATTCATCTATTATTTATTGATTTTCGATTATGATTATAATTTTTCTATAACTTGCCTATACATTTTCGGCTTTCTTGTTGTTGCTGTTGCTCATGTGCATAACACTGCGTCGTCATATACGAGGTATGTTCAAAGGAATAGGTGCATTTTGATTTTTCGCGGGCTGTGTACATTCGATTATCGATATTTTGTTGTTGTTATAATCGGACACATATGTTTATCATGTCCTTGCATTAGGAGCCAATTTCGATTAATAGTTTGTTTTTGACAACAGAAGAGGTTAGTCACGTTTTTTGTGCGTTGAAAATAGAATAAAATGCTCCAAGGCACTTGAAATGTTGACTGTGTCATTCGGTGAGTCCACTTTGACTCAATAACGTGTTTATAAGTGGTACAAGTACCTTACAGAAAGCCGAGGAGATGTTGATGACGAGGAGTGTCCTGGAGGTGCGACCACGTCAACAAACAAAGAAAATATCGAATCAGTGAAAGAAACTGTTCTTGAAAACCGTCGAATCACTATTAGGGAAGTTGTAGAGAATGTTGGTATCAATCGGCTCATGCCATTAAATTTTCTCGATGCATCATGTGTTCCTGCCAAAATGCAAGGATGTTATGCAACGTCTGCGTGAAGCAAACGATAGGAATTGTGGAAAAACCAATCGTGGATTCTGCATCTCGGTAATGCACCAGCTCAAAAACAAAACCGTTATCATTCTTCAACCACCGTATTCGCCAGATTTGGCTCCCTGCGACTTTTTCCTATACTCAAAACTAAAGAAACCAATGGAAGGAAAGCGTTTTGCCACAATTGATGAGATCAAGTCTGAATCGAAGAAAGGCCATACCCAAAAGCGCATTTCAGAAGTGCTTCGATGATTGGAAAAAGAGTTGGCACATGTATATTAATTTCGAGGGGATTACTTTGAAGGGGACAAAATAGATATTGATGAATAAATAAGTATTAAAAAAAAATCATCAAAATTCACCTTTTCCTTTGACCACACCTCGTATGTAGTTACAATACAATAAATATTTCGCACAATGCCTAACAACCTTTTGCGCCGTCATTTCAGTCGTATCAGACTCAATTTGGGCAATCTGTCGCAATATTAACCACCAAACTTCGTTGCAACGGAAAATTCTTGCGGTAGTGCCGTTCGCCTCTTCCCTTGCTCTCTCGACTTCTCTTCCAGCAGCGCACATGAATGAAGGGTTAATACGAACGAGTGCGCACGATTCGCAAGCGGAATGCAATGAAGCGCGAAAATAAGCACCAGCGAATGCCAATGGTGTAAGGAAGTAAGCAACTACAAGCCGTAACCAATTTGCGCTCAATCGATACCTTGTGAACTTTACTTCCGCTTGATAGGAAGAAAGTGGATTTACCTATCACATGTGCAGTGGCAGTCAGCGAAGGGTTAACAACCAGGTGAAAGGGTATGACAAACAATGGTTTTCAGTTTGCAAATTCTGTCGTTAGCGCCGACGTCGTCTAAGAGGTTATTGATCGGAAATCTTTGAATGCCACTAACTTTTGTAATTTTATATGTATGTATGTATATGCAAGGTATGTGCGCATGTGCAGACTACCTGGAGATTTTGTTTGTGTTTTTCGCAATTGATTTGCGGAGAAAGTGTCGATTGTGTTGTGTAATTGTGCAAAAATTAGGGAAAGTTACAAATTTCAATATAAGCTGACAAATGGAATGGCAGAAAGTATGGTTGAGTATGCGTATTCGAAGAAAAAAATGAAAAGCATACATATGTATTGAAGCCACAGCTAATGCATATTTCTCACAGTGTAAACGGAGTTTCTCGTGCCACGAAAAGCCAAACAAGGACTTGCAGATGAGGTGAAAGTAAACGGGCAGGATCTTATAAGCATACGGAAGCAGCAAAAATGACAATCGAAAATTGATAAAAAAAAACACACACACATACATACACACATGTTTGTATGTATGCATGTGTTTTTTTTTTTTTTTTGAGAAATGCATTTCAATGCCAATAAAAGGTGCATATTTGTCTACACACAAACGTACCTACATATATTTATATTTTCTCATTACGCATCTAAATAGACGCGCATATTTACTCTGTCTCTGCATTAATCAATTCTTTAAGACTCACTTATTTATTTCTCAGGGGTTTGTGCAATTTCTTTCTTTAATTCCCTAAATCAATAAATATCATTTTCCTTGCAGATTTTTCTCAGCCAAGCGTACACATCTGCCGTGTAAGAAACGCAAATCTACGCAATGATGTACATTTGTTTGTATGTATGTAAATATATCTACTTAGATATGTATGTAGGTTTCCTCAATGTCCCAAAATGAGCGGGCCAATAATTGCGTAGTGACATTATTTATTTATGTATGTAAGTAAATTTAGGAAATGCGTAAAATAATTTATCTATTGTTGAGTATAGATGATGAGGGCTCGTTGCAGGGGGGAGTATTAGTGAAGGTTGTATCAAAAGAAAAAAATATGTGAGAGCTTATAGAACTGGGAAAAATATCAAGACACAAACTAGCTATCGGAAGAGAAGCTTGGGAACAGAAATCCTCAGCCATAGTTTTTAGTCCTCAGAGAGATGAGTTAAAAGAGAAAAATCTAAAACGCTGGGCACATACTCTGCGTCAATCGTAATATGCTCATTTCTGTTCTTATAAATACGGTACAGTTACATTTTTGAATAAATCTCTTCATAAATCTGTGGGCATTTTTCTGTTGTAAGCCATACCTATCATGAAATGCGTTTAAAATCAAGCATTAACTGAATGGTTAACAGTGCGTGGTACCATGCGGATTGTCATGCTCAGATTAATATCCAATATTATAGAAAATCAATTGCAAAAAGTTTTCTAATTGCGGTCGCCCATCGATTGAGAATGTCAGCCCCTCTGTGTGTATTTCTGTCATGAAATAAAATTTCCGCATTATAATGTACTCAATTCGGGTGTTATTGTGAGAATCTCATATATTTCATTTAATTTTTAACTTCTTACTTTAGATATTCTTTCGTCATTTAAGACTAGGTGTGTTCAAAGGAAAATTTGAATATTGAATTTTTTGAAAAGTACTTATTTTTTCATCAAGATCTATTTTTTCCCCTTCAAAGTAATCCCCCACGGATATAATAGACTTGTGCCACCGCTTTTTCCGATCCTCAAAGCACTTTTGAAGTGCGCCTTTCAGTATAGCCATCAGCTCTTTCTTCGATTCTGACTTGATCTTATCAATTGTGGCAAAACGCTTTCCTTTCATTGGTTTCTTTAGTTTTGAGTATAGGAAAAAGTCGCAGGGAGTCAAATTTGGGGAATACGGTGGTTGAGGCATGATCACGGTTTTGTTTTCGGCCAAAAAAATCACGAATAAGCATTGATGTTTGAGCTGGTGCACTATCGTGATGCAGAATCCACGATTTGTTTTTCCACAATTCCGATCTGTTGAGCCGTATTGCTTCACGCAAACATTGTATAACTTTCTTGTAGTATTCCTTATTAACTGTACGACCTTTTGGCAGGAACTCGTGATGCACAACGCCATTGTAATCAAAGAAAACAGTGAGCAAAACACTCACCTTTTCCTTAGAATATACCTTATATAACCCAGTATAGCACACTACCACCCACTTAAAAATATTTGAATGATTAGATATTAGCATCTAGTAATTAGTGTTTTGTACTTTTTATTTTTGTTATGTTTACAATATTAAATTTTCCTAATTGAATCTATTCTCTGGTACTGATATATCAACTATTATTCCTTACAATTAATTTTATTTTTTTCCTTAACTTTCTATGATCTCCTCAACATCATTACCCTCCTCAACACCAACATCAGCCACGTTTGTTGTCTGAGACTCTTCTACCGCATTAGGAAAATTATGAAATCGCTGACGCTATCTTGTTTGGCTCCGTAGTTTCCGAACATATTTGATCAAAAAGCCGAAGATGGGACCTAGTGTTACCTATAATTAGTTTCTAGGCCTTTGTCGTTTATTAATCATTGACGCGTTCTGCTATCCTTTACTCGTACAATGACCTTTTCACCCCCATGGACATGCGTATTTCTACAGCTTTTACATACCGTTAGGCACTGTTTGCGGTAGCAATTTTGATAACCCTTGCCACTCCTATGACAAATTTTCTCATAAAGTTACGATCAACAATACTTGATCCAGTCAAATAACACACTATTATCTTCAGTTTATGTGATTGGCCCCCTACTAAAGGATGGATCTCATCGATAACGCCAATACGTTCTCCACTGGACATAGATTCTCATTCGGGAAAATATCATCAAACTGGAAATTTCGATTTTGTTGATTTTCAGTGTTAATATTAACTTTAATTCACATCTGCAGAATACCGAATTTCACTGTCTTAAATGCTTGTTTGACGGATTTTGGACGCAAATACTAATATCTGAACAAATCTGAGTGTGTCGAGAACCAACATACAATTGATTAGGTATATACTTGTATACCAAATTTCACGGTCTTAGGTATTTTTTTTTTGACGGATTTATAACCCAAAATTTGAAATCAAAAAATATTGTATCGCCGTATATACTTATATGCCGTAGTGATCCGATCTGGTGATAGAATAAATGTATAGGTGCATCTGAGGACTAAGTTTGGTTCAAATATCACTGATAACTAAGGGACTGAACAGAGATGGCTAAATCAACTCAGCTCGTCGTTCTGAAGCGATCGGTAGAAATTTTGGTAAGTCTATCTCTTCTCCCTCTGGCACTTACATACCTCGGACCAAAGCTAATGTACCATTTTATGAACAAGAAAGGTATAAAAAGTGATACTATTATGAATGGACCACTAGAAAGACTCAAGGCAAGTTCTCGTTTATCGTCAAAATATTGGAAAATTTTAGTTAAACTTCAATCACACTTCAAAATAGAACAGTTAGTAAAATAACGCCTCATTGGTTAATAAAAAAATCAAATAAAATATGAATTATATTTCACAATGCAAGAAAAAAATACAAAAAGTAATTACTCACCTCATATTTTTATTATATAAATATTAACTAACTAAACTGAATAATTCATTTTCAAAAAGATTCTTCGGAATAACTCATTTTGTCTTGCTTTTCACTAAAAAATATTTAACAAACAAACTTTTTTATATTTTGATCGCTAACATCAGTGTTGCAAAGTAAATGCAAATTATAAGCCAGTTGAAAATAAACCAGTTTAAAATAAACCAGCTGGACACTCTTTTGCAGGTCGGGTGCAACGCCTTTACTTTTGGTACTATTTATTTATTTAAAAACATTATTTTCCTTACGACAAAATTCGTTAAGAATATTTTGTAAAAACTAAAAACGATACAAAACAATACAAAAATTTTCAACCTAAGATTTTCAGAATTTTTCTTGCTGCACGTTTTACGATAATGATAGGACGCTATAAAATATCTAATTTCGTCCAAGCATGAACTAACTGCGCACATACGTAATATAATTACGTAATCAAAAACGAGTGCTCACAATGGGTTGATATTTTAAATTTACATAGATATTTATATAATTGAAACGAATTTTAGACACGCTAGCTTTTCTCGCGAGAATTGTTATGTTATTATATCTTTCATTATTACAAAAAAAATTATGTAACTGAAACAGTAGTATCCACCTAATTTGTAGATTTATCTTTCATAAACATGCATACGTACACCATTCGTAAATTTAAAAATATTTGGATGATTACATTTGAAAAACCCAATAAACTCACGAAACTAATGTCCAACTAGTGCGCGGTGTACTATAATTTATTTTCAATTTTAATTAGCATAACTTGTTGACCATTATTATCTATGTCCTTGTGTAATTTTTCGGGTTAATCTTATGTGAAACAGTGAAAGAAACATTTTTGCAGACACTAAATGACACTGAGCAGATACTAAAATTTCACGAAGGAAGTTCTTTTCGCCAGCTTTACACTTCCTCGGAGATCAACAGCTTTTAATATACTGTTTTGTTTGTTACATACCATTCCATAGAAGCAAGAACATTTTTGAGCCAAGCTCTTTAAATGTACGGAATGGCAAACATAAATGGAAGCATTTAAACCGACATAGCGAAGTCGTAAGGCTTCTTTTGGAATATTTTTTTAATAACAGGCCAATTGGAAAGTCCCAGGCCTGAGACATAGATGGCTTTACTAGAACTAAGCCCATGTAGATTTTAGTTAGCAATAACCTTCAAAAGACGCGTAACAACTGTCGGATTATTAGTTTGTGCATTATATCATTTTGAGGGAAGCAACTTTTGTTATTGTGAAAAAAATGGATACAAAGTAATTACGCGTGTTGATAAAATATTACTTTTTGAATTGAAAAAAATTAAGTTGAGACGAAAAATTGACTTGATGACAAGTTTCCGGACGTTGCCCCATTAAAATCAACCATCAAGGATTGGTCTGCTAAGTTTAGATGTGATAAAATGAACACCGAGATGGTGAACTCAGTGGACGCCCAAAAGAGGTTGTTACCGACGAAAACATCAAAAAATCCAAAAAATATTTTGAATGACAGTAAATTGAAATTGAGTGAAATAGCAGGCACTCGAAAGATATCAACTGAACGTGTACATCATATCATTCATGAACATTTGGGTATGAGAAACCTCTGTGTAAAGTGGGTGCCGCGCGAGCTCACTTTTGACCAAAAACAACGACGAGTTGATGATTCGGAGCAGTGTTTGGAGGTGTTCAAGCTTAATAAACCTTAGTTTTTGCGTCCATGTATGGCAAAGAATGGAACATGGCTCCATCATTTCACTCCGAAGTCCAATCGATAATCATCCGAGTGGACTGCACACGACGAACCCGCTCCAAAGTGTGGAAAAACGCAACAGTCGGCTGGCCTAAACATAAACAGCGACTATTACATAGCGTTATTGGACCGTTTGAAGGACGAAATCACCGAAAAACGGCCCCACTTAAAGAAAAAGAAAGTGCTGTTTCACCAAAACAACGCACCTTATCACATGTCAGTGAAATGGATGGCAAAAACTATGAAATTATTGGTGTTTGCTTCTCCATTCTCCGTATTTGCCAGATCTGGACCCCTGCAGCTACTTCTAAGATCTCAAAAAAGTACTCGCTGGGAGGAAATTTCCATCGAATGAAGAGGTCATCGCTGAAACTGAGGCCTATTTTGTAGCAAACAACAAATCGTACTGCTAAAATGGTATCAAAAAGTTAGAAGGTCGCTATAATCAGTATATCACCCTTGAAAGGAACTATGTTGAATAGAAATAATGAATTTTTCCAAAAAAATGTGTTTTATTATGATAGGCCGGGGACTTTTCAACTGACCTGTTAATTTATGAAAACAGGTCACTATGTTCGGCTAAATGAGATCTTAAATGTATCTAACAAATTTTCCATATTGGCACAATAAACCAAATCGTCCTCTGGACTAAGGTGGGAAGTGAACTGCTCCTCACAATAAATCTGGAAGAAGATACACTACTGACAAAAGTAGACTCCTGCTATCGAGCCCTCAACACCATATTTGTCAGAATTTGAAATTATTTACAAGGTAGCAGGGATCCTGGGTATTGGTATTACGCTCCCATGAATGATGGGACAAATAGCTGATAGCAGATTTTGATAATAAATCGATAGCAGTCGATCTTCTTGCCCTTAAACTTATCTCGAAGATTTTCAAAACGTCATGCTTACAAAACAATTAATTTCCGATTGTCAAAAACAATCGATATTATCGAATGTGTCTGCGATAGTTTTACAGCTTTAACGTATTACCAAAATGTTATTCAGCACTGACAAAAGCTTCGATTATCGCAAAAAAAACTTATGTCAAATAACAAAGATAAACTTTTTAAAATATTAAAGAAATCCCTAAAAGCACGAGTCGCACCTTTTTAATAAAATAAAATAAAAAAAATTTTTTTGAACAATTAAAATTCTAAAAATTTCGAATATTAGAAAGTTTTTATTATAATTATTTTCGAAATATTAGTTCCGTTTCATAAGTGCTTAATTTACTTTTACCATTTACTTAATTTCCTTTGGTATTCATGGTGTTTTTAGTAAAACCAGTAATATTGAGTTTGCACAATAGAAGTCCTTGCGTATATAAGCTTCCTATTATACTGAATGTTAAATTGGGAAAATAGGATCGGTACAGTTCATTGAAATTTAGGAGGCCAAAAGTGTAACTGGAGTGCTAAATTTTGAAATGAATATAAACATAAATAAAATATTTTTCTATAACTTATCAAAAGAAAGCACATTTTTGAAATTTCTTGTAACTCACCGCTGGAATAGGACACTTTTGAAGCGCATTCCCAGAGTTTTTTAAACTCTGTAGCAAGTATTGCATGAAACGATTATTTACATATTTGCCATTCAAGAATTCGCAACCATCCACTTTCAAATCAGAAATAGCTGTCCATCTATTTTTATATTGCTGACTGTGTAACTTCACTGTTGCCTCAATGAATTTCATTTCTGCATTAAATTTTAAAGTGGCATTTAATTTTTTCGTACCATTATGCTCTACCGTAGTAACCTCGCATAGTTCTATACGCTTTCGATCGGCAATTGTTGCTTCAATTGTTGTAAATTCTACTGGTGCCTTCGGTGGTTAATAAAAAATACAAAAAAATTATTTATAAATTAATGAAATGCATCTATTAAAATTACTCTTTTCTTACCACAATATTGTTTAGCATAAAGCGACTGAGAAGCAGAATCTTAAGTAAGAGTGCAAAAAATCCACCATCCAATTCAAGCGCCATATTTCCAACTTATATGCGAGCCAAAATGTAGAATTGATCTGACTTTACTAAAATTCGAATTACCCAATTGAAATTTGTTGGAATTTTCTGCTTGACTGCATTTATAAATTTTTATATGTATTTACACTAAATGCCTCATTACCGTTTGAAATGAAAACCACATAATTTATTACTACTAACTGATTGAGCTGATGGTAAAATATTAAATATAATATGTTGTACTTAAACTACAGAATAACATAATGTTTGTTATTGAATTACCGTAATGAAACGCAACGAAAATTGAGTTGATGGAACAATTTACTAATCTAAAAAAAAAAAAATTCAATAAATATACCAAAGCTTATTTGCTTTGATTTTCTCTCACCAATTGTTGATAGTTAATAACAGTATTGTAAAACGAATGTGTACAAGTAATGATGACCAACTTCGGTTGGAATAGATCATTCAATAATCAGCTGATATTTATATTAAGTCCACAGATCGGTCGAAAAGTCATCCGCTTTCGGTAGGCCCCATTAAATGTTTAAGTAGTATATCTCGAATTTGGTTGAATTCTGTTGATTAATGGTTTAAATATTGCGGCCGCTATAGCCGAGTAGTTAGCATTACTTACTACAGTTCGGAAGGCTCGAACCTAGGCCAGGTTCGAACAACATCCAAAATTATAGAAAATAAAATTTTCTAATTGCATTCGCCCCTCGGCAGGGATGTTCAAACCCTCCGAGTGTATTTCTGGCATGAAATAAAAGCTCCTCATAAAAATCCATCGGCCGTTCGGAGGCGGCTTAGAATAAACTATAGGTCCCTCTATTTGTTGGTAAAGACATCAAGACGCAAAACCACAAATTGGAGGCGGACGTCGGCCGAAAATCGCTTCAGCGGTTACAAAGCGCCAAATATATATAACGGTTTAAATAATCGATCTTGAGCCAAGCGGGGCGTGGAAAGTAAAAGGTCCATTATGTGAGGCAGAGACGTAGCTGTTGCCCGGTTGCGCTCATATTCAATTCGTATTCTACTCAGTGGTTTCTGAGACATTTATACTATTTGACCCCACAGCGGGAAGTGTCACGCTTTCTTTACATTTTCTGCCTTTGTTGTCTTCAACCAGACTTAATCTGAGAGCATGCGACTCCAACAGGCAATGTACTGTTAATATTAGCAGCTTGAAGTCTGACCTCTTTGTCTGAAGTCTGACCTCTTTGTTTTCACTATAACATATTACAGCCTTTTGCTCGTTTCCAGCGCCTAGTAGTCCGATGATAAAAAAGTATTTCTTGTGTGTGTTTTAGTTCCATTAAGGGGACTGGTAAGTCTATGGCTACTTCCTGTTTATCACTTCACTTGATACCCTTGTGCCCTGGTAAACTGATAGGTTTTGCAATCGCTACGAAGGGCTGGACGATGACAAGTCCAACTACAGCCCAACATCCCTTTACTCGCTTCACAATTTTGAGCCTCCACGACAATTCGCTATCCAGGCACTAAATGCTTAGTTTCAGTTTAATCCAAGCCGGTACTTTGTATTTCTTTGTACTACTACTACTACACCAGGCGCTCTTTCTCTTGGAACGTTGGATGGACTACAGCTCTCAGCCTCTTTACTTTACCAAGAGCCGCCGTATATTGCGATAAGGCTCTCTTGGCATCTTTATTTCGCACTCTTCTGTCGACCATGCACTCAGTCTACTTCGCGGCGCGTACTAAAGCTCCCTCTACCTTGACGAGCTTAACGAGATTCTTCGTAGGAGTCATCACTATCCTCGTTGAAGAGAAAAAGCCCGTTAAGTCACAGTCGAGAATAGCCCCTGGCTGCAAATCGTCCAATGGGCACGGTATGCCTTACACTCCGGATCGCGTCAAGGCGCCTGCCCTCGAGGAGTCTGTTTATATCCGGACATTGTGTAACCAAATATCTAATGGAGGATGAATGAAGGATCGATCAATTAGCAGACTTTGGCTAAGGATGAGTAGCAATTGCTCCCCTGAAAAACAACAAAGCAGTGATAGCTTACCGGTTAAGTTATTCAAATGTAGCTTCTTTAGAAAGTATCGTCGCAGGAAAGCGGTTCCTTAAGATGGAACCTATGTGTGCCCTGAAATCAAGTAACCCGATAACACAACTCAACTCGGCTTAACAATTTCGGTTTTAAAGTGGTCTGTCCTAATCTGAGAGTAAGTCAAAAATTAATGCTCACTATATTTCTATATCTGATGATAATAAATATTATAAGCGTACTCACTGTGCTCGTATGCTATAGAAACCACTAATCAAGGCAGCTGAATAAATATGAAAAAATGTTCATTGATCTTAGGGAGGGCGTATCTAAAAATAGCATTAAATCGGAGACTCAAGTGAGGAGATAAAAATAATGCAGCGTGAGATTTAATTAAACACAACTCCCCCACAACTATGACTGCCTATGCAAGCCAATTTCGCTGCTAACAAGCAACTACAAATAAATTTAAGTATTTCTACGTATGTCAGCACGGTGTTGATGATAAATTCCAGGACATATGTGGCAGAGAAGAATAACAAACTATTAATATTTGTATATGTGGTGGTACCAAACTCAATTCGGAAGTAAAAATAACTCAAAAGTGGGGTTCACAAGGCGACTAAGCGACTGTGCTGCCTCCATAATTTGACTCACTCATTTAGGATTGCCTTGCGCTGTGGTGTTTCTAGATGTGATTGAGGCTGTGCAGACTTCCGGTTATTGAGCGCGTGCTCCAACACGAAAATCTTGAGCTCAAATCAAAACAATTTAAAGTTTCCTAATTACCGCCACGAAAGTAAACAAAAACAATAGGGGAAAATCCACTTAAAATCAAGAGTATTTGATAGCAGGCGAGCGGCGAAAGAGTTGTGCAGGCTGTTACATCCGGCCTCATAAATTGAAACGAAATTTAATTACAACAATGCACTGACAATTATAACGGTCATAAATTTTACGAGTGCTCCAGTTTGCAGTGCAATTTAAATGCGTCAAACAATGGCACGATGATTCTAAAAAATTCATAGAGAAAACGTAAACAATGCCAACCAACCAACGACCTATTATGGCTAGAGGTTTACTAAACAAAACTTTGGTCCAGTTTTGTCCAACCCTTCGCGCACCAACAACACGCGAACGCACATAAATTCTTTTTTCTTCGTTTCACATATTCTTTGGACTTACATATCCTAGCCGCAAGCTTTGTTTGTCTATCTTTCATTAGCAGGTCAAGTAAGCGAATTACGCAGCATCAATTAGCAATGAAATCCGCAGAGGATCTGCAGAGAGGAGCGCAAGGCCACATACTAAATCAAAAAAGAAAATAAAAATGTCCACAAATGTCCTAACAAAGGACGAAAAGAAGCGAAAACAATTACGACTAATGTCGATTTGTGTGCCTGTGTGGAACAAAAAACAAAAAGAAAGGATTTACAGCGATTTTACGAGGCCGTTGATGTGATCTTAAATGCAAATTTGCATTGTGTAATTCTCAAATGAATGCAAGTCCATGCAAATCATACGCTTAACAACTCATGTGCACTAGAAATATCATCTAGACATGCATTGTCCTGCGGCAGGACAGTGTGTACGCTCATTCGCCCCTTAGACAAAAGCAGCCTTACGCGTAAAATGTGTTCTTTTGTTCTACTGCATCACACACACACACAATGATTTCGTGCCGCGACGAGTCGCTGACAAACATAAAGGCACAAGATATGCAAATACAAATCCTATTTTCCTGCCAAACAAAGTGAATACAAAGTTTGCGATCATTAGCCTACGCTGCTGTAGTTTGTATGCATCTAAGTAAACAAGATTAACCAGGTGGACCTGCAGAACGCAGCATATAGAGACAGCTTCTCACAACAACAAACCGCGTTACTGCCTGTCAGCTTTAGTAAGCCTGTAAGCCTGTGTGGTCGTCAAGTGACCCGGCAACATCTTCAAACTGACTGTCCCTTAAGAGGACAGCGTGCGCGCGGTGGCGAGGTATAACTTTAAATCCGTCAAATGGAAAATTAGCGGTATTAAGATCGAAGAATAGCAACAACAGTCTCATCTAATCTTACAACATTTTTTTCCTATATGTGTACATTTGTGCTGTATTTTGCCGTCCTGCCTAACTTCGGTGCGCTTCGTGGAAGTAGCTGCCGTTATTGCTGCCGGTTGAAGGGTTGTTACTTGACCTTGCTGACCTTACGATTTTCCTCACAGCATTTAATACTCTTCGGATGCTGCTGCTTTATGTGAGTTAGTCCGCATTGGTTTTTTCTTTTCTTTCCCGCCCAATATCAGCAGCTACAGACAGTTTTGGTCCATACGCAGCATATCAAATTCGCATCACAAGCTAGCGGAACATGCTGTCAACCAGCTGTAGGGCGTTTTGGGCGGCGAACTATCTTGCGACGACAGTTCAAAATAAAGTGATTTTCCCGCAGGCATCAACAAAGAATGTAGAAAGGAAGGATGTCCACAATTAAAAAAAAATTACAAGAAAGGGAAATTGCAGTGCCAATGCTCACCTTAACTTCAACCCAAATTCTATTTTTTTCTCCTTCATCTCCGGCAACGGACGTGGGAAATTGTAACGCAACGCAATTTAAGAAAGCTACGATCGCATCATGAAAAGCATATCTTCAGGTATCTTCCCTACATTCTTGCTGTCCCCTTTTGATATTTGCTGCTGTTGACGTCCTGCAAGGGTATTTCGATATTTTGACATGTGTCTTTTTGTGAGTTGTGGAGTTTGGTTGGTTGTTGTAGTTGTTGCTGCCGATGTCATCTTAGTGACGTTCATGTGAGCATAAAAAGTGGAATTTTACTAATTATTGATATTTACCTTGTTGTAGTTTTTGTTGTTACTTAAAGTAGATGCCTTGCGTCTGTCCTAGACTTCAACTATCATTGTTCATATCGCACTTATTAGTCATATGGCGTTGTTGATTATACTAGTGTGTATGCGATTAGACGTACCAGTGTGTATGTGCGTTGTGCTGGCTTACATTTTTGACCAACTAATATTTGTTGTAATTTTTTTTTTTGCATTGCACCATTGTCATCTAAATTTTTGTTAAGAGAATTAGTAATATGTGTTATGTGCCTTGCCTTTCCATACATTTCGAAAAAGTCCTGCTATCAAAAATGTATCCTTTCCTCGATGAAAATGAAATAATTCCTTCACATCAATTTGGTTTCCTCGAAATATGTGGCACAATTGAGCAAGTACATCTTATAAATAATCTTATAAAGGTTTTCGAATTCAGAGAGTATTGCTCGGTGGCCGTTTTTCAGAGATATGGCTCGAGCTTTTGACAAGGTGTGGCATGATGAACTTATTCATAAATTTGCGAATAAAATTAAGTGCAAACACATCACTTTTACCTTAAATCCAAAAACATGCCTTATTGTTAAGTTTAACCATGTACCTATTCCGCAAACTTACGAAATGACATATCTTAGAGTTCCTTTAGGCAGGCGCTTTACCTGTACACGACATACTTCCGCTAAAAAACTGCAGAATATGCTCAAATATGCCAGTCTGCATTGTCTTTTAAGCAAGAAAACTGGGCCCAGTCTAGTCAACCAACCTATAATGCGATCATAAAGCCGATATGGATGTAACTTATGGCATCCAGCGTGCGTGACAAATATTAATCTTTTACAAAGTCTAAAATTCTAAGAATTATATCACAAAGATATAAAGCCACGCACCATAAAAAAGAAGTAGACATCGTCACACAAAAGAACATAACAAAACTGTGTAATCCCGGCTCTTAGGCTAACACAGAACAAATCAAACACCCTGAAGAGAAGACATAAAGCAGCCTTAGATAATTAAGACAAAATAAATCTGAGTTTATTATTGGTATATATGTATGGGAAAGAGATACAGATATGTTAATTTTGGACATTTTTTGATTCATGGATGGTTGTAAATCCTCATCAACATTCAGTGGACTATCATATTCAGTCTGTCCTTCATATCTATTAATATTATTTGGGTCTTCAGCTCTTTCATCTTCATAACCGCTTAATTACTTGACCACTAACACGTAGTTGTTTTCCCTTGAATCGGTTTCCATTGTCTTGCTGATCTGGAAAAATCGTTCACCTTGTTCATTCGATTCTTGGGTAAATTGTTGCGAAAAGGCATCAGTGACAATGAACAAAATGTAATTTCAATGTCATTGATGTACCAATTTTTTTTTTAAGAAAAACATTAGAATATAAATATATGTATCTGCCTGTACTCGATTCTTCTCTGAAACGCCCTCAATTACTGCTTTTAATGCGTACCAGGCTCCTAGATGATTATTTGTAGTATGTTTGTGCAATCCTAGTTTTTCATAAATTTTCGTATATACATATATGCCTGTCAAAAAAAAACGATTTTATTTTAATTTATGAGTTCTCAAAATCCAATTTTTACACTCATATTGGTTACCTTTTTATCGCAAATCCCAATAAAAAAGGAAACAAAAGTATTTCAGGAAACAGCATTTCATAATTTTAAGATCACAACAGATTTCCATTCATGTTCTTCGTATATGATTTTCTCCATTATATCGTGCAATGTTTTATACATACATTTCCTTCGTATTTATACCGAATACCATTCCTATATGTGGATCGTTCCCTGTTTGTTATGTGCAACAGCGCAACCTTCAAGCTTGAAACTGAACCATCTATAAAAACTCGCCAGTTGTATGTGTTACAATCCATTTCCAATTTGTTCACTCATCCTGGAAAATCATGGCAGTATATTAATGTATTTGCATCGTCAGCGGTATTAAATTTCTGAAATTAACTTAGGTGTTACCGCTATGAAGTGGCGCTAACATTTTGCTCTGTGAGTTTTCTGCGCTTCAAAAATGAAGTCAATATTTCTGAATCCCGTTGCGATAAACCCAACTTTGCCACAATGTCATCCACTTCGTTTCGTGTAAGCGGTTGTGTTACGTAATTTGGAAGATTGATAAATGAAAATAGTTGTTGGTGCCTGTGAATCTTTACCTGGACTTGGTGGTTTAGTTGGCGCGGTACCTGGAGAACGTGGTACTGGAAGTGTGGCAGGAAAGGCGGCAATTTATACTTCTGTTCCTGAACTTTTTCAGTTCAATCCAACAACAGAATTAAAGCATGTGTAACACTTGGTTTCATCATATCCGGCTGGGACTATCTGTTAAATTACGGGTTTCAAAAAAGAAAACTGAAGTCCTTTTTCATGTGTCCAACCCATCAGAGTATTATAACAAGTTTTGCACACCGTGTTCGGCGTAAAATATGCCTCATGTAAATCAGGTTAATCACAATAATGATGATATGTTGCTTTGAAATCTTCAATAAATCTGTCAATTCGTTCTTGTTTGTCTATTTTTGGCATTATATGACCATATATGATTTATTTTTGCAAAATTATTATTTTCCACATTGAAATTTTCTACAGTTTTTCTACACTCTAAATTGTGAAAAATGACCTTTTTTGTGATTTTGAGACATTAAATGCATGTTTTACGGGTAAGTTGGTTTTGCATTTTTTTCTCTCATTCAATATCCACAACTTTGTTGAATACACCAAAACAATATTCCTTACGATTAACGGATATATAGACGTGTGAAAATATCGAAAAAATGCTCAAAATCGATTTTGTGCCAACAAATGCATAGAGTTTTCCAATAAGAGTGATATGGAATATATTTGATAAGGAAATTGATATAATTGATAAGGAAATTCAAATCTTTTTTTATTTAATGTGAAGTACAATCGATACAATTAATTTGTGAATATAACATCATTCAAATGTCCTCCACTAATTTTTTTACAGGAACGAATTCAATGAACCCAATTTTTTTAAGAAAATCACTCACTTTCATCTGAGTGGTGCGGTAAAAGAACAAAACTTGGAAAACCCAATAAAATAAAATCAGAAAGGCAGCTAAACCTATGTCCGAAACGATGACCTGAAAAATGTTGCATGTTTTATTCAGTACTTTTAAAAGATGAACAAAAATCTATAATAAGAACTGAAATAAAACGTTAAATAACGCCATAGTTGTGCAATTGACATCCGTTTGGTATTTTTGGGGCTACTGCACCGTCAGTCAGGAAACTGTAGTGGCAAATTAGTACTTTTTCTGATGTAGATGATGTTCACTCGAACTTTACGACGCAAATACTTTATTCAGTTTTATATTGTATATATTATTGCTTTATTAAATATATTTGTTTTCTTAATTAGTATAATGTTGTTGTTATGCAAAATCTGTGCATAATTAAATATAATTTAAGTAGTCATAAAATAGGTTAGTTGTTGAATTTAGGTCACACTAACTCAACGCAGTGGCAACAGGGAATTTTACTAATAAAGGATGATCCAAGAGAGGTACTTTTTTCAATAGACTTTTTTTGACAGTTCACGCGTGAGTCGTGTCAAGCTGTCATTTTGTTTTTGCTCAATATTGTTTGGCATTTCATCATCGTAAGACTTACGCCTGAACAACGTTTACAAATCATTCAACTTTATTACGAAAATTCAAGTTCTGTAAAGAATGTGCGTACTATTCGCAACACAATCACCCGGCTTGAGACGCAGCATTCATTATTGGATAATATTCTACCGAAGAGACCACGTCCAGAACGCAGTCAAGAAAATATAGCGGCCGTAGCTGAGACTGTACCCGAAGAGATAATCTTCAAAAATTAAATGCCAAAGATTGTTCTTTCGAATGATAATAAATATTTCTCATTTAATTTGAATTTTCTGTGTTTTGTCTTTAAAAAGGTAGGGGACCTCGAAATGAATCACTCTTTATTAAACCATAAATATTGAAATTGTGTTTTATATGTGCGCATGTACATACATATTGTATGTTCATATATATAAAATTATTGTAGATCAGCTGTAGAAAATATAATGAATTTTTTCGGCAACTTAAAGCTAACTTAAACTGATATTTGTATTGAATACCCACTCAAATGCATGTATGAAACTTTGTAGTTATGTGCATAAAAGTATTTTGTGTACATATACGTACAGCCTCTTTTTTTTAAACGATCCAATCGTAAAATAATAAATGTCAAAATCCTTCACTTAAACCAGGTAATCACATAGATTTTGGTTATACAGCTAAGTTAGTTTTTAATACGCAATAAACAAATATTTCGATTTGCATACATATGTACATGCATAATACACGTAGTAAACGCATATTAGTTTGTGAGTTAAGTTAATTTTTATACCTTTCATAACATGAAATGGTATATTAACATTGATCCGAAGTATGTAATAAATCCATTGATTGATACGATGTGCGGGAAGTGGCGACGTCTTTTTCAAACCAAATGTCGCTTCAATTTCAGTTATCAAATAGTCGGTTATCATGGCGGTTACGTTCTCGCTGGCATCATTTTTCAAGAAATATGGTCGATGATTCCACCGCAGCTGGAACCATTGATTATTAATCGGAACAATTCAGATCGGTCGACTATATAGTATAGCTCCCATATAACTAATTTGTTCATATATGTGATTTTGGGACATAAATACTTCAGTAAAATATTCCTTTTCTTGTGTTGATCTTCCGACAGGGTGGTATTTTGATTTATAATGGAACGATTTTCCGTCATTCCTTGTCAATTTTGGTTTTTCGACAAACCGGTTTCGGCGTTCCGCCATCTTCAATGCCTAGTACGAAACTCGGACGGAAAATCGTTCCATTATAAATCAGTAAAGTATCTTAGATCATGAAGTTCGGCATTAGCACTGATTATCATTGAAATCGGAAGATTGCACCACATAGCTCCCATATAATCGATTTGTTCAGATATGAGGTTTTTGGTCGGAAATCGGGCAAAAAGCATTTAAGGGCAAGAAATTCGGTATTCTATGTAACATAAGTAACTTCAAATAAATGATGAAACTGAAAACCATCGAATTCGAAAGAGCCCCCACATAACCGACTTCTGCAGATATGGGGTTTTGAGACATAATTACTTCCATAAAGCATCTAACGGCGTGAAATTTGGTATTCTACTCGTACATAAGTAACTTCAAATAACTGTTCGACACAGAAAAACCATCGAAATTGGCTTTTATTATTTTTTGTAATAAATTTGGTATGTTCATGAAAGGTGTAAAAGCTTCGGCATCGTCGAAAGCAGCACTACTCCCTTCTTCTTTTTTCCTTGTTTTTTTGCTTCGTTTGAGCATAAAGTTTGTGATCGGCATCATAAAAAGATTTACAAAACAAAAATTTCACAGCTCATCGATATGGCTGCTTGCGCTTTGCTTGCGGTGTCTGAACGCGGGTCCGCTATGTTTATGTGTGAATATTCTCAGTTCTAGAGAATTGTGACATGTTCACTTTAGATGGACACAGTCGCCGTCGTCTTGAACAGCGTTCTAGTGCTTTGATCTGAAATTGAAACTACATACAAAAGATTTAAAAACTAAATAAATAAAAAAAGAAGAAAAAACAAATAAATTAAAAAAATACATACATATATAAAGTACGGTATAATATACAGAATTGGCCAGTTTTGAAATTATATTTAGCTACAACTGTTATATCCAAATGGCTTAATGAGTTCTAGAGCGTACATATGTATAATAATTATATTTTTTACATCAATGTCACGTGTGCAGCATTCAAAATTTTTAATATTTTCAGGTAGAATCACAGAATTCAATATTGATATTTTGCTGTCAGGCAGGAAATAGCTTAAGCAACACAGCTGTTCAACACTGTGCGGGAGCGAAAAGACAACTCAACTGTCGTGGCTTGTTTTTTACGCTCATACAAACAAACACGGAATAACATATTTGCATATTTATGGACAACAAGCAAATAATTAATTTATTATTAAGTTAATTAAGATGCCATAAAATATTATTAATTACTTTTGTTATAACATTTTTGTATAAACGAATGTCGTAGGAGAAGATTGATTTTGTTGTTGTTTTTATTCATACACTCTAAGCAAGATCGATCGTTCGGGCTTAAGCGTTCACTTTGAATAAATTCTTACAACTTTACTTATACTTTTTATTATTTGTGGTATATATGTGCATTGGTGAGTATGTACATATGTGATTGCTGTAGTTCTTGTGCATCGCTAGCCATACTAGTTTTCATATCTTGTTTATAATCTCACCAAAGGTCCTTGCACTTGTAACTATTTATGCATTAACTTACACGCATATATATATATATATATACATATACATACATATATATTTGCAAGCTCCAGTTGATGATGCTACTATGGCTGCTGCTACCTTTGATGCTCTCAGCTGCTATGTTCTCATTATCTAGTAAACTGGTTGGCGATACTAGTTGTACGGATTTCATTGCATGAGATTTCCCACTAAATCAAATGGGCTCACCTGGTCGTAGGTAGCTTATAGTGTAACGTATGGTCGGTTGCTGGGCTAAACGTGTAGTAGAATGGAAGAAAAGGAAAATGTAAAAAAATACGCTAAATTGACACAAGATTTATTTGCTTTTGAAAAGCTTTCAAGGATACTGATTTATAGGTTAATACACTTTTCTCTTATGGAGCTCACAGGGGTTAGCGCTTAGAAAATAATCAGAATGTTGCGGAATATATACATATATGAATTTCAAAAGAGGCGTTTATCGTTGTGTTTGAAAGTGGAAAAATCAATTCGCCGCTATGATAATTTATAGTGGAAAAATACGTTTTATTTGGTACAACACCAGTTTTAATCCCTCCCTAAGAGAGAGCTTTGATTTAGTGGGTGTAAGAAGACTCCACGATCTCATAAGCTCATCGCAAGTGGAGAAAACCCTCGCATCGCCCCTTTTCGATGAGCCGTTCGCAGGCGGCTTAGAATAAACTGTAGATTCCTTCATTTGTTGATAAAAAACATCAGGACGCAAAACAACAAATTGTAGTAGGAGCTCGGCCGAAGAATATGCAGCTCGACATTCTACACACATATAATGAATTGAACATTGGTACTGAAAATCATCGAAATCCGACCGATTTCCACATAACCGATTCGTTTAGATATGAGGTTTTTGACCAAAATTCCGCCAAAACAGCACCTAATAATGTGAAATTTGCTACTCACATAAATTCAAACAAATATTGACACAGAAAATCATCAAAATCGAATTTCGCTGTAATTTTGATATGTTTATGGAAGGTATAAAGGCCTCGGCATGGCTGAAGATAGCGCTTCATTCTTGTTTTATTTTATTTTTTATTATAATTTTTTAATTTATTTTATTTTAATTAATTTATTTTATTGATTTTATTTTCTTTTCATTGATTTTTTAATATTTTCAATTTAATTTAAAAAATTAATAGAAATCTATTTTTTTTGTTTGTTATAATTCTTTTATTTTTTTATTGGATTTTTCTAATTGAATTTAATTTATTTAAATTTAATTATATTTTTTTTAAATTATTTTATTTAATAATATTTAAATGTATTTTTTTTGTTTATTTTATTTTATTTGTTGTATTTAATTTTATTCCTTTAATTTTATTTATTTAAAAAAAATTTAATTCCTTTATTTCATCTTATTTTTTATTTTTTATTTTTTATAAAAATATTTTTGAATTTATTTTGTTCGAATTGCATCAACTTCTAGGGACTTATATATAATCACTGACATGCCAATACATTCATACATAACATTCAGGCAACATAATTATTTGTTACAAACGCGTAGGTCAATTTCAAAGAACTAGATAAAAACTAAATTGCATTAATTTACAAATGCGATGCTTTGCTGCTTGCAACAGATGCAGCCACAAGCATAGACGCGCATATTTACACACATCCATGCCAATGATTGCAATACCACATGGATACATTGTAGACTATGGCTGTGTTAACTTTCCGCACGATTTTTATGTTGCCATGTTTCCATTTGGGGGGCGAAATTGCAGCATTTGTGCCGATCTCATGTCACAATCTAAGGTTCAAGAAACTCTTGCAACGCTGTGGCACAACTCTCCAAATAACAACTGACATTTGTGGAGACTTTTGCAATACAGCAAACAGACAGATCCAAGCGGCCTTTGGATGCTAGAGAAGAAACTCTAACGAAAGAGTGCAACAACCCAAACAAACCAGCCCAGGCAACGGTTGCTTCCTATTTATTAAGAATAATGCAACGAGGCAACAAAGTATTGACAATGAAAGGAAGCTCTAGCTGCAGAGGCGGTACATGCAACTATCAGATGGTTTGTTGTTGATGTTGTGCAGCATCCCCACTGGAGTAGCAGCAGAGCAGAGCTAATTCGTAACGGACAAAACGACAAGCAAAATGCAGAATCAAGTAAGGCTGCATTGTGATGGAATAGCATACAGCAGGGACAACGGTGGCGTTGCTTAGAGCTGAAGTTATATGTACTCGAAACGCCTCTATGGTGTGTGTGTGTGTATGTGTGCGCTTGTGGAAGAGGAAAATAATAATAAAAAGCACAACGAGTGGCAACGAAGTCAGCAAGCAAAGAGGAATGCAGCATAGGATGTTGCTCGTATTTTCAACAGGGAGATTATAGGTGAAGCGGAGTAGTCGGTGTATAAATTCAGTAGATAAAAGGCAAATATATATGTACTTATATGTATGTATATTAGATCGATAAGATTGCAGCGTAAAGTAATTATTAGAGCGTGAACAAGATCTTGTTGATTAGCATACAAGGAAATCCTGTCCTGGAACTAGAAACACAGCGAAAAATTAGAATTTTACGACTACCCGATTTTCATACCGAAGCATGCGGATCTGCCGATTAATTGCTCCGAGATCGCAAACGAAATTAACTCGACCTGTGCTAGTTTAAATTCGATGTTCTACCCATATGCGACAGTCGATTTGTTATGGGAACACATGCGTCGTTGTAAAAAATTAACTTAAACTCTTTTTCCGTGAGATAAGAACATTAAATTTGACTTTATTGTGAATCTGTCCACGGTTCCGATAAATCGCTCATGCAACCTTCTATCTTGATTATTGTTCCGTTGATAAGGCTTTAAAAAAATACTGTGTTAAGTTATATATCTACCAGATTTTGATATAAATAATTGAATTACTGTATAGACGTCGGGGATCTCGAAGATTGTTGCGTTTCGGAATCTTGCTTCTTCAGAAAAGTCAGAATAGTCAAAACTTTTGATTCATTTTATATTCGTACTTTCGATTATGGAAACATTTAAAATTCTATTCATTCATCTTTAGCTGCAACTGCTTATTTCCTTGAAGAACTCTCTCTAAGTTGACTATTCCAAAAACTTGGAAAACTTTGATGGTTTTTGAAACTAAAAGTCTATATTATAATATATATATAATAATAGGAGATACAATTAGACGGAATGAGCACAGCATAGATTAGGAAGGACTCTTTCTTCTATAACTGGTTCAGGCAGATGAGCATGACGTATGTTTTGAAAGTTCCTTAGTGGCCAAACCTAACCAGGGAAGACACTGCTCACAGAGAGGAAATAAAGCTTCGGTATCGATTTCGGTTGCAGTGAGCGAACCTCCTCAACATCGCTATTATAAATAACTCCAGTTAAAGTAGATTGTTGCATGCCACAAGCTACATAGGCGGTCAAATAAATTATGGTATTTCTAATAAACCGAAATACACATACATACGAATGCACACATAACACACATAAACAAGTAGGTAACCTGCAAATATATGCGGACCATATAGTCCATTGGAGTACCTACTATAATATACTCCTCTGTGGGAACTATTGGACCAACTCATGTTTTTATACGAACTTATCGCGGAGTGACCATTCTTCGTGTTATACCGATCGCAATCACTGCATGAAGTTACAATTTCGCAATAAGTTCTATACTCGTATACAGAAAATGTGTGGGAATGAAGCTGAGTCAGTTTCGTTTCACTGTTGAGCTTTGCTGGTACGCAAAAGGAGTGCAGAATTTATTGTTATTTCAATGAAAATATGTAGAACAAATACGAAAACTAATAGATATTATATATTTATTAACAATAGTCTATTAATATGAATATAAATTCATATAAAAAATATTATATTTTACTAACTTTCACCATAGAAAATTCTATACGAAACTAAAGAGTATGTTCGAATGTAATTTTTCGCATATACTCCAAAATATAGTCCCCTGTAGGTAAACCTAGGAGTATTCAGGTGTTATTGTCCGCGTGGAGTATATATTTCACGCGTGCATGGAGTACTCGCGTTGTTTGCAGGGTAGGCATACACACATACATACACATACATATATGTTAAGAATCACAACAAAATGACAACGAAAGTAACTAATCGCTGGATAAAATAATTTGCCATGCTTCAACAGCAGTTACAGTCTCCAAGCGAACTACTTCCACTGGTACTTTGGCTCGTTGGCTCAATTTCAAAGCAGGGTGTGGCACGTAAAACGGTATGCTGGATGCTGGACCCTTAGCAAAGGAATTCGTCTACACGCTTGTGCCATAATTTTCGTCTTACTTTTATTTTTCAATCCTTTTTCTGTTCAGCGAGTATGACCAATCTAACTTCATCGACACCCCCAAATGCCGCAATCAACCAGCGTTCTGCATGAAATGAAAAATTTATGCGATTCCCACGCTAATGTGAAGCGACGTGCCAATTGATCAAGCGTTTTTGGGTTTGGTGAAAAAAAAAAAACAAAAAAAAAATAATAATAATGTGTCCGAAAAGGCATTCCAAATGAGCTTTGGCACATAATTTTTTGGTAGAGACAAATAGAAAAAAGTAAAAGCTTCTATATATGTATATATACAAATCTCTAGCGTGAATTTCAAATAACCATTTCGCACTGTGACGCTAAGTTCGCTTAGGCGGTGGTTAAATTAATGTTTACTCTCCGCTCTTGAAATATTTGACAACATTAGCCATCTCATCTAGGTTGAAGCACATGTTTGTAGTCTAGTGCAAATTGTAGCACATTTTGATTGGTTATCTGCCTGTCTGTCTTAGTTGTCAAAGAGGAATTTCGCTTGTCTTTTGCCGCACTTCAACAAATATTATCAAACAGCTTCTCAAATGTTTACTTAATAATCATTTGTAGTTTGAGTAAGATTTTAGCGTTCGTAGAAGTGCAAAAAAATGTTGGCTCTACTTTTTGTTGCTCTCTCGGGGAATACCAGAGTGTCATTTTATGAATGAATGAATAAATATTGAAGTTCGGATTGTTTTTTAAGAACTAGAGCTTAAAATTTGTTCTCAGAATCTTTGTATTTATTTTTCGATTAACTAATATATAATTCTGAACATTTCCAATTTTTGTTTAGACAAGATTCCACGTCAACTTCCTCCAATTCAAACTACCGTGGGCATGAGAAGTTCGAAGTTCAACAGACAGTTGATCAAAAATCAGTGACTATCCGAGCTATTGTGACTCTGAAACGATCAGATAGATGGACAGAGACATGTCAGTCTGTCATTCTGATCATATCTGGTACTTTCGTACTTCAGAACTCGGTTAAAATACTATATTATATTCTTAAAAGTATAACCAAGATATATAAAAAAAGATATTCAATAGATTCAATATTGTTAGGGATTTGAAAAGTTTTTTTTTCATGACGATCTTGAATGAATGTTAAACTTACCGATCGAAAGGGTTACGACTTTTAAGTATAGAAAAAATAAAAATAAAATAAAAATTCTTGCTATAAGAAGTCGGCTCAGATCAAGCGATGCCGGTAATAATTACTTAACGCTACTAATAAGAATTATAGTCCACACCAGGATAGTTTTGTTAGCGGTCGTTCAACTGTCACGTACCCTTCTTGTCTTCCTTATTATTGCATCTCATCATTTAAGAAGGGATATCAAGTTGATATCTGTACTGATTTTTCTAAAGTTTTCGATACTATCACGCATAGCATTTTATTGCGGAGCTTTAGTGCCTAGGTATTCACTCTTATTTTCTATCCTGGGTTGGATCATATCTCTTCAAAGGGATTCTCTTCTGTGCAAATAGTAAATAAGGTCATATGCATTTGAAGCCACCTCTGAGGTAGTTCCATGTACCATGTTTTCCCCATTATTATTTCTTCTTTTTTATTTTTTGCTGTTGGAACTTGCTTTAAAATTTCTACCTTTTCACTTTATGCTAATGACTTAAAACTATTTAGATCTATTAGTTGCACTTCCGATGTTTTACTACTGCAGGAGTAGCTAACTGGAGTATTAGGACCAATTTGCACTTGAATAGCAAAAAGAGTTTAAAAATTAAATTTCATATAGAACTTTACGCTCTCATTCTCCGTTTTGCTCGTATATCGATTTAGTTAAAGCCAATTATTACAATTATGATCCTATTTCTTGAGCACTGTCTGAATTTAATAGAATTTCAAAGAATCTTGATCTTGGTTTTGCATTCCCGAAAACTCGTGTTGGTACTCTGCATGAATCTTTCCATTCGTAATTTATTTCTTTTTATGTATATAATATTTGTTAGTCACTAGCTAGTACATTTAGTCTCTAAGGTTTAATAATTCATCGACTCAATATATAAAATGAAAGCTCAAAGGATCTTCACTCTGTCCACAGATAAATTTATATAATTTCTAAAATAACTCAAAAGGTCCATAGTGACGCTTAAATCATAGCCTATTTTGAGCGACCGCGATTGCAGAGTGGTTAGCCTGGGTTCGATTCCAAGTTTGACCAACATTCAAAATTAAAGCAAATTAATTTTTCTAATTGCGGTCGCCTCTCGGCAGGGAATATCAAAACCTCAGGGTGTATTGCTGACATGAAATAAAAGCTCCTCATAAAAATCCACCGGCCTTTCGGAGGTGACTGAATAAACGGTAGGTCTTTCCATTTGTTGGTAAAAAAAACATCAGGACGCAAAACCACAAAAATTATTGGAGGAACTCGGCCAGAAATCGTTTCAGCGGGTACAAAGCGCAAAGAAAGTGATTATTTAATGTTTTTCCAAACAGGAACATTCTTATATACATATCTTTGAAAATGAAATTTTAGTAGTTATCATAGCTTCAAAATTTTATGAATAGATTTCAGTAATAGATTTCGCGGGTTCTACTATTAGACTTATACAGGAGGCAAATCAGTAATCATAGTTCTGAGTAATTTACATGCCTCATTCGAATAATTAAAGGTCCCATTCGTATGACTAGACTAGTTAGAATTACTTTTAGTTAAGTTTGTCGCTTGCTTGTGCTCAGAAATATTCAAAAATATTCTACTGTGGGAAAAAAGCTAGGGTAATAGGACCGTTATTAAAGCTTAAATTAGAGGTGTCATAACCATACCCACCAAAAACAGCCAAAATCATATCCGTAGCTACCAACTGAATATTGGATCTTCGTCGTAAAATTAAGTTTTTTATTGTACAAAATGAGTCACTAAGATCACTTTTAGTCCGGTCAAATTAGAACAAAAAGTAAGAGTAAAGCTACATAAATTCCCACCAAGCTGAAAATCGGTAAGATTGTTAAAAATACAATTAAAAATAAAATTTGAAAGTTCCCCTGTAAGGAAACATTTTTTTTCAAGGTCCTAGGTCAAAAAATGAGTTTTTCGCGATTTTCAGCAAAACAGTAAGTTATGTCATAAAATTATATTAGACATAAATTATAGATCATAGAATTATCTACGGAAAATATTTCCATTCTTTTTTTCTTACGAGCCACCGTTTTGGAGATATAGCGATTCAAAAAGTTGTAAAAGTTGTAATCGTTATAATATGCACACGTTCCCACGCCACCTATGAGGTAGTGTACTTAGCGCGTTATTTTTAACGTGGTAGGCCTATCACACAGATCACTTGTGATCCCATTTCATTTTAAACTATTGCAAAATAATGGATAATATATAATAGTGAAAACACGTGCTTATTCTACTCTATATCGTGCTGCTTTGAGTTTTATAACAAGAATGTCCGAATACTATTTTATTTGTGCTAAACTTTTAACTGCTAGTGAAGTTGTTACTGTTGAACGTGGTATGAAGACATTAATTAATGCAAGTATCGAAAGAGCAGATGAATTTTTGGAATATCTTAAGAATCAGAAATCTGTGACAATACATAAAAATTGTCGTAAAAATTATATTCGAAAATCTTCTATTGCGGCAGATAATAAAAGACAACGTGAAGAACAAGAACCCAGTACAACCACAAAAAGTCTCGCTCGTACTAGATTATGTTTCAGTGAATCAGCTTTTTGTTGTAAAAAATAATGCATATTTTGTAGAAAGGAATTGAGGGGTAAAATGACAGTTTTCAAAATGTTTGAAAAAAAAATTTAATTCAATGTGTTGAAGTTTTTAAAAATAGAAATTCAACTCGACAAGAAATTATCATTAACGGCATTCGCTTTCTTCTTTCTATGTACGTAGCTCCTAAAAAATATACCTGCTTAGATAAGTATAGATATTCATCTTTCGTTAAAAACACCAAAAGTAAAAAAAACAAGTACAATTAGCTTGTCTTCCTCCAACCTCAGTTGCTGCTCATCAACACCTTTTTCGGGTATATTACCAAGTTCAAGTGTGGCTTGGTTATCAGCTAGACCCTACAGACTGGGGTTGGAAGTTGGTCAACAATTCATTAGAACCAGTGCAAACTTTACTTCCACCTGCGCCGGAGAAAACTGCTAAACACGATTTTTTGCAACTGCAAAAAGGGATGCAGTGCTAAATGTGCTTGCAAAAAAGTCGGACTGTTTTGTTCTCTGGCATGTACACATTGCCAAGACCTGTCGTGCTCTAATATTGAATCACCAACAGTAGAGGACCTGTTTGATTCCAACGAGGCGACATGCGATACATTGCTATTAACGCAGTTTACATGCAATCAGGATGAAGATGAAGAAGTAGAAGAATAAAACGAACAAGAACAAGAAGATCAAGAAGAAGAACAAGAAGAATAATTCGAAAATTACGACTCGAGCGATTAATTTTCACTACTTTTTTTAACTTAAATTGCTTTTATCTTTTCAATCCCTGCTACTATCCATTGTTTTGCAATAGTTGCAAATTAAACAGGATCACAAGTGACCAGTGTAATAGGCCTACGGGGGAAAGCACGTGAAAAAAAAAAACGCGCTAAGTACACTACTTGAGATGGGGAACTTTCAAATTTTATTTTTAATTGTATTTTAAACAATCTTACCGATTTTCAGCTTGGTGTGTATTTATGTAGCTGCGAATGTCTAAATTGAGCGGACTATTTTTGTTGCTATGGTACCAATTATCGATTACTTTTATGGATATGGTTACCACGCCTGTATGTTATGGCACCTTTAATTTAAGCTTAAAATCGAGTTCTATGCGCCGTTGATCCTAAGAAAATGCTAAATCGGTTTCTGTATTGTTGCTTCGACTTTTGACTTTCCTTCCATTACAATAATTTTAAGTTGAGCGAATACCTCCAGAGGTCTGATTAAACAATCAACAATTTCCAATATTTTTTTTGTGTTTTTTTCTTACATTGAAGTTATGAGCAATAATGTTTACTAATCACTTTTTTTCAATTTATTTTCAACTTAAATAAGTATCCATCAAAGGCGGATGTGATCCGGATTTAAACTTAAGCTTTTGTGTCTTATCTAACCGGTGTAAAATATTTCAGATTCTTCCAATAATCAGTTAATCGTGTTAAAAAAATGTTTACAAGTAATTATAGAAAGTCATTAATAAATTATCCCAGGAGCACACAATAGCAGTTTAGTAATGGTAGTCCATAGCGTTAATCACTTGTAAACAGTGCGGCATTTTTCAGCAACATTGTTGCAAAAGTGTGTAAACATAAAAATCCTACGTACGCACTTTTGCGGTTAAACTTTTTTTTTTTTTTTTTTTGAAAAGCTTTGATTTCTGTCAATGAGAATTTCCTAACGAAAACCACTACAAAGAAGCCGTTCATTTGGAATTTCTTATCCTAGTAGTGTGTATGTATGAATGGCTTCAATGCAAGTATGCAGAAATTGCTATACATATACATATGTTCATATATGCAGCTTTGTTGATATTCCATTTTGATGGGGGCATAATGAAAGTTCGCTCAAAAAAATTAAATAAATAATAAGAATTTAAAAATCCTTAAATACCAATTTTTCAATTTATTAATATCGACAAAAAATACAAAAATAATAACTATTTAATTAAAAGTTCACCAGCTCTTGAAAGCTAGCTTGGGATTATTCTTCTCAAGAAGTCGCAAAACTTAGGAGTTCATTTTGCTATAGCGGCTGTATGGGAAAAGAAGGTATTTTTAGTGCCACAGTTGGAAAATTCAACCTAATCACGAAACATCCTCAATAGGGCTGACGCTGAGGCGAGTTCGCCGGAACTCGTAACATGGGTGTTTCTTGTACCAGATTCCAGCACACGAAAATTCATCAAGCTACATGACTGTCGGATGACGGAAGACATGTATACTGTGTTTTAGATGTGCGTACGAACCGAGGACCAATGACAGGGAAGAAACGCACCCGCTCCTATTTAATAAAGAATCCCCATCAACAAAGAACAAGAAAGATTCGACATCGAAAAGTTGCAATTTCAGCAGCCAGCCAGTAGTTTTTCTACTCAGGTTTTCTCTCTGAGAGCACTCATCAACAACTCTATATAAGGTGCCGAATATCAAACTCTTTACCAACCGCCGCCACGGAAACAATTGGTTTGCCGACAAAAAAACAAGAGGTCGAAATGCGTGAGTATGAAGAACTTGAAAAGCTGGCCAACACGGGTTAAGCTCGAAAATTCTAAGAAAAGATGCGGCGACTTACATAATGTTTCAAGGCCGAAGCATTCTCATGTATGGACCATGGGGGTGATCTAGTGGCAAATGTCCAAAGCAAACTTAGTGTATGAAGGGAACACTTATCCAGCCTGCTGAAAGGCAGTGAAAGTGAAATACACGAAGATGGCGAGCCTGGCACCCCAACCAATGACGATGGTATATACGTTTTATGACCCGACTATGACGGTGGGAGCGGATGGCTTATCTACCGAGTTAATCAAATACGGTGGTGAAGAACTGAAAAGGTGTATGCATCAGCTTCTTTACAGATTATGATCGTACGAAAGCATGCCCGACGAATGGAACATAAGTGTGCATGTCCAAAAAAAAACAACTCCGCGGTCTGCGCCAAATATAGTGGGATAAACCTCCTCATATCGCATACAAGTTCCTATCTAGCGCATTATGTGAGAGTTTAAAGCCCACCTTCAAGAAACTGATTATCAATGTGGCTTTAGACCTGGCAAATCCACCATTGACCAAATAGCCCCTATGCGGCAAATCTTGGAGAAGACTCAAGAGAAACGAATCGATACATACCACCATTTCATCGATTTAAAAGCTACCTTAGATAGCACGACAAGGAACGACCTTTCCAGCAATACCTTTCCTACGATTTATTTCAAAATTTCGAAAAATGTTACGTTACATTTTTTAGAAATACGATATAGTAATAGTATAGTTGCGAATCGAAAAAATAAAATTTAATATGTAGCATTTATTATTGATGGAAAAAATATTAGTAAAAAAATAATATTTTTTTAATTGGGGAAAAATGGGATGGAAATTCCTTCTCTAGCAAACATAATATTGCTTCATATATGTATATATGTATAAGTAGATACATATTTTAGAAAATATTGTAAATGAGGTAGTTTTACAAAATACAATAAGGTAAAATTTTCTAGGAATAAAAACAGTGCCGTTTTCAATGAAAGGGAGATGTTATTCACTTCTCAGATGATCAATGCACATGAGCTCTTTGTACAATAATGTAGACAATAAGATGAGAACTTTTTCGCGAAACAAAAATTCTGTTAAAATGCGACATGCAGATTACCAAACTCTCTAGGAAACTCCTTCTACTTAAGGCTAACACAGCCAGTTACATATCGACAAGTACATAGACAAAGGTTGCTAAATATTTTCGTGGTACGATTTAGAATGGTCCACCCACCTAAACGAAAGTGTTTTAGCTTGAAAAGTATTCAACAAGTAGCTATGCACAAGTATGTGTCATTTGCCTGAATTGCTTCATATGGTAGCGAACAGCTGTTACAGCCCACCTCATGCAAACGTTGCATTTCAACGAACGAAAAGCGCAATTTAATGTCCATTGATGGTCGTCGCTCGAATGAAATGTCTTTAGCGGGCAAAAAAAAAATTGTTGCCTTTTCAACAATTTACATATGTATGTGTGCGTGTATGACACAAAAATGTTAAAATATAAAAAGTCACAAAAATCCAAACAACAATAAGAAAAGTAATACCTGAAAAGGTTCATCAATGAATGCCGGCAAACGCAAAAAAAAAATTTAACGACATGCAAGCAAACAAAAAAGACATAACAACATAACCAAAACAAAAACAAAAATAACTACAAGTATAACACCACCACAACGAGGCGATCATATGTCTACCGACACTTTACGTCGCGATTCGCCGCCTCCAGTTACTTACGAAATATGCTGAACGTGCAGAAAAATAAGAGCAGCAAGTCAAAGAAGGAGGATAAAGAGAGAGAGAAGAAAAAAAAAGAATCTACTAATAAAAAATCATCAGGAGTATCGCAATATGCGAGGATAAAAATAATCTGGCACCAACGTAAATGTGTCGCCCACAGTACTCATAAAGAGTAGTTATCTGTAGGTTTGTATGCATATATGCATGTATGTATGTACATATGATTATTTGCATTACTGAGAAATATGCATTTCGAAGGCTTCTTCTCTTTAACTGCGTGTGGTTGATGAGCCCTGGGAGTTGTTCATACAAAATATATATTTACCTACATGGGAGTATACATATGTATGGCTATAGAGACATGTTCGGCCCCGGACAGCCGAAATTTTGTAGACTTATGCACGATTGGATACTACCTGCTGATCGCTGAGTACATATGTGTGTACATACATCCATACATACGTGGCCAACAAAGGCTCAACTAGGGGTGGTGTATCCACCGTCTATATGCCTGTCCGCTTGACGGCTCGGTACGGCTGCTACATACGAGGGGAAATTTAATATTCGTGAACTTCTGCTGTTGTTGTTGGTGTGAACAAAAAAAAATCCTAAAGTGATTTTTGGGGAATGTTGCGAGAGTGACAGTCCTTGGGCGTATAAAAATCCGGGTCGTTCCGATATAAAGGCCCGATTGTCGTGGGAACTATTGGATTTAAGTCGTCTCTGACGTTAGACATAATATGTATTAACGCATGTAAGCTCTAGAACCCCTAACCCACAGGAATATGGAATTCTACACTTGTGTATCGGTGCGTAATCTGCTCGAAGAATTTCCTATAGGACTCTCCGTTTATGCTGATATTCTTTTTTATAATCCATCTAATATTTCACCAATCTCAAAAATAGAATAAAAAGACATCCACTAATTTTCTTCCCGAGGACGGGAATCTGGGGCTTGAGATTAATACGAAATTAAAATGAAAGCTTAGTATTGAAAAACTAATAACGAATTTGGGTATCGAACCAAGCAGAGGTATGAGAATTTATACGACCGTTGCAAGACAAACCCTGAATTACAGAAGCAGTAAAATATCAGTACAATTTCGGTTGCGCTTAACATGCTTCTGTATCAATTGCTTAGGGACATATGTATTCATTCGCAAAAGTGACAGCAGGTTCCTCCATCAAGATAAGGATTGGCCTTTTTGGAACCAACAACGATTTGGCCGCAACGATATATTAGACCAGCTCATAACACCATACAGGATACCCGCGAGACGTGAATGGTCTATTAAATTCAGCGGAGGTACTAAGAATTGAAAAGGCCTGTAGAGCGCTAATACATAACTATAATAAATTCAAGCATCGCAGGCAGTAATAAGAAGCTCTAAGCTCCTTGACGACATGGCCAAGTTCGGCGCATCCCTTGATGAATAGCATTAACAAATTAAAAGATTAATGAAAAGTATATATAGACTTATAGGCATTATTATGGGTCATTGGAGAGTATGCATCGAAGATGGGCCTGCCCTATAACAGCTTTTGCTGAAGCTGTAAATTTGAAGGGAAGAAGAAAACAATAAACCATTGTCTCTGCGAATATCCAGCTCTATCGCAAATTATTCCATACAAAACACCAGGAATACATCAGATACCAAGCCTTACAACGATCATATCAGATATAGGTAGCTTCATTGTGAACACGAAATAGTTCGAACGTAACAATGAAACGTGACAACAGATCTTTTTAGGTCTTGTGATATTGCAACAAAACAGTGCTGCCAGCGCTTGGGACCGAGATTGAGACCCTTCTTTTAGCGCTTCTATCTACCTAAAATATTTTAAACTTGTTTAGGAATGACGTGTACTGCATAGACTTTCGTGACCTTCCAGTTCATCTGCTGTGCAAGTTAATCTTCACACCATTGTTTAGTTACTGCAAGCGGTCTAGCAACCCATCTAACACTGACTCCTTCAACTTTTTTCATTATGTACGATGTTTTTATCTCGACGTGCAATCCAGAGCTGGGGTCGTCTTCAATAAACTTCAATGTTTATGCCATTCAAAAATCATTGATTCGACAGGACACCTTTTACAATACACGGTTCCGCACTCCAACCTCTCTTGTCCATGAGCTTTTGGTTCGCCCCTCGTATTATACCCACCATATAAATACCGAAAAGGAGTCGCAGAGTTTTTTCTTCACATTCTTTCATCCTGCGTTCGGTTATTGTCTGTGATTGCGCCATACTTGCCATACCATGCCATTATTCACCAGACGTGTTGTTTTTTCGTGGATATCCTACGGAATGCTGTTGTACAACTTTTTATGCCGAAAATTCTGTGAAAAGAATCATTACAAAATCTTTATGCTTAGAGACTTCGCGAAGAGCAAGTGGAAAGGTTATAGAAAATAAAGAGGTGGGAATGCTTGCCAAATGCTCGAGGCGCAGGATGGAGACTTTAGTGAGAACTTCAACGTTTTTTATTGTTGGTAAAGAACAGGAAGTTGGAGACGCTAAGGAAAATATTTTTAAAGAATATATGTTTCTCATTTCAATATAAAGGAAATTAGTATTTTAATTAACTAAAAAAAAATTGTTCAATTTATACGTACATATTTACAATCAGCTGATCCGGTGGTTACTTAAGCGATTAATTAATATCAAAAAAGATAACCGAAATATTGCCACATATTTATTTCTTATCTTCTCCATTACTCTTTAACTTCTCATAAAAAAAGAGGAAATAATTAAATAAACTTACCAAAACACGTATACTCTATACATATACATAAGTACACAATAAATGTATGTTCAATTCCAAAAAAAAAGAAGAAAAAACCAACTTCAATTCATTCAAAAACAAAAATACGATCGTCTCGCTGATATGCAATCAGCTGAAGAACATCTAAAAAAAAAAGTAAATAAAAAAAATCGTTAAAGAAAACGAAAATAAAATCAAACAAACATCGACGAAAGATTGGCTCGAGCCTCGTCTGGATTCTTCTCACAAAACACCAATACTCCACAAACAGAAATTCACTCAAGAGGCGAAAATCACAGCGCCATTCAATCGACATTGGACGATGGTGAGAAAGAGCGCCAGGCATGCGCGAGCGAGTTAAAAAGTGGAGAAGCAAATGAACGACAAAAAAAGAACAAATTTACTGTCGAAGAAGCAATAAAGTTACCAAAAAAAAAAAAAAAAAAATTACAAAAGAAATAAAAATCAAACAACTGGTTTGACGAGCATTGCATTTTGGCGCCAAAATTTCTGCACTTTCAGCAATGCACTGGCTCATGGTGTTACTGAGGATGAGGATGGAGAGTACTTAGTACATAGGCAGGCATTTATTTAGGATTTTATGTATTTTATGTATTCACCTATGTACTTAGTAAGTTTAGTTAAGAACTCAGGGAAAACTAGAATCCTTTTTCAACTTTATATCTAATACCATTTGATCCCTAGATGAGTTTTAAAGTTCATTATGATCCCTTCGATTTTTCAATCAAACAGAGTACTTTAGAGTACGGAATTCCAGGGGATGCCGCCAGTGAAAAATCGTACGTTTTTAAGAAGCAGCGCATGAGATCTGCTTAACCGACTGATGAAAATGAGCCCTCTAGCCTTGGGGTACTACACGAATGAGAAACAACTTAGAAACATTCAAAAGTATTGCTTTCTCTCAGAAATTTTCCATTAAAAAAATATACAGCGTTCCACTGTTCTTTCCTATCGAAACTAATGGCAAAACTGGAAACTCACTAATTTCTAGCGTGCTTATCCTAAGGGATTAGAAATTGAGGTAAGCTGAGTTGTTATGGTTGTTAATATACCATTCATCAGATCAGAAAGTAACTCTCCCTCCGGGAGTGTCCGCTAGACCTCGACCCAGTTATTATGCTGGTTGCATGCAAAGATTTTGTTCTTTTTTCAATCAATCAAGGGTTAGCTCGTCTAGTCACATTGCATATGCTTTTGTAGTTCCATCTGGCATTGACCTTGCTGATGAAGACTCATCTTGAAAGCTACTTTGCCGAGGAAAGATGCATGGCCGCGTCGTGTACAAAATTTAATGTATGTGGCGAGCCCAGCGTCCTCACAGTACCGGATACCCATACCACGGAGGTTTTACATTTAATTGAGACTAAGTGCTAGTTGTGATTGTGAGAGTAAATTATTATGAGTTGTAATACCAACGCAAATTCGAGTAATGACGGGGTGGCATATATTATTGCTGGTAGTTCTGGTTCCGGTCAGGCGGTCTATTCCCCGTATCGAATGCGAATAGCACTGGATGGACTCAGAAATGAGTTAAGATGGTTAATCTAATGTAATGCATGTACTCAGTCTCTGTGTACTATGGAATGTCATGCGATGAAGAGCTTGTGTGAAGTGGGTTTGGTTCATTTGCAGCCTCAACTTGGTATATAGGTTTTTCAAAGGGGGAAATTATGCCTTTAGATTGGAAGCCCTTTCTGGACTAGTCTAAAAATCAATGCTCTATCTTGCGATGGAGGGTTTCACCGGTATGATGATGGTAGCGGTATTTCTAGATTTGTTTAGCAGGCTTTTCGATTTTAGAGATACAGTTATGGATTTGGTGCACTCGAATAAAGTGCACTAAAAATATAAAATTTTTAAAAACAAATTAACACATAAAATACTATAACCCAGAGATATTGCTGTAGAACAAAGGGTTTACATTCTCAACCTATGCCTTGTGATCGTAAAACAATCCGTACGTGTTTGCAACAAAGATCTGCAACATATTGATTAACTTGATTGTGTAACACATGAATTGATGAAATAAAGAGACCAAAGACTTCTTCAGTTACAGCTCGTTCGACATCAGCATAAACTGAAAGAAGGACTGTCTTCGGCCCCGTCGAAGTCTTTATACCTTTCATGAACATACAAAGTTATTTCAAATTGTTAAATTTGATTTCGCTGATTTTGAGTATTAATATTTACTTCGATTTACGTGGAATGCATACTAAATATCACGCTATTAGATGCTATTTTGGACAATTTTTGAATCTCATATCTGAATGAATCGGTTATATGGGGGCTATATGATATTGTTTTCCGATTTAGATGATTTTCTATTACAAATATTTATTTAATATTAATTGTGTTCAATACCAAGTTCGACGCTCTTATAATGTATATATATTTTCCAATAGGGATTATATGATTTCTAAGTGTCGTTTCGGCCATTTTTAATATGTCATGATCTGTCTTTTTTTCATTGTATTCAGTAATGTTTACAATTTCATCATGGCAGATATACGCCAGAACAATGTTGCTTATTTTGCCTTCGAACAACTTGAAAATGATAACGATTTTTTTTTAAGAAAATCATCTTCTTCTATTAGGCTCACATTCATCTGAGTGGTGCGGTAAATAAAAAAAGTGTCGATTCTGGTGCAAAGAAAATCCACAAATTTTTCATGAACAACCATTACATTCGCCTAAATTGACAGTTTGGTGTGGTTTTTGATCTGGTGGAATCATCGGTCCGCTGATAGCACCGAATGGCCTCCAAGAAGTTGTGATTTAACACCATTAGACTACTTCTTGTGGGGTTATTTAAAGTCATTGGTCTTTAGCAATAAACCAGACTCTCTTCAAGCTTTTAAAGTCATTTAAGTCAATATTGAACATGGTATTCATGACATACGACTTGATATAGTGGAAGAAGTGCTCACAAATTGGGTTCATCGAATTCGTTCCAGCAAAAGAAGTCATGGAGGCCATTTGAATGATGTTATATTCAGAACTTATTTGTATAGATTGTACTTCACATTAGATAAAAGACATTAGAATTTCCTTAACAATGAAGGTTTTTTTTTTGTTAGAAATCCTATCACTCTTATTGTAAAACCCTAAATTATAAATCTGGCATAAAATTTCAAATTTGCAAAATTAGTCCTATATAGTTTGCGTTCAAATAGACGGACAGATAGACGAACGGCTCGTCCTTCATCCTTCTCGTCAGCTCGTCCTTCTGACCATATCGGTATAAATTTTAGTGGATCTATCTCTTCTCCTTCTGATGCTTACATACTTCGGACCAAAGTTGATATATCATTTCATGCACATGAACGGTATAAAAACGGTAAAATCATACAGCCGTACATAAGTATAGGTGAAGTACATAAGAGCATGCCACACAACAAGTGATCATGCCACAAGTGATTAACCAAGGCACCACATCGAACAACAACAAAAAAAAACTCTCCTATGCAAAAGAAACGTGTCCACTGAAGGGTAAAAAAAGGTGGAGATGTAAGAGTAAAAAAATATATTTCATACTCCTACATATATGTATGTATGTAGGTATGGATATGGACTTTAACGAAGAAATAACGAACAAATTTTAACAAAGGACACACACGTACAAGTGCAAATAATTGGAAATAAACAGCAAAGAAAATATGCAAAGAAAAAAGTAAACAGTGTACTATAAAGCAATAAGCAAAAGTATATAAGAAAGTAAGTAGACGCATGAGGGGATAGATGAACAATTATGGTTATGGAGAGGGTGTGGATGTGGATTTGGCTTCGTATGGATGGATGAGCAAAAAGGCCACACATAGTCACAACTCATAACCGTCACAGTTCTCATACTTGGACATGAACAGGAGTATCCATACATGCCCATACTCGTACATAAAAAATATTGCTTGCCGGCGTGGATCGGAAGTGCAGGATATGCTACACTTGATTGCGCACGAAAGCAAATCACAGTTGTTGCATTTATAACTGTCAATAATTGCACAAAGACGATTTGTAATAATAATATTCTCCTTTGTATGTACATATGTATGTATGTATGTATGTATGTTGTATGCACTAACAATGTGTGGAAAAAGAAAATTACATTATTGTTAATAATTCGAAAAAACTTAAAAAAAAAACTGTAAGTTAAAAAGAAAATAGAATTGTTCAAAAATCTCGAGGGTGTAATCGACGATAGGTCAAAAGTGGAGATGCGAAATGACGGCTTTATTATAAGGAAGTCTTCCTGTCTAATTGCCAATAATTGTATATAACGGTGCTACTGAGCATTATGCATTCGACCACACCAGGCGTTACGTCAATTTGTGGCTTGTTGAAATGTATAGAGATTAAGCTATAGATCCGTACATATGTATGTGGGTAAAAAAGGATATGCCATGGGCATCCATTGTGGCTAACAAGCATTAATTGAGTGATTATGGAACAGGCTGAGAATGCGGATATAACACAAAGAGCTAAATTGCCAGGATTTTAAATTAATTTTTAATTAATACTAGATTTTGTCGGTGTCTTCGACCGTCTGAAATTTCAAAATGCTTCTATAAGATTTTTAATTGATTTACTTTTCGTTATTTATTTTATTATAATATATCAACTTTTATGTTAAAATATTTAACTCTTAAAATACATAATTTTATTTGAAATCCAAATATCAAGCAAATTCATAAGCGCAATTTTTACGAAAAGATTGGACCAGTTCCACTTCCTGGAAAGAAAACTCTGGCCAAAAAAATGTAATTTTTTTTTTAATTTCATGCTAAAACTGACTCGATTTTGTTTTAAAACATATAAAAAAAAATTCCCAGAAGTTATGGGCGACAGCGAAAATCTTTAAACTGAATATTTTTCTGAAACCGAGTCTCAAAAGGCCAAGAAGCTATGAAATTCATGGAAAATGGAACATAAGGCTGCAGAACCTGCTAAAAACGCTGTCAATTTATTTTATCATACATATGTATATATTGAGTGATCCATTTCGAGGTTCCCTACTTTTTTGAAGAAAAAAACACAGAAAATTCAAATTTAATGGGGAATTTTTATTATCATTTATATTTTGAAGATTATCTCTTTCAACTGTTGAGTCCATTGAGCCCAATTTTCGATGACTCCTTCGATCATTTAGAAGCGCGAATGACACGCGTGATGTTTTTCTCCAAGACTTTAGACTTTACATATCCCCACAGGAAAAACTCTACCGGTTTGATATCATACGATCTTGGTGGCCAATCGACCGACCCAAAACGTGAAATTATTTGCTCACCGAAGTGTTATCTCAATTAATCCATTGATTGATGCGTGGGAAATGGCGCCATCTTGTTGAATCCAAATGTCGCGGAGATCCCGAGCTTCAATTTCAGGCATCAAATAGTCGGTTATTATGGCGCGATAACGGTCGCCTTTGATGGTTACGTTCTCACCGGCCTTTATTAATAATTTTGCTTTTAGTGGATAGCCATTCAAGATTTGGTTACAGTGTTCTATGATGAATTTGTGAGCGAGCTAGGCACTCACAGAGAAAATGAGTAATTGTTTCTCTGTTTGCAGCCTGCGACAACGGCCGTCAGGCAGTCCAATTTTTTTCCTAGAACTGTTTAATAGTTTCTTTGTTTTTATCTTGTCATACTTGGGCATAATTTTCTTCGATATTCTATCTGTTCTGTAATATTTGTTCAAACTGTAGGGGAAACTCCCTCTTGATCGTTCCTAACGGACATGCTATTGATTCTGCTTGAGATTCATAGAGAGATGCTCCTGACTTGGCCAAATCATCAGCCTTTTTGCTACCGAAAATGTTCCTATGACCGGAAACCCATATTAATAAGATGACAATCCGACCTGCCAGCTCGGTTAGAGCCCTCCTACAATTATTGTTGACACTTGAATTTATCGTTGGCGACGATAAGGCCATCAGTGCTGCCTGGCTATCCGAGTATGTAGTGGACTTCTTTATCCTCCGGTTGTTGTTCACATGCCTTTTCTATAACTGATACCTTGGCTTGATAGATACTAGCAGAATTCGGTAGACGAAAAGAAAGGGAGATTTTGAGATCTTCGGAGAATACCATTGCCCCTACACCGCAATCCATTATGCATCCATCGGTGCAGATTGAGATGATGCCCTCCTCTCCTACAAAACCTGTTCTCCATTATCGTCCTTATATTGAAGCAATTATTGAAATCTATGTCCAAATTATTTTTGGTTCCGACGACGTCTATAGGCAGTTGATACAGGAGCGTGATACAGGAGAATGTTCAGAGCATTTGTCGGACATGATTTTATGGCTCCAGTAATCTTTGCACAGGCTGCTCTTTGTATCCCATTTAGCTTCCTAATGTTATACTGTTTCTGAAATGCTAGCCATCAAACCACGGCCCCATATGTCAGTTCTGATGTAATGATGGCAATTGTATACTTACCGCTGTTGCGTTTAACTCAAAGTGAGTGAAAAAGAAGTTTCTAAGGAAACTCTGCAATATAATTTTTTTTTACTTGCTTAATCAATTGAAGCATTCCTAATCTTTTGACCTTTTGAGACTTTATCTTAAGAAAATATTTATTTCAAAGGTAGTTTATTTAATTCAACAGTGGTTTGGTCAAAACAACTTATTAAACATTAAACGTATTTCTGAATTCAGATAACAAAGTTAAAAAAATTTTTTTTTTTTTTAAATCAGATGCAGCAGATTTGTAGCTCAATGCATTAGCCCTCCTGCGACACGAAAAAATTTAGCTTTTAATCAAATCATTGCTTAACATATTTTATAGGATCAGCTTCATGATATTCTCAGTCTTTGCTACGCCTATAACTTCTGGGAAAATTTTTCAAATGTTTCAGATCTATTTCCGTCAGTTTGGCATTAAAATAAGCCGAATATCAGCCAAATCGAAGACCAGCGTGCAAAGGATGTTACGTTTAATATTGAGCAGCTGCTGGTAAGGAGCTATTTGTTTAAAATTTCAAGAATATCGAACAATAAATACGATTTCTTCGGAAAATTCTTTAATGTCGGTTTTTATGTTATACACACAAAATAGCCTTAAAGTTTTAGGTCTTATGGTCAATTGTTTTAGGGCGAGGATTGATCTGTCAATCATTCAGATTAAAGCCAGTTGTATATATGTACATAGCTAGTTATACTACATATGTATGTAAATTTAAAATTGTTTCGCAGCAGCTTAATTCAAAACCAAATTCAGCTCCTACCAAACCCAGGATTTTTTATCTTAGGCGCAGAATTTCCTTGCCATAAACTTGTTAATGTTAAGGTTTATCGAGACAGTTAAATTTTTGTTGTTATTACAACTCTGGAGTGTATCGAGAAATTTCACCAAACGAGAAAGACAGACAGTTGGTTGCTCTAATGTTATGACGTCCTCTTTCAGATTTGGGCAAGTTTGCGTGCAGACGTTTTAGTGACTGGATGCCACTTTTCTGCAGTAAAATGCTAAGCTAGTATGTTAAAATACTAGTTCGATATTTGTATATTAAATAGGATTTCGTATCAGTTCGTTATTCGTTATGCAAATTATTATTATCATTAAACGTGGAAAGACAAATATTTCGACAAACACTTCACCGATATGTTGTTTTAATTTGAATATTCAAGGTTTCAATCTCGCTGTAGGACTACTTTTCGCTACTACAATGTGCATAAATGAACTAGTATTTAACTAGTTTTGAAGTTGATACGTATGCATTCGGGCATTGAAATCGCTTCGAAAGTAATAATACTTTGGGACTCCCTACTGTGAAACTAATATCGAGTTTACTTGAAATTATTAAATCATTGATCAGTAGTGGGTGTCTGGCGGCAGAAGTACTAAGATTCGATGGAAACTTGGTTTTAATTACTCTCTAGGTATCTGTAGCTCGCCAATGACATCTTTAGTAGGATGAACAATAATTCAGACAGACGAGATGCCACTTAAGGTGTGAACTTATTTCTTCGAACTGACAGTTCTGTAAATTAGTTAAACATTTACTGCAAATCATTGCACTAAACCTCACTGTTGGTACGCTCCATACTTTTCAGTTCAGCAGTTACTACACAATCTAATTTTTCTAGGATCTGTGGTGGTGAAGTAGGTAAAGTGGTAAAGATAGTACGTCAATCGTCTGGTTGTTACCCCAATCGGAGAAATAGTCGATTAATCGAGTCTCATTGTAACTAAAAATATTTGAGATGCACTTGTATCTCGCTACCTCTACGCATCACAATCAGCTGCTTGAGAATGCCATTCTACATTCATACGTATAGGTAAGTGAATGCCAATAAAATATGCCGCAAATGACAGTTCGTCACCAAAGTCAATTGATTGTCACTGTTGGCAAGGCGGGAATCCTCATAAATGCAGGAAGCGGAGCTACACATATGAGTACTTGTCTGCATATGTTATATACATGTTTATACACACAAATATGCAAAGAATTATCGACATATGTATATGTACATATATATATACACGTGCATATGTTTATAAAAGCTTACATAATATTTATATGTACAAAATACATAGATATAAGTACACACAAATGTAAAAATGCCGCTACACCGTCTGCACCTCAATGATTGGAACTTCTCCTGTGGGAATATTTTTACGAATCAAAGTAATCGAAGCGATTCTTGTGGGCTGAGCGCGTCAACGACGATATCTTGCTATTGTAATGGCATAAGATCGTTCAATTTACTTTACCGCGCGCCTTGCCCACTCATTTTATTGGCTTCTTAACTCTTTTTTTTATTACTATTTTTCACTTTATGTTCCCTTGCCTCCTTCCTCACTACACACTTCGCTTGTGACTGAGATTGCCTGACTGAGCCCTTGTTGTTTTTGTGAATTAAGTAATTTTGCGCCTGCTATGCACCGTGTACCTTTTTAGTGTTTTGATTCTTAAATATCTAGACGAGATGTAGTTAAAGTTTTGAAAGATGAATGAATAAAAATGATTTAATTTTTTATTTTTACATTCTGTTAGAACACGAAATTTCGTTCATATCTTTTAGAACAGAATAGACTGAGTCAATTATAGTGGGAGAAGTAAAGTCCTCTCTCGACGAACCAAAACCAAACTCTACAAGTCGCTCATCATTCCCATCCTGATATCCTCATATATGGTACAGGAGATTGTGCAATGTCCACATTCAATTAGGCTTTAGGACTTTTCGAGAGAAAATTTTTGCGGAAGATTTATGTTTTTTTGGCCATTGGCAATGGCGAATACCGCAGATAGTGGAGCGAAGGGCTGAACGAGTTATACGGCGACATTGACATACTTATATATCAGCGAATGAAGAGTCAGTGGCTACGCTGGCTAGATGATGTCTTTGGTTGAGTGGTTGAAAGCACATTAGTTTATAAAGTATTCGAGAAACTCCCGCTGGTGGAAGCAGGGGAAAAGAAAAACCTCTCCTCCGTTGGAATGATCAGGTGAAGAGTGACCTTGATATTTCCAACTAGCACCAAGCAGCGAAGCGGTGTCCAAACTAAAGCAAAATAATATTATATGAAGAAGAAAATTTAAGGAAATTTAAGTACAGTAAAAACTGATACTCGATAAATTCAATTTCAAGACCGAAAGAGATAAAGTTCGCGGTCTCCAACGGCGCTAGGAAACTCGCACTAGACCTGTAGAGTAAAATTCAAGCTCGTTGGAGCGTAATAAAATTGGGCGAAATTCTTCATTAAACCAGCCACATTTTATTTTTCATAAATGCAAATTCCGAAAGAGATGGGCTAAACCATCTTAAATTTCTCATTTGAACATCGTTGAAAGAGGCTAAAGTTCTAGAAAAGAGTACCAAAGCAATTTTTAATTACCACTCAAAGCTCTTCAGTCAATAGGCTGTGGAATATACTAATCAATACTCTACGATTAATATAAACATTAATTTACTGAATCACTTAGCAGAACTTACTGCAATCAAGCTAGTCAGTTTGCTGCGTTTAAGCCGTTTAAGTCTACGGTCACAAGCCCGTCTAATGTATTATACTCTAACATCCATCTGTTGACTAAACCCAAGAAAGCAACTGTACTAACATATCAAAAGTAGTGATGAAATGTGACAGCACCTGGAACAGACTTTCGAACAAATGTTGAACGACTTTGGTTTGAGTATCTGGTTATATGAATACTAAAAGAACTGCGAGAGGATTAAATAACTTAACCACTATAAATTCTACACAAGATATTGGTATATTTCTGCCTAAAGCGAGCTGTAGGCTCATACTAGCATCACTAACGTTACGGAAAAGGCCAATAACAGTTGGCGAAACGAAGCCTTGCCATAACGTTACGCTGATATGGGCAATGTCCAACACAGCTACTCCTTCGAGGTCGAAGTTCCAGGGGCATAAATAAGGACGAATATAGCTCTGCCCAAAGACTACGTGACAAGATTTTCGCGTAAAAAGCCTGCATTGAGATCAAGCTATATCAGAGCATGGTAATGGTTTTCGTTCGCATCTTATGTGAAATTACAACACTGTGCAGTCATTCCAAACTGGCTACATACTTATGAATGTAAGTATGTTTGCAGCTCGTATTTTTGCCATAAAAAATTAGCTTTGAAATGTGGTTTCATAAGGTCCACTTGATTACCTCTGCCTGAATGCAGTGTGCTGCAGTGATTTCCTTTAGCTTTCTGTATATATACTTATACGTATATATGTATGGTATAGTAGATGAAGAATATCGTCTTCTGCCTCCTGCTGTAACCCTCGTCTTCGTGACATATTCTGCCATTTAAACTTAATCACCATTCATATCTACATATATATATGTTTATATACATACATATAAGAACATTCATATGTCCTTATATATATATGAATATGTGTTAAGTTAAAAGCTTTCAATGACAATTTCTCTTGAGGCTATCAGCGATTTTGCGGCCTCTTTTAAGCGCACAATTCACACCATAAGAAAATCAAATTATTACTTGCGTACATATGTACATATATATCTTAAATACAAGCAATTATATAGGTATTTAGCACAATGAAATTAGGCAGTGATAAGTACATAAATACATATGTACATGCGTACTTAAATATTCACTTGATTATATAATTAAAGTCAAAGGTGAAAATTTTTTATTTTTTTTTAATATAATTTTTTTTTGTTAAAACAAAAAAATGTTTCTTCATTATGAAATATGCATTGTGTTAAAAACAATTTTTAATTCGTACTTAAATTTTTTGGATCTGTCATCCTCTGCACTTGTTAACTACCTGAGGCTGCCTGCGAGTGTAAGGTATTCGCACGAATCAAAAACTGGTCCGCGCCAGTCTCGTACGCCCGAGCACCCGCTGGTCAGTCAGTGAGTGTCGCATGAAAGGTTCTCAGCGCTTGCCATGCAGCATTTTTTTAAGAGAATTTATAGCAGGCACGTGATTAGAAAATAAAAATCATTCATGCAATATAAATATCTGTGGTGTGTCGGAGGATTTTTTATTTAATTTTTTTTTTTTATAAAAATTATTTATATATTTATTTTTGTAGATATTGCTTGCAATAAAACAAAACCATTTTTCCACTTGAGGGTATCCTCTCACTGGCGGCAAAGTTCATTTGATTTTTAGGTTGCATGTTGAGTTGAGTTTGCCTCATTTATTTGTGATTGTTTGTTGGATTTATTCCTGGAATGATTTCAAGGTAGTTTTATCAAATCAAATATAAAAATATGTCAACATGAATATAAACAGTAACATATAAGAATTAAGGATAGGTTTAAAGTAGACATGAGCACATATGATATGGGTACACATACTTACACGCAATCAGACGAGCATGTTCTAAAACATAACAAGGAAATATTAAATTCCAATTTTGAATACTAATAACGTGAAATCGTTTAATTTAAACGATAAAAAAAAAATCCAGGATCCATTTATCAAATCGAAAGCGAGAGTGTTGATTTTAAATTATTTATGTTTTTAAAACAGGTCCGACCGACAAAATAATAATTAAAACAAAATCAGATAATCAAACTGATATGTTTGCTTCTATTCATAATAGTTTTAGAAAAGACGTCACTTCACTACGTGCCCACGGCTGATCTTATTTGCCAAAACTAACCTTAACTGAAAAACAAACAGTTTTTTTTTTTGTAAGAAAAAAATTTTCTTTTTTTTCTTTGAGAATTTGCTTTGGTAAAGTCGTGTTTAAAAAAATTAATTTTTGACGCGAGTTTTGAATTTTAAATTCTCACTAAACAAGTACAGAGCTGATTGTGAAAGGATCGGCTTTGGAATCCTTCGGAAAACGTAATAATCCTTCTGCTGATTTAAAGGCGTCGTATTTCTTGAAATGACATATTCTTACTATAAATCTTTTCAGTACATATTTTGGAATATTAAGATAGGACAAATGTATTAAAAATATAATTCCGTAACGGATTTGTATATGTACATATATAATTTAAATTGTATGAGTTCTGGTCTAGTCTGTGGAGATGTTATCATTATCATCATTTCGTACTACCATTCGGAAGGCCTGGGTTTCAGGTTCGAATAACATCGAAAATTGTAGAAAATTTGGAAAGGACAGGGAATGTCAAGCCTTCTGAGTGCATTTCTGGCATAAAATAAAGCTCCTCATAAAAGTCCCTTGGACGTTCGGAGACGGCCTAGAATAAACTGTAGGTCCATCCAATTTGTTGATTAAAACATCAAGACGCAAAAACTACAAATTGGAGGAGGAGCTCGGCCAAAAATCGGTTCAGCGATTACAAAGCGCCAAATATACATAGGTAGCAGCTTGATGCAGATTATACCATTAAGTTATACTCATTGGATCACCGGATTTAAATTTGAAATCAGTTTCTTCATTTTAAATGAAGTGTTTTCAATCGTCTGTCGATAGATGCAGGAATTCCAAAAAAAGCACTGAAACTGCCGTTAGATGCAGGAACTCCAAAAAAAGCCTTGAAATCGATGGCTAATAGCAGAAAAGTTACACAAAAGCAGCGCAGCCGTCTGTTATGCCAAATTTCTTATCTCAAAAATCATTTTAAGACTACTGAAATAGTCTTCCACGTGAAAAATACTAAATTCCACGCTCTTAAATGCTTTTTGGCGAATTTATGACCCAAAATGTGAAATTTGAAAAATCGGTCGTATGTATGTTATAGTGATACGATCGGGCCGGTTCCGACAAGAGATGATTATAGTAAAATAGTACATATGCGTTCCAAGCTCAGTTAAAATATCTGAAAAATTGAGAGACTAGTTTGAGTTCAAACAGACGGACAACAACGAACTTGTGATATGATCAGTTTAACTTTTGTTGGTTCTCTCTTTTCTCCTTTTGGTACTTACAATCTTCGGACAATAGTTAATATACGATTCTATGGTTTTGAAATAATAACGCTTCTCCCAGTACTGAAGGCAGCTGAAGATTAACTTTTATCTACTCATTTTTATTACATTTGAAACAAAAAATGAACTCAGATTATTGGCCAGGTTCGCAATCTCGGAAATATTTCTGAGTGAAAAATGTCCCCATAAAAAAAAGTAGCCTTCAGTGGCGACTTAAAATTATAGAAAACTGATATGCACTACGTTACGGAGCTGATTTAGCATCGATTCGTTCTGAAATCCGATCGGAGTTAATTTGGCATCGATTTGTAATTTCGACACGGAATCACAAAGTTGTTCCGTAATCCTATTGAAATGGAGAAATTTGAACAAAAAGAAAATCCCATTCGAAGTGTCATTAGTTTTGTTCGGCGAGCTGCCGGCCAGAACCAATTGGTAGCAATTGCGGAAAAGTGGCAAATACGTATGTGAGGAACAATTTCAGCAAGCAATAAAAACTAATGACTTGTGATGTCTCTAAATTTTCAATGCTTTTCTTAATGAATAAGCTTATTTATGAACAGTAGAACGTTTGGAATTGAAAAAGTTTACAAAAAGTTATATTAAATGAATTTTTTGAATGTGGCGGCGATCGGCATTGAAATATCAGATCAAAATAAAGTGGAAAAATTAAAGGGAAACTTTGCGTGGCTCTAGCAATCTACTAAGTCCCACATAATCACTTTGAGTTTAATGAAAGACAATTTTATCAATTATCTAAAATTTGATTCAATCCATACTGAAATTGCTTGCCCAAAACGGCTTAAATAACGGCGTTCACGATTTTGCCCCTTTACTCAATAATATTTTTTAATTCAATATAAAAATAAACTGTATAAAAAGCATTTGCCTACATTTATAAGATTTTTATTCTTCACAAAATAAAAGCTTGGGAAACGAACTCTATCCGCGAACTAAGACTTCGTCAGATTTTTCCAATCAGAATTTTCCGCATAATCGAAATTCAGGAAACCAAATTCGTTGAATTATTGGAATCGAACATAGATTCCGATAAATTTACTTCGATAGGATTTCAGAACATGATTGTGCAATTTGGATGGGATCTCAGAACAGTCTCCCAAATAAAAGTTTAAATATACACACTTTCTCCTATTCAGCTAGTTTCTTTGTAAGAAGCAGAAGGTTTAGAAGTTTTTGAGAGATCTACGATTTTCTACATTCGAAAAAAATGTATCAAAGAGTTTAAATAAATTTGCAGAGACCGTCTTAATGTTTAACGCAGAAGGTTGTGAAAATCGGAATGACGACGCTCGTTACCCTAAATGCCACAGAACATTAATAATCGATGAAAATGGTAAAAAGTGAAGAGAACTGTTATGCAGAATTTTCTTATCACGCTCGGAGAAACCACATAGGATATCAATAAATCGGTTGGCTAATGTTTTGGTGTGCAGCGTGTGATAGGAAAAATTCGTTCCAAAATAATTGCATTAAAAGCTCACAAAGTTCGATTAAATATCAAAGTTTTATTGTTTTCTTTGATTAACATGGTGCATTCCACTTTTTACCATAAAGTGGTTTAGTTAATATGGATGTGTCATTTACGTGAAAACATACTACGAAAAAAAAACGACAGGAATTGTGAGAAAACATTTATTGTACTTTGCATGACAATACGGCACGTATTTACTCGTCATTGCTTTTGCGTATTTTTGTTCGACGTTTTCCTGCTAGCAAGATTGAAGGGAATCATTGAAGAAGCTCAAGGGCATACCAAAAACAAGAAAGAAGGGCTGTATTCGGCCATTCCAAGGCATTATACCCTTCATGTACATATCAAATTTATTGCAAATTGCAAATACCGAATTTCACGCTCCTAGATAATTTTTTTAGACGATTTTTGAGCCAAATCCTCATATCTGTACAAATAATTTTATGGACGATATATTATATAGTACATCGATTTATGGTCCAAAATCACATATCTGAACAAATTGGTTGTACGAAAGCTGTGTATGTGTATAGTCGACATTACAAAAAAACACGCGCATGCGCAATTGCCTTTAAATATTACAAAAGCTAAGTGGCTAGTTAGCGTGCAATCAGATAGACGGACAGACATCCAGACAGACAGACATGGCTAAATCAACTCAGCTTGTTATTCTGATATGATCGGCATAAATTTTGGTGGGTCTTCTTCTTACATACATGTTGCGCACCAAAATCAATCCTCAAGCAACGCATTTTTAATAAAAGAACTGTTAACTGTTGTATTGAAAAAAAGTTAGCTCAAGTATGTTGTAAATCGGATGGGACTACCTTGCATTTCGAACTTTTCCAAAACGTTTATACTTATGCATAACTTTTGGATATGAAATCTCAATATCGATATTTCTCTGGACTCAAAAACCGAATTAATAAAATAATAAATTTTATATATGAAATTGTTAATTTCACAATGATTCTTTGATCTTTATAACCAAGAGAAAGATTAGAGAAAGAAACTTGTAGGTCCAGTTAGTGCAATAAAGGTCAAATTCCATACAAGAGAAATCAGTAAAAGTCTAAACAGAGAAATTCGATATATAAAATACAAATAGCTAAAACCTGGGCTTACATACGTGCAGTTTTTCGAACTAAAGGCAATTTCAGTTTTTCACTCTTCAAGTTTTTCCTCAAATAGAAATGTGTACATATTATTCAAAATATATGCCGGAAATAAATGAAGGAAGGAAACAGCGGAAAATATAAAATATCATCAAGAAATTTGAGAATATGCCCATTTTTCTCTTGAATTTCGCTTTTTTTCTATTTATTTTCGTTGACCATCTAAGTGTGTGTGTAAATATTGAGAATTAACGTATGAAAAAATCAAATATGAAATTTATATGTACGTGTTCGTGTTCATTGGGGGACACAAGTACATATTTACATACATTTGAACTATTTGCAAATAAAACCGTTAAACAGGTCGTTCACTTTTGAAGCAAATACACTCACTTATTCGGGACATATTCCCAACAGTAATTGATTGTAAATAAAACCGGAAAAAGCCCGTTATGAAGACGACACTGACTAATTATAGATAAATTTGGGGGAGGAACGACCTATCTTGAGGTTTAAGAATTTTAAAATTAATATTAATATACCAATATACCAGAATTACGAAAGTGTTATCTATATATAAAAATAAAGTCTAAACAAATATATCTATAGACCCGACCTATATTTCTATATTTTGTCCACTTTTTATTCTAATTGGTATTACAAGGAACAACAAATTAAGCTTCTCGAATACAATATAATATTTTTTTATTGTATTATTGATCTAGCTACTTACTTACATGTGTAAATCGCTTATTCGCTACTAGAAGTCATTCCCATAAATCCCAGTATGAATGCCGCGAAGTAAGCCAAACGCATCACTCGGTGCGTATAAGAATATCTTGTAAGCCGCAGTGATCATATCAATTTTTGTCCATCTTCTGGTAATCCCTTTCACGGTCCCTGGTCCATTTCAGGGAAATAAAAGTATTCCGTGCAGGCAATTCATCTAAAAATTCAACTAACTCGAACCATAAATATATATTATTGTAAAATTTTTTTCGGTTTAGATCGGTCCACTTACTGAATGAAATAGGATTTCAACCATAAATACGATATTTCTATAATAGGTTAGTCCCAGTTCTAGTCTAGCCGTTTCGGAGGAGTTTGGTAGCAAATTGTATAAATCGTTGTTTTTTTTCAAACGAGTATTCCAACACAATCAAAGTATCGCTTGTTATGTGAAAAAAGATGTGAATATTATTATAAGGGGTGATCCAAGTAGAGGTACTTTTTCAATAGCCTTTTTTTGACAGATCGCGCGTGAGTTGTATCACGCTGTCATGTTATTTTCGTTCAGTATTGTTTGGCACTTCTGTAAAGAATGTGCTTCGCGCGCTTCACTCAATTATGGCCAACATAATCGGCATACTGAGCGTATTATTCGCAACACCATAACCCATCTTGAGACCCAGCATTTATTATTGGATAATATTCTACCGAATAGACCATCTCCAGCACGCAATGAAGAATATATAGCGGCCTTAGCTAAGAGTGTACACGAAGACCGTGAAGAGTCGATTCGGCGCCTTTCGCAGCAACTCGGACTGACGTATGAAACGACTTGGCGAATTTTACGTCGAGATCTTAAATTGAAAGCGTACAAAATACAGCTAGAGCAAGACTGAAGCTACTCGACCTCCCCAAGCGACAAGAATATCCGACGTTTTCGAGCCAAATTTTGTTCAGCGATGAGGCCCATTTCTGGCTCATTTGGTATGCAAACAAGCAAAATTCGCACATTCGGGACGAAGATCACCCTGAATAGATTCAAGAGCTGCCATTTCATCCAGAAAAACAGCGGTTTGTTGTGGTTTGTGGGCCGGTGGTATCATCGGTCCATATTTCTTCTAAAATGATACCGGTGAGAACGCAACTGTCAAGGGCGATCGTTATCGCGCCATGATAAGCGACTAATTGATGCCTGAAATTGAAGCACGTGAACTCCGTGACATTTGATTTCAACAAGATGGCGCCACTTCCCACACATCACATCAATCAATGGATTTATTGAGAGAAAACTTCGATGAGCAGATAATTTCACGTTTTGGGCCGGTCGATTGGCCACCAAGATCGTGTGATTTCACACTGTTAGACTTTTTTCTGTGGGGATATATAAAGTCTAAAGTCTATGTGGACAATCCCGCTTTGATTCGAGCCTTGGAGCAAAACATCACGCGTGTCATTCGCCAGTTATAGAGATAATCTTCAAAAAATAAATGCCAAAAAATGTTCTTTCGAATATAGTAAACATTCCCCATTAAATTTGAATTTTCTGTGTTTTTTCTGTAAAAAAGTAGGGAAGCTTCTTAGCTCACGACTAACAAACCATGCAACCAAAATGGCATTTTCATTAGAATGATAAGTATCTTTTATTTAATCAAGGATTCTGAATATCAATCTCAGAAATAGATACCTGAGACCTTCTCTAGAGTGCCACGCTGCAATGCTCTTCCGTAGTAGAACACTATATTTTATCTTTGATGATTTCGCAATCAAACCCTGCAGTGAATATGTAAACTGGTATGTGGAAATTATAGTTTCACACTAGTATTTCAGAGATGAAACCATACTAGTTCGTTATTACTTAGCAAATATGTCGAAACCAGTAACTGAAAAAATAATTTCCACCAATTCACCTCTTTGGTTAATTTTTCGCACACCACGTGTTTGCCTTATTTTATGATGCCTTTTTTTGTTATTGTCGCGTTTAGGATTCGAGGTGAGCTTTTTAATTTGTATTTTTGCGAAATTTACCATCCATATGTTAACTAGTATTTTACTACTATGAAGTTGGTGTATAATCGGATGCTTGGAATTCCAGCTAAAAATACCAGTCAAACACATGGAAGATGATAGAAAATAAATAGCAGGAGGAAACCATATGCAACGAAAAAGATCTGACCATTAATTGAAGAGAGATAACAATGTCTGTACTCCCCCTAAACCCCACCTCTATTAGAATCACAACTGTCGTAATGTAGAAGAGAAGAAGTCTGTGGAGCATTAACACTGTCACTACTCAGTGCTCAGTTTGAATTGACATCGCTTCCTCAATAATCTTTACTTTGATTGCCGTGCAGAATTAGCTTAAGCAATTGTCAGTAATTTTGTATCACAGCGGGTTTGATTATGCCTATAAATCCACTTATTTACAAGTGTTTTTTCACATAGGAAATCAACTGACTTAGGTAATTATATATATATCCAACTTATTTTTAGCTAAACGTTTGCCACCTTACTGAACGGATATATTTTCTTTTAAATATAATTTTTATTCTCAAGATCAGTAATTTTTGGTATCATCCGAACATGAGGCTAAATTTCATTCATTCTCAAGTCTTTCGATGACACTGCCGAAATGCTCAACCGAAGAATCTCCTGTTCCTCTTTCAGTACGTTAATACGTAAGAGACTGACCGCCACAAACATTTTTCTAAGCAAACCACGAATTAATCTCATTAATTTCTGATATAAAAGCGAGAGACATGGGAACTATAGACTTATGAAACCAAAAATAGCGGCCGGTTCGATCGATTACAAGCAAATTGAGTTCACTTACATATCTCCTCCGAGGGCATATGGGTACCATCTATGTTTTCAAATTCCATTAAGTTATTTTCGGCGGAATCCCTTTCCATATTCTTCACGTTTCTAGTGAGTTTCTACACTACTAAAAGTATGAAGTTTGCCATTTTGGCTACAACGCTCCACAGGCTATGCTTTCCTGATGCATTATTTTACTAAGCTTTTTCACAGATATTTAAATAAAAAGATACGAAGTTCAGCTGGTAATAGAACGTTTTAAAAATTTTCAAGGAGTTGCTTAAAAAATTATACCTTTTTCGCATGGATACAGCAATTTTTGGCGCAAAAGATCTACGAAGACTCATTGAAGCGAATAAAAAAATTAAAAAAATTGCCTTAATGGAATAGCTTTACAAAATATTTGAAAAAAAAAAAACAAAATTCGCTCGCTTACTCCATAACAATACCAGCTTCCGGTTTGATTTATCAATATTTGCTCATTTTTTGTAAAATAGCATATTTAAATGTTATACAAGCAGATACTGAAAGGAAACAGGATAATCACACTTAAAAAGCTGCGTTTTTTTTTTAAGAAAACTATTTATGTATTGTGCATATGTGTGTATGGGCATATTGGTATGTATCTTCTGAGATATGTACCAATCTCATCATCAAACGCTCAACAGCTGACTACATTTGCATAACAAACACTACACGCCGAAAAAGCAATGAAGTGGAATGCTGAGAAGTGCCTAAGGACAACATAAAGAATTTGAAAGAAAGAAAACGATAAAAAAAATATTGAATTCCGAATGACAACTAACTGGCAAGCAGCGGTTTCAACCAAGTGATCCCTTAATGCATTGGGGAGTTATCAGCGAAACGGTATTGGAAAACGATTTGAGGCAAAGTGGTGGCAATAAGGAAATTGCGCCGCCTGCCCAGTACGGTGAGTTCTTGTGCATAATCAATTGCTTTGTGGCCGCATAAGAATACACTTTATTATATACGATTATAGTATGTGTGTAAGTGCGCACACAATTATCGTTGCCTGTTTGGTTGGTGATCCGTTTTTTACTTTCTCATGGCTCCACTTTGCACTGCAGCGAGATTTTTGGCGCGCTTTTTCGTGCCTTCAAAAAACATAAAATTCGAGGAATTTTATTTATTTTTATTCAGCGGCCGCACGACGGGCGTCATTGAGGACGAAGTGGCGGACTCGTTGCGCAGTTTACGATGCGCACGTTGAGCGCCGTTGCTGCTGATCTTGTTGATCTTGCAGAGGAATGAGCAGAGCAGTAACAACAACGGTGGCAGTAAATTGGAGCTCTACGTATGCTGAGCCCATTTGATCATTTTGGGTATTTTTTTTTTCTGCCGTTCTCCTCATGTAGTGGTTTTCGGGCTTCGGCTTTGTAAGAAGTGGCAATGAAATGAGCCATTCATGGTTATTTGGTAGATTTTGTAAATTTCTTGGAAATCCTTTCAAGTGCGCATACGAGTACATACACTCTCTTCGGTGAGACTTTCCCATGGCTCATGCGATGCTTTACAGATCAGTCGGCTGTTTCGTTGGTCCGTTGATTGCTTTCTTGTTTTATGCCTTTCAAATGCGGAGGAAGAGATATATGTGTATGTACATAGAAGATAATAGCGGGCAACAGCAGCAGCAGCAGCAACAACAATAGACAAACAATATCAACACTTTGCTGAAAGAAAAGCATTGTCCTCTGTGGGTTTGAACGTTACTTCGGTCGGTCGGCGAGAAGTGGCGCGGGGGCTGCAAGGAGTAACAAGGAGTGGTAAGGAGCACAAGTGCAACAACTGATGGATACCATACCATGTACCTGTCGTCTCGGTGCGGTATTGTGCGTTACGCTGCCGACGGTCGCAGATCCCGCCAATTTATGAATGAGTTTGATTAAATGCCACACAAAAAAAGGGAAAAGGAAAAGCAATTGGGGCAACAACAACAACCAACGCTGTCAGTGAATCTAATGACGAACTCCTTCCTGGCTTATCTCTGCGCGCGTTGTTTGTGTACATTTGTTGGGCATATTTGTTTTTCTCTATTTGGTATTTTGCTATCCAAATCCTCATATCCTTTAAATACGTTGACAATCAAATGCTCTCATACCAACATACCAACATACGAACATAAGCTATTTGATTTAATCGCCCTGCGGTTGAGATCAAGGCTACTTACTACTCCTTGGCAGTCATTTTTTATGTTTTCGTGCGAGAAATCTAGTTAATCGTAAATCCGCTGATAAATGTGTCATTTAATGTTTGGACGTTGGCGGGATTCCTGGAATTGTTATCCAGTTGCGCAATGTGTGTGTGTGTGTGTGTTGTGTGTGGGATTTGGTGTGAATGGAATTTCTTCGTTGATATTATTAATGAATTCGTAGTGAGGTAAATATATTTGTAAGTTTTGTATTGAGAATATGAAGCAATGTCGATTACTGCCACTCCTGTGGACACAAGTGACAAGAAGATGGGTTGCACAATCAAGTGCAAAAGACAAATACATAAATATTTGCTTTTCTTGAATTGATTGTAAGGCATACAGGGTGAGATATTAGATTTTTGTATGTAATTTTATGTATTATGAGCTTGGGAATTAAATAAAAATGCCGAAAAATCGCATATCCTTGGCTTGCACAATAATAATAGAAAATTTTGTTATCAAATTGCGTTTACTAGACTGTTCTCTTTAGGAGATGGCTAAACAGAACATACCATCAGCTGCTTGGATCCCTGGTCACAGAGGCGTAAGGAGGAAAACTACAAAGCAGATGAACTTGCTAGGCAAGGTACGACCAAACCGATTCTTTCGGATAAAGAAGGCCGCATGCAAACTGCTAAAAAACAAAATTTTCTCAGACAGATCGCGTTAAGGTCCGAACGGCTGATGGAGTTTTATGAAGAGTTTTTATTTCATGTCCGAAATACACTCGAAAGTATTGACATTCCGTGCCGAAGGGCGACTATAATTAAAAAAATTAATGTTTTTATAACTTTGGATGTTGGCCGAACGTGGACTTGAGGCCTTGCGAACGGTAGTACGCAATACGAACCACACGACTATTGCGGCCGATGATTCCCTCATTAGAGAGCTGTCTACTAACGTCACTCAGACACGAAAGTGTAACTAGAGATATTAGAGTGCAAGGTTTTGGGGCTCTGCGATTACCTTTATTCGTTTATTGAGTCTTGATAATCACTGAGTGCAAAAATTTGTGAGAAGCAAGAAATTTTGTGAGGGGAATCGTGCCTTTGTGCAACTTATAAGTATAAGCGCCATTTTTGTATGAGATACTCCTTCTTCTTCCTCAAAGCTGAGGTTTCTTTCTTTCTGCCTCTTCAGAGTGGGATATCGATTTATAAACTTTTAGACGAGGTTTGAGTCTACTTTGTTTGTTGTTTCGAATAGCGAACCGTCAACTTAAGCGATATCAACGACTGCACAATATCTGCAGTGAAGATAGGAGTTGAACTATGGTCCTTGTAGATCTTGTTTCTCTAACTTGCCTCTTATCAATTGAAGATTTTATAGTCCACCCTCCAAATATGTTACTCACCCTGTATTTATATTTTATTCATTGGATTAATTGAATGAAACATTAGTGAGTAGTAGTTCCTGGAAATATTTTCCGTTAATATATACATACAAGTATATAAATAAACAAACAGGTGACTTCAACATGAGAAAGACGAATAGCCAATAAATAGTATAATAAATAAATTCGAATAACAGAAAATGTTTGGGATAAAAAATTAGGTATCTCATACATATATACAATTTATATGGAGTTTCATTGACAAATATTGGTCAAATAAAAAAATATGGACATAACTGTGTGTGTTGGTGAGGTGCATAGGGAAAGTAGCCGGCACGATTGACACACGATACTTTCAATGAAAGCAAAAAAAAAACTGCAAAGCACGTACGAGGAAATGCTCTTCTTTGTAAATACGTATATTTGGAGTTTTCCAACTAAGCACTTATGCCTGTGGAACGCCTTGTAGTAGCGCGACATGGCACTTTCCCACAAGCACTTTGATTGCTAAATTCTTTCTCCATTTTACCACTCTCTGAGGGTTTCTTAAGTGCCAAGCAAAATGGTCAATAAATACTTTAAGTGGCTGCACCGTTGTAACAGTCCATGGTAATCGAGTATCCTGTTGTGCACTTTACAGTTAGAAATTGGGAAAAAATGCAAAAATATAAAAATAAAAATAAAAAATAAGAAAAAAATTTCACTGAAAATACCCAAAAAAGTGGCTGAGCAAAAGACAACAATCAGCTGTGCGGGAGGCGAAACTGAAAAAAAAACATCAGCAGTCCGTAGATCGACCGACTGGTTCTCATGCCAATTATTTATGCTATACATATGCATGTATGTAAGTGTGTATATGGGGTTGACTTGTCTTTTGGTAGGTTGACATTTCAGACTCTCGGCTATTGGCCAACAATAACAAAGGCAACTTGTGTGTTTGCCCTCCTTTACCGAGCTGAGGCGCAGTTAGTCAAACAAGAAATCATATTTCCTTGCAGTACATATTTATGGTGCACAGCCACAAGTATAAAATAGCAACAAAAACAATTTTAAGTAGTTCGAAATAAATAGAACAATTCTAGCAATAAAGTCTCATCTTATCCTTTTGACAGTGCGTAACTACAGTCGTCCGGAATCCTGGAGCAACACTAACAATTTCCATGAGATTGAGGCTCTGGGAAAATTTTATTGCAATCAGCTGTTTGAACCGACACACATAAATGCATACAAATTATTTTCTTTAAGACGTTCCCTTTTTTTATGAAATGCCAGACAGTAGATAGTTGTGGGAAGCAAACGTACACTACTTACTACCCATGGCTTTGCAGGAGACCTGTCACCGTCAGCGTACTCAAAAAGGAGAGAGAGAATTTAAAAAAAAAAAAACATATTATAAAATATTATTGAAGACAAAAAACTCGTATAGTGCATGGACTTACATTAGAAAAGTCATCATCAACATCATCATCCTCATCCTCATCCCGCTCATCAGCTGGTTTTAGAGTCATTGTCGTTTGCTCGGTTTACACTGATTACCGAAAGTCACACGGTCCGTTCATCGATGATGTTGATCTTCATGGGTAATCTTCAAGTGCTGAGGGGTGCAGCAATTCAATGGACATACCAAATTATTATTGCACAATAACGCATACACCTGCAATCAGCTGATTGTGTGGATTCCATATATTGCTGCTGAATTCTCTTGATTCATCCATGTGTTCGCTATGTATTGGTAGACCTGTCGACCTACGTGTGCTGATCTTGCGCGCAAATCTCGGCTTGTTCTATTGTCCTATTTATTTTTAGTTATTTTTTCACATTTTTCATGGTAAGCAAGATTTTGATACCGAAAGGCGGGTAGGCAGAATTTTGGGAAATAACAAGCAGAATCGTAATGGTGGTCTATCAACAAAAACAATTGGAAAATTAAAAAAAAAAATGTGAAAAATAAATAAATAGAAAATAAACTAAAGAATATCTAAAAATCTGTATATATATGTGTAAAACGGGAAAACACATACACACCAACAACTACACCAAGTCCACTGTTAATGATTATTTTTGAGGTTTGGAAGCCAGTGAAAGAAAAATCATTAGCAACTCATCCGTAAGGTCCTTTCATCTCATTTCATTCCACTTTGCTTTGCGATTATTATTTGCCACTTTTGAATTATTGTTGAGCAGGAAATCAGCAAAGTAACAAAAAGAGATCATAGAAGCAGATCAGTTTGATAAATAAGAGTATGTTGAGGAAAAAATTCATGTTCGTGGGAGTGGTGGCCTGCTATTGTTGAGTTGTCAGTAAGCAACAAATTATAACAGTGGATTTGTGTAAAGACACTGATTTCTATTATTTTGAAAAAAAAAATTATATAGCAAAAAAAAAATATGGAATAAGAAACAAAAGATGAATTTGATTTTTAGTTCATAATTCCAAAAGTAGTATTTATATTAAGCTATTTGCGCAAAAGAGGTTTGCAATTGTGAGATTTTGAGGATTCGTTTGTAAAGGGTGATCCAAGTAGAGATACTTTTTTCAATAGCCTTTTTTTGACAGATCACAATATTGTTTGGCATTTCATCATGGAAAAACTAACGCCTGAACAACGTTTACAAATCATTCAACTTTATTACTAAAATTCAAGTTCTGTAAAGAATGTGTTTCGCGCGTTTCGCTCAACTTATGGTCAACATAATCGGCCTACTGAGCCTACTATTCGAAACACCATCACTCATCTTGACACCCAGCATTCATTATTGGATAATATTCCACCAAATAGACCACATCCAGCACGCAGTGAAGAAAATATAGCGGCCTTCGCTGAGAGTGTACAGAGTCGATTCGGCGTCGTTCACAACAACTCGGACTGACGTATGGAACGACTTGGCGCATTTTACGTTGAAATTTTAAATTGAAAGCGTACAAAATATGGCTTGTACAAGAACTGAAGACGCTTGACCTTCCCAAGCGAGATCGCTTCTCTTTATGGGCTCTTGAAAAGTTCCAAGAAGATCCGACGTTTTCGAGCCAAATTTTGTTCAGCGATGGGGCCCATTTCTGGCTCAATGGGTATGTAAACAAGCAAAATCAAAAATAATGCCGGTGAGAACGTAACCGTCAATGGCGACCGTTATCGCGCCATGATATCCGACCATTCGATGCTGGAAATTGAAGCTCGTGATCTCCGCGATATTTGTTTTCAACAAGGCGGCGCCACTTCCCACACTTGGCATCAATCAATGATCGAGATCGTGTGATATCACACTCTTTAGGCTTTTTCTTGTTGGGATATGTAAAGTCTGAAGACCATGCGGACAATCTCGCTTCGATTCAGGCCTTGAGCAAAACATCACGCATGAAATTCGCCAGTTACCAGTCGAAATGCTCGAACGAGTCATCGAAGATTGGACTTAACGGATGAACCATCTAAGACATAGTCGCGGCCAACATTTGAAAGAGATAATATTCAAAAAATAAATGTCAAAGAATGTTCTTTCGAATGATAATAAACAATTCCCATTAAATTTGAATTTTCCGTGTTTTTTGTTTAAAGAGGTAAAGAACCTCGAATTAGATCACTCTTTATGTAAACAAGTGTATGGATAAAATTAATTAGTAATTTCTTGGAACAATGACATTTTTTTTGTCGAAATGCTTTAAGTGCAAAATGAATTAACTTTTTTTTTTAACAATAATAAATTTTGGCGTAAAAATTGGCGTAGGCACCGCTTACGCGATTATAGCCGCGTCAACAATAGCGCGCAACTCGTTCCTTTTCTTGCTATTTTGGAATACCATTTCTTGCTATTTTGGAATAATTGCTACCAGGAATACCAAGTGAAACCAAGTCGTTTTCCAACTGATCCTTCGAATGGAGTGGAGGTTTTCCTCTTCCTCTGCTTCCACCAGCGGGTACCCTATCGAATACTTTCAAAGCTGGGGCGTTTTCATCCATTCGGACGACATGACCTAGCCAGCGTAGCCGCTGTCTCTTGATTCGCTGAACTATGGCAGTGTCGTCGTATAGCTCGTATAGCTCATCGTTCCATCGTCTGCGGTATTCGCCGTTGCAAACGCGCCAAGGATCATAAATCTTCCGCAAAACTTTTCTCTCGAAAACTCCTAAAACCGACTCATCGGATTGCGACATCGTGCAGGCTTCTGCACCATACCTCAAGATGGGAATGATGAGCGACTTGTAGACTTTGGTATTTGTTCGACAAGAGAGGACTTTACTTTTCAATTGACTACTCAGTTCAAAGCAGCACCCGTTGGCAAAAGTGATTCGATACCAAACGAGTATGAGTTATGTAAGGATATCAAATTCAGACATAGTGGCGTAGAGGCAGTTCCTTATCCTGCTGTCAAAGGAAGGTATCGATTCATTTCTCCCGGGTCTTCTCGTATCAGTTTGTTGACGGTGGGCTTTAATCTTTCACACTATACGTTAAATAGGATATTATGTGAGATGTTAAGGAGGCTTATCCCATACGATAACTGGCGCAGACCGTGGGGTCTATCTATTTTTGGGTTGGGCAGCCGCTTTGTTTTTTTTTTTAAGCAGGAAATCGTTATTCGAACTTCTTCATAGTCGGGTGATCGATTGGGGTTTCGGGTTCACCCACTCCTTCCTCCATAACCTAATTGGAAGCTACTGTTGATCAAAAATATTTTAGACGAAATTAATTTAATTTTAGAATTTTTTGTTTCACTAAACAATTTGGATTTACTTTACTTTTAATTGCGGAAATGGTTTCGTCCGGTCCCGCTCCACGGAAAGTAGTTTTAAATTCAATTACAACAACCTTTAAGCAGAGTTTGGGAGCATTGGTGAAGTTGTCTTGTCCAAGTGTACGAGAACATATAGAGAAGCGATTAACAGATTATAACGCAAAAGTTGACATCACTTGTATTCATGGATATACGAATGTAGAAGGCAATGATGGTTCGCGCGAGACTATTACTATCTACATTATCCTCAGATCTTTCAACGACTTCCAGTGCTTTCTAAAATAGTGAAGCTTGAGATTATCAGCGATCTTTGAGAATCTGAATGTATTTTCTAGACTTAATTGGCACTCTGTACGGAATAGCGGAATACCTTGAACCATTGAAATTATATTACTCCTGTACGAATTCATCAGGAAACAGGGAAAGTGCTTACTTGACTTGGATCTTTAGTACTAAAGTTTTATTATTTTCTGCATTTTAAGCAAATATTGCTTTTGGAATTGTGTTTTATACACCTGCATAACATATGCATACATACATACATAATTATAATACAATATGAGAAAGTTCGTTATTTTTGCGATAAAATTGCCACCAAAGTCGGTAAAGCATACACCCTTTCCACAAACAAAAAAGTAACATTGCGCTCTATCACCAAAATACCTACTACATACATATATGAGCATAAGTATATGTACTTGCCTACATACTCATAATGTATTAACCGCCACCGCTATGAGGGCGCGGCACACAGGCGCTACACACCAGCTGACGCGTTGGTGGGCAGTGGTGCTCAACATAGGAACATACTGAACATAGCTCAATGTGAGGAGAGCGCAAAATGAGGCGGCATAAATTGCTAACTCCCCTCAGCTAAAAACCACTTATAAGTATGTATGTATGTATCTAGTTAGTTCATATATTCACATGTGTGTGTGTGTGTGTGTGTGTGAAAAAAAACGCACGCTCATAGTTTCGCATACGAAACCCCACATAAAACCAACCATAAAAACATAACACCAACAAATCGAACGTTAATAGCAACAACAACGACAACAACAATGGCAATTGTGTGCCATGGCCATAGATTATTGTGGCGCGCGCGAACACACACCAAAACCGAACACCGCGGCAAACAAAAAACCAGAACTTTTATGGCCTGTCAAAATGACGTGGGGCGCCTATGTATTAGTGTATCTCTGCGTGTCTGGCTCTTTACGCTGCATGTTGGCTATGTGCCCTTGTATGTGATATGCGCGCGCACACTATGCGCTCAGCATACTCGCTTATGCGGCTCAACGGCTCAAAATTAATGTACATTTGTAGTGGTGTATTTCGTAACGGACAAAATTTCTTAATGCATTTCTTACCCGCCCGTTCTTGACATGTATCGACTGGATGCATATGTATATGTATGTTGTTGATTGTCTTTGCTGCTTCAATGTGTGTTTTGCGCCTAACGTATGACAGCAACATATATGTGTATGACGTTGACGGTCGGCGAGGTCAGCAAAACGCTGCAGCGCATTCTCAACCCACAGATTTGCGGCGCGGCAGTGCGCGTAGGTAGTGGAGCTGGTTTGAGCACCCGTCAAACCGCATGCCGCGCCCACCTATCCGGCTCTGCGCGCAATCGGTGCAACACTTGTTTGTTGTTATTATTATTGTCACAATAGTGTGCATAGAAGTTAAACTTGCTTGCATTGCTGCTCGGCTAAAGCGCTGAATTTTATGTTGAGCAGCACTGTCGCTAATGTTCACCGTTTTGAAGCCGCGCGAAGCGTTCACATTCATTTGTGGGAGAAATCGGCTTTGTTTCTCTGCTGTGTTAACTTTTTTATATTTACACACACAAAAAGTTAGTTTTTCATATTAAATTCTATTCTTGACAATTGGTATTGTAGTCGCTGCTGTTGGGCTCAAATATTAGATTGAGCGGGTGACTGCGCTCCCGCTCAAACAAACACAGATACCACTATATACCATCTCTGCCACACGAGCTCGTCTGGGTGGAAGCAACTATTGTTGTTCATGCTGCTGTTGTTGCTGCCGCTGTTGGTATTATTGTCGACTGCGATATACGTGTTCTGTGTTTCCATAGTGCTGGGCCGAGAAATCACTGATATATATACATATATACATACGTATGTATGTACGTTGGTATCTATGTATGCGCTTATGTTTGTTGGCAGACATTTTAACGGTCGTTTCGTCTACTCAGCTGATATGGGTTGCTGTGTTGTCCCTCACGTCGCTCAGCTCAATAAGTCAGCCACCCATTACAGTGAGCTCAACATGCGACAAGTTGTTGTACGAAAATATTTTCGTATGCTTCAAACATATCTTTCTCTTCTCATGTTTGTTGCTATGTGTGTATATTATATGTATTGTAGTAGTCGTTAAACGCTATCAGCAATTGGATACATATTGACTGGCAAATTTTCGCGCGCCAAAAATCAGAACCAGTCTCAGTCTATCTCGAGAAAATTTACATAAAAGCTTCAAGTGTATATACACCACCCAAAAACGATAAAGCAAGAGTGATGAGTAGGGACAGAAGGATGGATTTCATATGTATGGGCATAGTAAAGCTGAGGAGAGATAAAAAAAATTACGAATTTGTTAAATATTCTGGGGCTATATTGCCATATTTTATGGATCTCAACAGTCTGAGCGCTCTCTGGTTCGTAAATACCTTCAGATTGTTCGTGAATGTTAAAAATATGCGTATAACCCGACCGGGTGTATGGCGCCTGTGATTTTTTATCTTCTCTCCTATTTCCATGTTCTGTAGATCAGGCCTTGAGGTCGGCATTACCAAAACTAAAAACTCCATATAAAAAAGTGCGCGAAAAATTTTTTTACGAAGCAGTGCGCACCTCGAACGAAAAAAAAAATCCATTTTCTACTGCCTATTTCTAAAGCTTTTAAACAAAAACGAAAGCACGGCAACACAGGTTTCCGAGCGAAATATATAGTCTCATATATATTTCGCGAAAAACAAGAGGAAGAAAAATTTTCAAACGTATTAAAGGAAGCTTATAAAGCAATTTATCTAATATTTTTTAGTTTTTTCATCAATTTCTACACCTTTTACTTACTTTAAGCCATGAAAAACGTTATTATATATAATCAGTGAGAAATATTCACTGCGCTCTACCCAAGTTTTTCGTTTTGTTTATTTACGTTTGCACATTTTCTTCCTATGTAAAGAGCTGTTCACAATAGAAAATCATCTGTCAAAATTCCGTGTCTACTACATTTTTCCATCCACGAAATATATGAGTTTTTTTCGCAAGAGGTGCATACCGACCTTGAGCATGATGATCTAAACAGTCTTGAGTTCGTTCATACATATAGTCTCGGTAGTTTTCATTACTATAAAGATACCAGAGTGGCAAAGTGTTTTAAGAACTTCCAAAACCAGTAGAGGTAAACAACTTTCGGATTGATTATAGTATTAGGAAGGAACTTAAAGTCATAGTAAGAGTTTCCTTAATTTTTGCACGAGTCGAGGAAGGGAGATAGCTCGGTATCTCTTTACGAAGTGTGCATGATTTTATGCTTTTTTAAGACGAAGGAACGAGTCAACGGTTCAAATTTTTTATGACACCACTTTAAATTCTAGCAGTAGCGAAAATTGATCTATGACCTTTCATGATGAAGCCTAGCCAGCGGCCATCTTAATTACTCTTTAATGAATATGAAAATTCAGTTCAGCAATGTAGGGCACAGAAGTCAAGTTATCCCAGAGCTGGTTCTGGTTCCTCGCTGGTTAATTCAAACGGTATGAATGCATCTTATGAGCATGGAAATCGCTGGCGGTTTTTGAGGGAACATCCATAAGGAAAAACAAAAATATTTCTGATCATTCTGAGAAAATGACGACGGTTCATCCTAAAAAAAATTTTTTAGAGAAGTAAGTATGTAAGGGAGTTTAGGCAAAATAGACGAGGTTCAAATGGTGTCTAAGTGAAAGGAATGGAAAAATAGAAACTAAGAGCTTTTCACCCTTTCGGTCATTTTGGCCATTTTTATTATATCATGATCTGTCTGCTTTTTCATTGTATTCAATAATATTTACAATTTCATCATGGCAAGATATACGCAAAACAATGTTTACAAATTATTCAATATTATTATCAAAATAATCGTTCTGCAATTGCAACTTTTCGTGCGCTTTTGCCATTTTATGGACGTAATAATCGTCCACCTGTGCTCGCTATTCGTCGAATTGTTGAAAATTTCGAGCAAATATTTTCTTTAAATAATGTTCAAAAGCCAATAAGACAAAGAACCGGGCAAAGTAATGAAAATATTGCTGCCATTCAAGCAAATGTTGCTGAAGACCGCAATTTGACGATTCCAAGATGTTTTCAAGAATTGGGTCTGTCTCAAACCACGATCCGGCGGATTTGGAGAAAGAATTTGGGCTTGCATCCATATAAAATAGTTCTCACTTAAGAACTGAAGCCATTGGATCACCATAAACGTCGTGAATTGCTGATTTTGCTTTGGAACAACTTGAAAACGATAAAGATTTTTTTAAGAAAATCATCTTTTCCGATGGGGCTCACTTTCATCTGAGTGGTGCGGTAAATAAACAAAACTGTCGATTATGGTGCGAAGAAAATCCACTAATTATTCATGAACAACCATTACATTCGCCTAAATTAACAGTTTGGTATGGTTTTTGGTCTGGTGGAATCATCGGTCTGTACTTCTTTCGAAATGAAGCTGGTAGCACCGTTACTGTCAATGGAGAGCGGTATAGATCGAGGATAACCAACTTTTTATGACCACAATTGAAAGAAATTCATCTTAACAATATCTGGTTCCAAGAAGGCAGGGCTACGTGTCACACAGCACGTGCAACAACCGAATTATTGCGAGAAATGCTTGGAGATTCGATTATTTCAAGAAATTGTGACATTGAATGGCCTCCAAGAAGTTGTCATTTAACACCATTAGACTACTACTTGTGGGGTTATTTAAAGTCATTAGTCTTTAGCAATAAACCAGACTCTCTTCAAGCTTTTGAAGTCATTTAAGTCAATATTGAACATGCTATTCATGGCATACGACTTGATTTAGTGGAAAAAATGCTCAAAAATTGGGTTCATCGAATTCGTTCCAGCAAAAGAAGTCGTGGAGACCATTTGAATGATATTATATTCAGAACTTAATTGTATCGATTGTACTTCACATTAAACAAAAAGCATTTGAATTTCCTTAACAATTAGTGTGTTTTTTTTTTTGAGAAATCATATCACTCTTATTGGAAAACCCTATACAAAATACATAAAGCCTTAACTTAGGCGGTAATAATAGAAAGCCGCACTCAAAAGATCTGTCAAAGAGAAGAATACTAAACACACTTCTACCCAAAAACTTCAGATAAAAGTCTATTGTAATTGTAAGATTTGAGATTTGCGCGACCAAACGAATCATATTCACTGACTTCTTCTTCTTCGCCTTGTCAGCCTGCGTCTTTCTCGTAGTGTTAAAGATTTTCAGGCCCTCAGATCACTGTTTTTTACTTTTGGTTGGATATTTTAAGGAAACTGCTTCAATGCATATGAGTGCAACATCAAATTAGTGTTTCCTTCCAAGCAACCATCCAAACATAGTGGCCTGAAAGCAATTTTCTTAGTGTTTGGAATGTGCCGCCGTCATTAATTGCAAAATGGCAACTTTCCACAATACCATGTGAATACTTGAGAAACAAACGCAAAAAAAAAACAAAGCAAAAAATCAACAGAAATCCAACAAAATAAAATACACTGAAACAAACAACAAAAAAGGAGTGAAAAAAAAAATAGAAAAGAGAATAAGTATGTACAAGCCGCCAAGAGATTTTCAAGTGTCCACTCATCTGGTTTCCAATGCATTTGCTGTTTGGCCTTCTTCGATTGTTGAGCTGAGCTGCTGAGCCGTTGAGCTGGTGTTGTTGCTCCTGCTGCAGCCAACTTCTGCTGGCATTGTTTGCTTTATGCGGCGCTCAATAAGTCTTTGTTTTCTTTTCTGTTGAATGAAAAACTTAAGAAACATTTTTTTTTTTTGAGTCAATAAAATGCTGAAATATATATAAAAATGTACATTTGTATGTATGTAGGTATGCACAATCATATGTATGCTGCCAGCCAACAACAGTTGAAGAGATTTCCCAATCACCAGAAGGGGTCACTGTTTGAACGGATTACTCAAGCTGTTAAAGCAAATAAAAGCAATAACAACAATAAAAAATGGAAATATGTATATATATATGTATTATTTGCTCCGAAATATTCTGCTTCAAAAATCAAATTCAATATGCAGCACTCAAAAGAAATGCATTTTGCTTCACATTCAAAGTATATGCATATGAATATGTATGTATGTACTATGCGAGCATATAAAATTTTTGACAATACCACATTGTTCAAGTTGCAGTGATTTTCCTTTCATAACGATTTCGAGCCTTTGCTTTTCCCTTTATACGCTTCGTGAATTGCTCTCTGTGAATTTTTCCCGTTCACCAGTACATTTACCAGAGTCACTTGACCAACTCGAAATCATGCCGTATTCAATGTTTTTATTGTATCCTTTCTTTAAAGAGGCGCAGATACCTGTGCCACCATCGCCGCCGTCGCTCTCTTTATGCTTTCCTTTGGCTCTTCGGCTATTTCATATCGTCGCTGTGCCGTGAAAGAAAGGCGTGCCATTCATACCTTTCACAACGCGACACTAAAAAAATTATGATTTGTCAGCATGTTGCCCTAAGGAATTTCCAAAGCGTCGTCTATTCAATTGCCGCAAACAACGGATATCAACGAACTTGACTTGCATCATTATGACTCGGTTGGAAGTGGTAGTACTTGACACTTATTCATTTGGTTAACCAAGCATAATAGCGACCAAATCTATGTATAAGTAAAGAATTTGAGCAGTGAGAAACAAAGAAGTGGAAAATCAATGCTTGGAAAATATGATAACAAGTGTGTCCATGGTGTTGCTAGTCACAGAAGCCAGACCAGAAAAAAATTGTAAGAATGACAACTCCTGCATCAACTCAGGTGTCAGCTGGATCAGTTCAGTAGCAAATGTTTCTTTTTTTTTTGTATTCCAATGGATTGACCAATTAAAAAACTCAACGGGAATCCCATACTATTCGCTGATCTCTAGTGTGCTATTGAAAATCATATGTAATAATACTATTATTTTCAAGAATTGTATTAGTATTATAGCCCTGATCGTAAAAGCCAGGCTAAAACTGGAAGATTTTTCCTTACGAGTGAGAACAAATTTTTAACTTTCTATTTTGCAGCATAGTGGAAAACAATAGCCCACAAATTTTAGGATTTTCAAGTTTAAACAATTTGTAAGTCTATAATTATGTAATGCATACTTGGCATAATTTTGACATTGATAACGGCCAGGCATATAGATCGCTTGATTCGCATTTTCTACCTACAGTGAGACTCTATTAATATGTATATTTCTACTACCAGAATCAGCAATATGCACTGGTTTCGTCTTAACCTTTTTTTAATTTTTCAGGTTTAAAGCTTATTAAGAAGATATTTGTAAGCAAGAAATAAATAAATATTTTTTCCAGAAATAAAAATTATATAATTTTTTTCTTTGGAGCTACCCAATATATATTTATTATTTTCTTGGACAATACATATAGATTTCGTAGAGACTAGCGGTTGTTCAAGTTTTTGTGGCAGTAGTGGCAAAGGAAGATCTATAGGTGAAGTAGGATCTGGCTTCACTTGATGTTTCAAATTGGCTGATTAAAGGAAAGCATAGATCTATTTTGAAAATCCTCGCATTTTATCATCAGCCCTTTTATGGCAGAGATCGAAACACAAAACCTTCATTAATAGTCCAGTGCTCAAACCAATTTACAAGTTTTAGTTTCATAACTTGTTGTTGTATATATATATTTAATATATATTTTATTTTATTTTATTTCATTTTCTGATATTTTATTTATTTTTCTTATTTTACTTTTTTTATTTCGGTTTATTTTCTTGTATTTTATTCAAGTTTTTTTTAAATTAATTTAATTTTATTTTGTTTTTTTTTATTTAATTTTTTTATTTTATTTTATTTATTTTTATTTTGTTTTATAATAATTTATTTTATTTTATTTTTTCATTTTTTATATTATATTATTTTATTTTATATTATATTATTTTATTTTTTTTTAATTTTAATTTTATTTTTTTTAAATATTTTTATTCGATTTTAAATTATATTTTCTAATTTCTATTTATATTATTTTAATTTTATTTTTAATAATTTTTATATATTTTTTTTATTAATTTTTTTTTTAAATTTTTTCTTTATATCATTTTACTTTATTTTATTTTATTTTTATTTTATTTTTTAAATTTTTTTTTATTTTTTTTTATTTTTTTTATTTTTTGTTTTTGCTTTAAACTATTTTTACTCGATTTTATATTATTTTTCCTTATTTCATTTTATATTATTTTTAATTATTAAATATAATATTTTTAATCTATATTCATATTTATTTTTGTCTTTTATTAATTTATTATTTTCATTTTTTATTTAATTTTATGTTATTGTTATTACTTTATTCGATTTTATTTTATATTATATTTGATATTTTTTTGTTTGGTTTTATTTTATATAATTATTTTTATTTATTTTTATTTTATTTATTTATTATTGTTTTATATTTATTATTAAGCAAAATATTATTTATTAAAATATTCTTTTATTATATACTATTTGCTTTTGCATTATATTTTCTTATTTTTTATTTGATTTTATTTAATTTTTTCTTATTTTATTTTTTTTTACTATATTAAATTTGTTAATTTTTTTAGTTTAGTTATTTTATCTTATTTGGGTTTATTTCGTATTATTTTCTTTTTCTTAATTGTTTTTATTTTGTAATATTTATTATTTTTTATTAAGTAAAATTTTATATAATTTTTTTTATTTGTTTATTTTATTTTTTATTCTTTTATTTTATTTTATTTGAGTTTTTATTATAGTTATTTTTTTTATTCCGTTTTTTTTTTATTTATTTTTTTATTCTATTTTTCTTGTATTTTATTTTCGTTTATTTTTTTTTATTTATCCAATTTTATTTTAATTAATAATTAATATTCTTTGTTTATTTTTATGTTCTTATTTACTTCATTACATTTTACTCTATTTATTTGATTTTTATAATTAAAGTTAATTTAGTTTTATATTATTTTATTTACATAAATTTTATTCTATTCTATTTCATTTTTCATTTCTTATTCATTTTTTATTATTGAGTCTTGAAAACCCTTATTTCTGTTTCATTGCACACAATGTATGTATATGCATGTAGATATGTATGTATGTATATATATTTGGTATTTCACTCAAGATCCCGCCAAAAGATATATTTGCTCATATTCACATACAACATAAATACATACATTTGTATGGACACGTACTCGTGTATACGAAAAATACGATTTGTCATCATTCAGTTGATGTTTGTGAAACACAGTGTCGATGTGCTCCGATGGCACAACACTTTGGTGTTATATTTATACGATTCTGATATGTAATCTTCACTTATTTATGCCGTTTACACATAAATGTGTGCCTTACGATACATACACGCACATACGCAGGAAATATGTACATATGTATGTATGAATATAAAAAATCTTTCGGTTGCAACTCAGTTGGAGTGCGCTTCTTTGAAATTCAATCTTGCAAAGTCAATTAGCTTAATTACAATTAATTATGTTATAATTTAATTTGAAATGGTTTTCGTAAAGGCTTGATATACTTCAATTGAATTACTTCAGCTATTAAGAAATCAAAGTTATTGAATTAATATTTCGTATAGATTTTATAATCAAAAATATTTCTTAAGGAAGAAAATAAACAATAATAAGTTGTGTGACGCAACAATGTGCATATAGTATGAAGGTTCAGTTTTATCTGTAAAATTTAATGAACTCATTGTGCATTGTGTAGCGCCCGAACAGTTGAGATAGTTTCTTAAGCCAAAACGTGGCGTTTAAGTATTAAATATATCAACAACAGAAAATAAATTATGCTAAAATACTTCTAATCATACATACGTACTTACATACAAGCATACGCACATTTATACGCATTTCGCAACTAAATATGATATGCAAATATGTTAAAAAGGCAACAACAACAAAATCAAAAAAAAAAAAACTGCCAAAGCGGCGCTTCGCAGGCCCCAAAGTGCGTGAGACCGCCAACAAGAATTCGAAACATATGTTTACATATCAACATGTGTATTGCTTGTACTTAAGTAAATATGAATATAAATATATATATATATATATATATATATGTATGCATATAAATAAATATATGAATGTATCCATAAGCCACTGTTTGAAGCGCCAATAAAAATTTACTGCGGCTGTTTTGCAAAGGAAGTTAAACTTGCACATTCACATATGTATGAATGTATGTTTAAATGTATGTGTGTTGGCGCTTGTAAGTGTTATTGAAATAATAACAAAATATAAAACTTTAAGACCAATGTTGCTTATAAAAATATGTACAAGTATGTACAAGTATGTATGTGTGTATAAAGAGCGGGGTTATGAAAAAAAATTCATTGATATTCGAGACGAAATCAAGCTGTCTTTTAAGACGGACGTAGCTCTCAGCAATTGCTCAGCAACGAGCGACAAGGTTGATTGACTGAATGATTTGAGCGTAGTATATACACATGTATGTATATGTATGTAGATATGCGTAGCGAGATTGATGTGTATCTCTTCTGGTCATGAAATCTGCCTGTATATTGGCCTGTAAATTATAAACATAACTTTTTGCAAATACATACATACATATACATACATACATACATACATATACATATATGTAATTATTCAATATTTGTACAACTATCTTTTATGGTATTTAAATATCCTCCAATTCGTTCGAGAATTCGAGCTCTGATTTACATACATACATACTTACATTCATTCAAACACGTTCAACAATGCTATGTAGATATTTTTATACTCACTGAGTAGGCTTAGATTATGAAGTGCCGAAATTATGTTTGTATGCAGATAAAAATATGAAAAAAAAAGAAATCATTAATGGCATTTTAAGTAGACAAATATATAAGTTTATCTCCACTGGTGTTTTGTAGGTCTGCTTATGTACTCGTATGTACATATGTACATACTTAAATGCGTTATGAATGGAGCTCATTTATTTTCATTCAAATAAAAAGAGGCCGGGATTTCTTCTTGAGCATACAAAATTTACATGTTCCTTATGGATATTAGTTTTAAGTTCAGCAACCTCATCATTCCTTTCAAGTGGCAAACCAAAAAGTAATTTAAGAGACAAATTATCTTGTAACTAACTCTCCAAAGTTGAAAGCTTGGGCATGTCTTGAATTGGATATGAAACTGGAAACGGAATGCTCTGCTGCATGTGTAGTGAATGTCACAACGGAGTGTGAGGTTTGCTTAAACTCTTTAAAATATCAGTTAGTTTCCTCTAACGTTATGCTTGCAGCCTTACTCTCAATCTGAAATTTAGCTCCTTTTAATCCTATGACCCTAATTCAATAGAGATTTCAATCAATCTGTGACTCTATCTTTCGTCTCCTTTTACCTCATGAAGGAAATAATAAGAACTTCAGAGAATGGAGATGGTCCAGTATTTTACAAGAGTATGATGTCCGCACTGTTAGCTCTATTTTCTCCAGATTGCATAAGGAAGCAAAACGAATAAGTCTTGTACTAAAAAAAGTTATCAGAAAAACTCGTGTCAAGTCCTTTACGCATTGGCTACTGCATATACTGCAGAAGATGGAGTAAGTAGCGAATTAAAAGACATCGGTGACGATGACGAGTTGACGAGTTGACGAAAACAACCAAGTTTTAGAAAATTCGGAAAGAGTACCGCATGGTAGAAGCAGGGCAGGAGAAAACTTTTACCTCGGTGGTGAGGCAGAATAAGGCCTTACAACATTTTGTCGCCAATTGGAGCCAAACATCAAAAATTAAACAAATTAAGCGCTATAAGCGCCTCGGCTATATTCACGTGAGTGAATTCTGCGCCATTCAAGAAGAAAATGATCATTAAATCTCATTCATTTTTTTTCTCTAGCAATTCGGCTCAAATTGAAGCCATGTTCTTCATAACAGAGTTAAGGTCTTTTTCTTCCTCTGCTTCCACCGACGGGTACTGTGGTAGAAACTTTCAAAGGTGGACTATTTTCTTCTACAAGAAGTACACCCCAATACACTCGTCACCATTAGGATTGGTAACTCAGCTTCTCATGGCTCTTCTCACAATCTCTTTCTTGAAAGAGTGGGATTTCAATTTGTTAGTGTGGTGTTATCTAACTCCATTTTGTAACGATATAATTAGGATTTGTCATTTAGAAGATCTAAAATAGAGTGTCCGAGAAAGAGCTGTCAAGACGATATTGGACTTTTGAAGAGAGGCATGAGGTGACTGTGTACAGGTTGAAGTTAAGAACTAAACGAGAAACTGATATTTTATGAGAGCTCATTGCATGCGCTTCTGTTGGCCTCGTTTGTCTGGTTGAACAAATGCGCACTTCTAACCTATTCGATCATTTCATCTATAGAAGATAATGCATAGACTTCATAATTTTTGAAAGAGAAAAAATATGACTGCACGAAATTGCGGATCTATCAATGTCGTTAAGTATAAAAAAAACTATAGCAGTCGGCGACTGAGAGAGAGTGTCATCAATTCAAAAAATCTTATTAGCACCAGCATTTCCTAAAGTAATGAGTCCGATAACGTTCTGAAGCCGATTACTTATTTTCAAGTAAAAAAGGCATGTCGGTCAACAAGATCATATATTCGCATATGAGATTAGATATTCTTAGTAGAATTCGACAACTTCATCGTGCGGATCCTTCTATTCTTTTTTATATTTATGCCATCCTGAAGTTCGGTTGACGATCACTTAAGTCATATGATGAATTTTCGCCAAGCCCCAACGGTAGTAGTTTCCGCAAACATTATTACTTATGCGTGGCTCGCCAAACTCTGTACCGAGCTTTAAATTAATTTAATATTTTATTTGAACCTTAACCTAGTGTTCTTTAGTTTTGATGTTCCTGTTATAGAATGTGTATCCAGGAGAATCTAGACCGAGAATGCAAAGTCTATTAATTATCCACCTGTATTATCTTTCCCAACGAACTCCAATAATCGTCGTCGTAATGTCGTCATATTTTAAGCCTTCTGAGATACCTTTATCCCTCTATTCAAAAAGTTTGACGTTGCCTTTCCTATCACAACCCCTCTTCTATTATATTGAATTTGGTTTTGTTTCACACTACTTTAATTTAACGCCTCACTTCCGTCGACGGTATCATAACATAGACGTTCCCTAATGAAGAACTATGTATATTATCATTAGAATTCGATTTAATTACAAAATATTTCCGAAATATAAATTTCCTGTATTACTTAAATATCCTTGCGTATTGCTGACAGTTAACCGAACGGTCCAGTGGCGGTCAAATTCAAACAGATTTCTAAACATCAAACTTCAAGTAAAAAAAGAGTCTTCGTATAGAAAAAAGTCAAAAGTGATAAAAACGTAAAGAATCAAGAAAGAAGTGATGTCTTCGATCATGCCGAAGTCTTTATACCTTTCATGAACATACCAAATTTATTGAAAAATATAAAAGTCGATTTCGATGATTTTTAGTGTCAATGAACTTACCTGTGTAGGATACCAAATTTTACTCACAATATTTGAGCCAAAACCTCAAATTTCAACGAATTTGTTATAAAAACAGTCGGGCGGACAGACGGGCGGACAGACGGCCATGGCTAAATCAACTCAGCTCGTCCTGCTGATCATATCGGTATAAATTTTGTTGTGTCGATCCCTTCTCTCTTCTCTTTTTCGTACTTACGTTCGTTAAACCAAAGTGAATATACCATTTCATGTACATGAATGGTATAAAAAGGCTAACAACTGATTAACCGATCCACAGGAAGATGAAATTTTTTTTATTCTTTGTTTACCTACAACATAAACGCATTGAAAGCAGCAAAAAAAAAACACGTATACGCACATACAAACTCGTGTTGTACATACACTTGAGCAACTGACTACTCGAAGGCAAACATTTTCCGAGCCAATATGGAAAATTTATAGCTATGTATGTACGTCAACATTGCGCCAAAAGAGTCAAAAGTCGCCTAATGTGCAAGTATATCTCTGCATATGTATAAATGTATGATTGAATGTGGCAAATTTTCCAGGAATTCCACCAAGACCTCATGGAGCACACTCGCCCATAAATGCCACACCATTCTAAACGGCATTACTTCTAACATAAAAAACACACACGCGTACACACACCCTCATATGACTGCTTACAGGCTTTACGAGCGGGGCCTTGTTGGTACGGAACTGCGAATGTGCGTACAATTATCGGTTCGCTTCGAATTTCAAAGAGCTGCAAAATGTTTATGCAACTCAGGCATCAACAACAACCAATGAATAACGACCCAGTACAACCGCTGCGTTCATGGTTGTGCATAAATGCCATAAGAGGCGAGCTCTACGGTTGACTTTGGTCACACGGACATGCAGATACTTGTAAGTACAATATTTTTTTCTTTTACATCTTTTCAAGTGTATCTAAACATAGTTGCATACATTGTACTCGTGGTATGCGACAAGTGCAGAATTCTAATTGCAAAGTGGCCCGCTAGAGATATGCACTTATAAGTTAGCAGTTACTCGTATATATGTGTGTATGTGTGTGTGTGTGTGTATGCAATAGGAAGTAAGTAACCACTGTAACTAAAGAAAAATTTATGATTCTGTGCGCGCGGCTGGGGCACAGCGGTTGGGGCGGGTTGGCTTCTTGGAATATGCACTCAATGCAAAGAGAGCATGCAAGGCGTGAATAGCGCAAATATCAACAGCACAAACTGCAATGACGCAATTATGTAAATGACTCAATAATCATCGATGCAACTGCATTAGCATACATACTTACATAGCATATGTATTTAAAGAAAATAATAAATAATTTCTAAGCATTTCTCCGAAGCCATGTAAGTAAATCTTAGAGGAAGTGAGTCAAGTGCAGTGGTCCAATAACCCAACACAATCCAATCCGTTCAGTACAACCACAGACGACCGGAAGTTTGCTAATTGCACTCAAGAATGAGTTGAGAACAAATTTTTTGGCGCGCAAATATTTATGTACATACATATGTATGTATATATGTGCACGAGTACATTCATATAGCGTTAAAAATAAATCGCAACAACAAAAGTTATATAACTCAACTTCAGAATTTAAAACAGCATATGTATAAGTGTGAAACGTATGTATGTTAGTAAGTGACAAGCTAGCATATGGGCACATATTAACATAAGCATTAGGGCGGTTAGGTTTGATTAGGTTATAATGACTGCCTGTTACGCCGTACATAGGCCTGCTGTTCCTTTGTAATGCTACATGGAGGTTCAGCTTTATTTTGTTGCATCAACTAGCCTGTTGAACTGCGAAGTTCCTAGTTATCGAAGACGAATTCTATATAAGGCCGGATAAAAGCAGAGGAAGTGTTCCAGCTTCTCACTCATGCCTTCCGCTCTACACTTAATACATGTGTCACTGTTATTAACGCCCACTCTGCTCGCGTGTGATGCTAGTCGTTTACCACAATGCTCTTCTAGCCTGGAACCCAGTACAAATATGCAGGCATTCTCCTGCAGCCATCACAACTACTGTCCTCCTGCTTCTAAGGACATTTTCTCTCTGCAGCTCTTCTAACCGCGTAGAGTTACTCCTGGAAAATAACTGAAGCACTCTCTATGCTTGAAAACTTGCATGGAATCTTGCTCAGCACATTAGAAAAAATATATATTTTTTATTTTAAACCTCCTACACTTCATGACGTAAAGTTCTTCTTGAATAGAAATGTAGGAGAAAGCATTAGGTGAAACCATGACATAGGGTATATATAGGAAACACAGTAGAATTTTCAAATCAGTAGCGTGCATGCCTCGGGGGACAAATCAAAGAAACGGTGTTCGCATAACCTACAAGGCAATCATCAAGCATCATAAAAGGAAACCCCTTGATGTTGCCTGAACACCATTTACACATCGAGACATCCATGCTGCCAATCAAAAAGCATAAAGCTACTTGGCGTAAGCAATATTTGCTTAGCATCACCCTCGCACACACCTGCTTGAAGCTGAACAACTGTTTCGAAACACATAAGTAAGAAAGAATTTGATTTGACGGACTTCATTCCAACAGACTTAACTACTACTAATTCATAATCGGCGCCGACATACTTATGTACGTATATCTTGCTGGTACCCTCATGGCACTAACGACTCCTTTGCATGCTCACTGAAACCTCCTCTTACAGCAACCCTTTCCCTTCACATGACCTCGATGATATCGACTGCTACGGGAACAATAGCCCTTCGTGGCGTAATATTTATTCCAAACTCTGGAACATTAGACACTTTAAACCTCATATTTTCGGATAAACTGAGGAATCGGAAAACTCAGATTTGCGTAAGATAGAAAGGGCAGCTAACGATATCACATTTACCGGCTATAGAAGAATTAGAATTAGAATTAGTAATGCTTAAAGTTTTTCTTTTAAACAATCTGATCTAAATTCTTGTGGAAAGGAAAACCAAACCAAAGCTTTAATCAGAGAAGAAAGAAAATAAACAAAAATATTTCCAATTATTGGTTTAATTTCATTGTTGAGTTGAGGATCGTTCGGAACCACCTAATAGAGCATACTTAGAACTTTCAGTAATAATTGGATCCTGAAAATTTTCACTTTTATTTTACTTCAGGCTTAAGATAAAAAATAATAAAATACTTATAAACACCCCCTAATACCTTCAGCATTAGCTCCGAGGTGCACGAACCGACCACCATATGCGCTCAACAAATGTACATATATATGCATGTGTGTGAGTACGTGCAAAGTTTCTTTAAAATCTGTTGAGTTGCAAATTCATTCAATGTAAAAACAAAACAAATAAAATATGAAATTTTTAATTTTTAAAATTCCTTTGTGTGAATGAAGTGGATGGCTGTGGTAAGGGTTCTTATATACTTACTTGTTACTTGCTTTATAAACAAGAAGTGCTTGGAAAAGGATACCATTCTTTTAATTAATGCTTGTATGTATATAAACTACGCTCTGTATGTATATGGGTTGGTCTAAAGTCATACAATGGCGCCAATATGGAATATAAACATATTGATATTGAGATGAAAATAATGTAAATTTTTGTTAAAAAATACCATAGTTAAACAGTGCTTGTGGTGCCAAGGAGCTGTAATATATATATATATATATATATATATTTAACTTCGGATCCTATAGTAATTACATTAATAGCAAAGAATTTGATATTCTATGTTTAGTTTTCCAGATTTTTAATTGAATGGATAACAAATTTATACCAAAAACAACATTTATTGTCTTTTCTATGTAGATAAAAAATTTCTTTGACACGATTTGCATGAATGACGTTTAGCAGGATAATCACGTTGGACCACCGCAGTAGTCAGCCATCATAAATTGCTCCCATCGGCCTTGGTACCTTTAATAGTTTTGAGGTCCTGATGACACTGCTACCCTTGTTCTTCGCGATAGGAGCAAAGGTTCTCTGAAAACTGGTCAAGGTAACTGTGGAGATATTGCATTGGTTGTTGGAAACTATTCATCATGTTGTTAACAATTTCAGAGTAGTTAAATGAATTCTAATTTCTCAGAAAGTTTTTAGTAAAATTTACAGAAGAAGTTCACGGAAGCAGTTCCAAACTGGTCATTGAACTAAAGAAATCTGTGTATCTTATCAATGCTCTTATCAGTTGACCAACCGACTTTATTTTGCCTATACATAGACTGGGGAATTTTTTTCGTTATATTACCTATTTAGCTAAGGCCTTCACAAATAGTTTCATTAAATCTAGTTTAATGTGCAAAGTGGGCAATATAATTTTATCTCTTGAACCAGAATTATTACATTCGGGTTTCCCATTTCTAACATCTCACATTCCAGTCAATGACATTTTGTCCAGTGCTGATACTTGACACGACTAACCAACAAACAATATAAGCATGAGTATTTTTACATAATACAGCATCTTATCAGCGTTGTCAAAAGTTTTTAAATAATTTATTTCCGCTCAAGTAGTATCACAGTTGCGTCTTCATAATCTGTTGAGTGATTTCTGTCCAGTCTGGATATAGATCCAATCACAGTTGTACCACAGCCGTGTTGAAAAACATGGATAACATCCGTCCTGCTTTCGATAATAACTTACTTACCATCTTAGTACTTTTAGATTTCTCTAAAGCTTTCGACACCGTAAACCATTATATACTTCTATTAAAACTGGCTGCTAAGCTGCTTTGTTTTCAACTCAACAGCAATAAAGCTTATAAGCAGAGAAATCACCTCTGGTGACTAATACATTTCAGGTTATTTATTAATGACATTGTTCTCTACTGCAGAAATTCAATTTTCGATTTATATGCTAATACCACTCAGATATACCACTTACATCCAAGTGATCTTGGTGAGGATTTAATAGCCAGATTAAACGAGTATTTAATAAGAATTCAAGAATGGGCTAAAATAAATGGTATCTGTGTAAATACTGAAAAAAAAACAATTAAAAATTAAAAATAATTCTCTTAATCTCACCAGTCTAACACCAATGGTTTTGAACGGGGTGAAACCAATATGAAATTCTCGTCTAAAGGTCGACATGCAGCTCTAATGAAAAAAAAACTCATATATTTCGTGGATGGAAAAATGTAGTAGGCACGGAAATTTGACAGATTGACTTTGATTGAAGAAGATATGCAAACGTAGATAAACAAAACGCAAAAAATGAGTAGAAATTGATGAAAAATCTAAAAATATTACTAAAATTGCTTTAAAAGCTTGCTTTAATATGTTTGAAAATTAATCTTCTTCTTGTTTGTCACGAAATATATGTGATTGATGTATTTATTTCGGAAACCTGTATTACCGAGCTTTCGTATTTGCTTAAAAACTTTAGAAATAGGCAATAGGTGCATACTGATTTGTAAATAAATTTTTCGCGCATTGTTTTCTTACACCATTTTATATGGAGTTTTTGTTAGACCTACATACCGACCTTAACTTGCGAGGTATGTGATGTATGTGATGGCACTGCATAATAAAAATATATTTGATATTAAAAAATCTGTAGAACACATGTGATTGCCTAACGGTTAGCACAAAACTTAAACTAGTTCAGTCCCTTATTTTTCCCAAAATTTTTTATCTTGAAGTCATATATGGTGGTACTCGTAAAAAAAAAATTATTGTTATTATTTATTTTATTATTACTTATCTTTCACTTATATAAACCCGAAGTCTTAGAATTTATTATAAGTTAATATACCGAAAAGAACTTAATACATCCTAAAAATATATTGTTTCGATTAAACTCTATATATAAATGTATATTTCGCGTATTTTCAGTACCATATGTGTTTTTAGTGCGATTTATTTAGAAATAAAAACCACATCCCTTTTGTGCTATATATACATTATGAATTATGGGGAATTAATTTCCTTGCTTTATTCATATAATTTTTAGAAGCTTGTTTGTATACGCTAACTTATAGCTTGGTAAATAACTGTGAAGGAAAATTTAATATTAATTATTAAAAAACCCTTACGAAATAAAATTGCGACCTTTTTCAACAGCGTTTTCCGCACAGAACCATTATTTTCGCAATAAAATTGCACTATTTGCAAGCGTTGTTCAGGCGTGAGTCTATTCATGATGAATTGCCAAACCAAACCAAAGATGACTAGATATGAAACTCTTTATTTCGTGAGAGCGCTCTGAAAATCCACATTTTTTATAACATTTCCGAACCGTGCCACTGCGATGAAAAAGTTTCAGTTTTGGATTTCTGGAAATTTTTTGGGTATTTTTTGATAATAAAAAATTGTAAAAATGAATATTTCTGCACCTTTACGGCGGTGTTTGGAAATTATTTTACTTCAATAATACAAACAACATTTGTTCTTAATTTTAACATACAAATTTATCGTGCTCAATGAAAATTTATTGATAACCTAAAATGGGTTTCTGATGAAAAATGGTGCGTTTCATTATTGACGAAGTGGTACTGTGGCTTTTTTACCATCAGCTGTTCAAAATTCCTTCATTTGGCTTTGTTACCAGCACAAAGAAAATAATCGAGGAACGCAATTTATCTACATTTTAGAGAGTTTCGTATCTAGTCATCTTTGACCAAACTGAGAATAAATCACTTGACAGCTGTTAAATCGGTCGCCATCTTGAAAAGTAATGTCAACTTAAAGTTCTATACCTCTATAAAAACACCCTTTACTTGTTTAAAATTAAAAAGAAATTAAATTGCATAACTAGAGTACTGACGTTTAGTCTACAAATTAATAATTATTTAAATCATCATAGGCTGTAGCAGATTATATGATAATTTATCACCAAAGCAGAAATCCTTTGTCAGCATTTGAATATGGGTATTAAACGGAAGAGATTAAAGAAAGGTTAATGAAAAAATGTTGGGGAGAGTTGCCACCTGTTTGAAAAAATTCATTCATTGGTAAGTAATTTCTAAATTAAATGAAATTTACTATTGAGTGTATTAAACTAAAGATAATTTTGAACGCTTAAAGTGCAAAATGGTTTCTTAAAATAATCGATGATCCAATTTGGATGTCAAGTTGAAGCTACTTAGAAAGGCTTAATACAAAAATATTTTTGAAAAGGTCTACCTCCTGTCTGAAAGTTTTAATTAAAAAGATTTATTTAACAAAAAAAAATCAAAGTAGAAAGATTTCAATAAAAAAATAAAACATCTGAAAAGAACTATTGAAATGTTAATATCAAGATATTGCTAGGATTGTTCACTCTCTAGAATTTTTTATTATGGTGTAGCAAAACACACCAGGATATCGCTAGTTTTTTTATAAAAATTGACATAATAAACAAAACTTTAATGTACTCATATGAATTAATCAAGAAGGGTTAACTAAGGAATTTGTTCTCATTTCCGCAGATTCCATGAAAACTAATTTTAAATCAGGCACACCAAATGTTTCTTCCACCATACTAATCCATATGTTAGAAATCACTGATGATGACTGCGTTTGAGTTAAAACCGATGGTTGATGTGTTGTATTGGGGGAAAAGAGGCATAAAAGTGCGATGGCATTCTACTTAAATTAATGTTTTCTTATTTCGATTGATGTTTGTGACCCTCTTAATTACCTACAAGCATGCAAACAACAATAATATGGAGACTCCGATTTTTGGGGTTGCGTGAGAAACACTTTGTTGGAGCAGCGTTTCGGTCAATGAGTGACTGAACAAATTGATGTGCGCGCGCACATATAACAAAAAAATGGATTGCTTCAGCTAAATTTGGGCACTTTAATTGCTTGTTTTTTATTTTAATTTTTTTAAGTTGTTTCTGATTAGATGTCAATCTAAATTATTTCTACGAATAGCAAGAGTTTGGGTTATAGAAAATTAATTTAGTTAAAAATGTTATATATTTTATATAAAAAAATTAAAACAAAACTATAAAACTATATTTTTAACAACAAAATGTTATATTTTTTTTACATCAAACTTTGAATGAGTGAAAGATATTTGAATAGTTTCATATGGATTTTCTTATAACGGCGTTAAGCGTACTTGAGCACTACGCATATATTTTGCGCACGTGTAAGCCAGTTTTAAGAATGAATGATATTCTTTCATAAAAAGTAAATAAAATAAAAGCATATCCATCAACCCAAAGCAGCTGCAATTAAGACACTAATATGCCATTATGTCAAAATAATAATCATAATTTTATCTTTTTTTAAATACATTTACACTTTATTAGTATTATTACAGCAAATATTTATTTTAATATTTTATGCAAATAAATTTTTTTAGAGTCCTCAGACAAAAAAAAACACCAACTCTGAAAAAAAGTAAAAATTTCATATATAAAGGGTGATCCAATAAGTAGAGGTACTCTTTTCAATAGCCTTTTTTAACAGATCACACGTGAGTCATGTCATGCTGTCATGTTATTTTTGTTCAGTATTGCTTGGCATTTCATCAACTTTATTGCGAAAATTCACGTTCTGTAAATAATGTGTTTCGCGAGCTTCGCTCAATTTATGGTCAAGGTAATCGGCCTACTGAGCGTACTATTCGCAGCACCATCACCCATCTTGAGAGCCAGCATTTATTATTGGATAATATTCGATCGAATAGATCACGTCCAGCACGCAATGACGAAAATATAGCGGCCATAGCTTAGAGAGTGTACACGAAGACCGTGGAGAGTCAATTCGAAGCCGTTCGCAGCGACTCGGACTGACGTATGCAACGACTTGGCGCATTTTACGTTGAGATCTTAAATTGAAAGTGTACAAAATAAAGCTTGTGCAAGAACTGAAGTCGCCCAACCTTCTCAAGCGACATCGCTTCGCTCTATGGACTCTTGAAAAGTTCCAAGAAGATCTGACATTTTCGAGCCAAATTTTATTCAGCGATGAGGCCCATTTCCGGCTCAATGGGTATATAAACAACACAAATTACCGCATTTGGGACGAAGAGCAACCTGAAGAGGATCAAGAGCTGCCATCTCATCCAGAAAAAAACAACGATTTGGTGTGGTTTGTGGGCCGGGGGAATCATCAGTCCATATTTCTTCAACAAAGATGCCGGTGAGAACGTAACCGTCACTATTTGATGTCTGAAATTGAAGTGCGTTATCACCGAGACATTGGGTTTCAACAAGACGGCGCCATTTACGCCATTCCACGTTTTTGGTTGATCGATTGTCCGCCAAGATCGTGTGATATCACACCGTTAAACTTTCTCCTGTGGGGATATGTAAAGTCTAAAGTCTATGCGGACAATCCCACCTCAATTAAGGCCTTGGAGCAACACATTACGAGTTATTCGCCAGTTACCGGCCGAAATGCTCGAACGAGTCATTGAAAATTGTACTCAACGGATGGGCCATCTGAGACGTTTGAAAGAGATAATCTTCAAAAAATAAATGCCAAAGAATGTTCTTTCGAATACTCATATTACCTATTAAATTTGAATTTCTGTGTTTTTTTTTTTCATTTAAAAAATAGGGAATCTCGAAATGGATCACCCATATTGACAAGCATGTGAACTTTTTGCTTATCGGGTGTGCATTATTGCAAAACCAGGCCTAAAAAGTCCACAGCACGCGTTACAGTACTGAGCAAATACCAAACAAACACTTGGTGAGGGCAACACTGCCAGTAAGTATTTCCGACAATCCGCGATAAATGATAAGCACAATGCAGAAAAGAAGCAGAAAAAATTAAAAAAAAACCTTGTTATAGAGAAAATACAAGAAGAAAAGTTAACTTTTACATATATATGCATGTATGTGTGTCCAAGTATGTATGAATGAACAAACAAAAAGCAAATCAACTAGGTACCAAGGTCGCCACAAATCTGACTGATAAGCCTCCTTGTAGAAAAAAATTAAATTAAAAATGTATGAAAAGCAAATAAGCTACATACATATTTACAAATGCATATACACATGTTTGCAGTAAATACAAATAAAAATTAAGCCAAAGGAAAAAACGGAAAGCGTTCATTCATAAAACGATTACAGCATTTATCACACAATATAAATACACATATTCGGCCATACATACATACTGACGTACATCCCTGCAAATAAGGCGAGTACTCCATGCACGCGTGAAATATATAATCCACGCGGACAATAGAGTAATCCAAAACCTGCCACAATCCATACAAAAAATATGGTCCAATTAACATTGCGATGTCCTAGGGCTGGACCATGTAATCCATCTCTGCATAACACCATGGAGTACCTATAGGAAAGTAGTTTTGAAACTACTTCATAAAATTAATTCATGGAGTACTTACAGGGGATTATATTTTGGAGTATATGTGAAAAATCACAATCGAACATACTCTTTAGTTTCGAATAGCATTTTCTATGTTAAAAGTTAGTAAAATATAATATTTTTTATGTAAATTTATATTAATATTAATCATTTATGGTTAATAAATATATAATATCTATTAATTTGCGTATTTGTTATACGTATATTCATTGAAATAATAATGAATTATGTACTCATTTTGCATACCAGCAGAGCTCAACAACGAAACAAAACTGACTTAGTTTCATTTCCATTTTCTGTATACGAGTGTAGAACTTATTGCGCAATTGTAACTTCGTGTAGTGCTTGCGATCGGTATAACACGAAGAATGGTCGTGACGCACAAAGTTAGTGTAAACACATAAGTTGGTCCAAAATTTGCCACAGTGGAGTATATTTATAGGTACTCCAATGGACCATATGGACCATAAATACTTGCAGGGATATAATCAATATACACATGTACATGTATGTATATGTACATATTCTTCACCGACAAATGAGTTCTCATACGTTTGTATTTAATAGGGCGTACCAAAAAAAATTTTTTTTTGGTCTTATAATTAAAATATATATATATATATATATATAAGAGCTGACAAGGAGCATGCATCAGCTTCTTTGCAGAATATGATCGGGCGAAAGCATGCCTGACGAATGGTACCTAAGTGTGCTTTGCCCAATCCAAAGACAGGGCGACCCCACGGTCTGCGCCAATTATCGTGGAATAAGTCTCCTTAACAGCGCATATAAGGTTCTATCTAGCGTATTGTGTGTAAGACTAAAGCCCACCGTCAACAAGCTGATCGGACCATATCAGTGTGGCTTTAGACCTGGCAAATCCACCATTGACCTGATATTCACCATGCGCCAAATCTTGCAGAAAACCCGAGAGAAAAGAATCGATACACAGCATCTTTTTATCGATTTTAAAGCTGCCTTCGACAGCACGATAAGGAAATGCCTCTACGCCGCTATGTTTGAAAAATGGCCTTGTAAACTGACCCTGGATAATACCAGAAGCACAGTCAGAATTGGGAAGGACTTCTCCGAGCCATTCGATACCAAACGAGATTTCAGACAAGGATACTCTTCATCGTGTGATTTCTTTAATTTGATCCTGGAGAAAATAATACGAGCTGCAGAGCTAAATAGATCAGGCACAATTTTTTACAAGAGTGCGCAATTCTTGGCGTATGCCGATGATATTGATATAATTGGTCGCACCGTAAATTCTGCGTTCTCCAGATTAGACAAAGAAGAATCACTCTTGCCAACAGGTGCTACTTTGGAATGAGTAGGAAATTGAAAAGTAAAGTCCTCTCTCGTCGAACCAAAACCAAACTCTACAAGTCGCTCATCATTCCCCTCCTGCCATATGGCGCAGAAGCCTGGAAGATGTCTACATCCGATGAGTCGGTTTAGGAGTTTCCGAGAGAAAGGTTTTGCGTATGATTTTTGATCCTTTGCACGTTGGCAACGGCGAATATCGCAGACGATGGAACGATGAGCTATACGACGACATTGACATAGTTCAGCGAACCAAGAGACAGCGGCTACGCTGGCTAGGTCATGTCGTCCGAATGGATAAAAGCACTCCAGTTTTGAAAGTATTCGATGGAGTACCCGCTGGTGGAAGCAGAGGAAGAAGATATGTATGTATCAGTATATATGTATTTTTTATGTAGATGTAGGAAAAGTAGTCGTCGCGCAGGACGTCAACGTTACAATTTCCCTGTTAGGAAACGGCATTCAAAGTTCTCCTAGTCCTCTGAAGCATCTAGATTTAGAAGACGTGTTCTAGTTAAGGATGTAGAAAAACAAAGGATGTGTCTGTTATTAGTCCCACAAATGTTTTGTCACGAAACCACGTGAGCAAACACTGGGTATGTTTTCCTTCGCTGTTGTATGCACATGATCTCGTTGTCTTGCTGGTCGTAGTGCCTCCTATATTACCCTGATACATCTTCCATCACATTCGGAATTTTCAGTACAGAGATTTAGCGTCTTTTATATTTCATATACTTCAGCTATTTTATATCCTCTCCCAGTTTGATGTAAAGCGATGTGAGCGTCCGCAATAACTGAGTAGTTAGCAGTGCTTATTACCATTCGGAAGGTCAGGGTTCTAGACCTGGTCCAACCAACATCAAAAATTTTGTCAAATATATCAAGCTCTGAGTGTATTTCTCACTTGAATTGTATTGTATTGTAGGTCCATCCACTTGTTGGAAAAATATCAAAATCCACACCACAAATTGGAGGAGAACTCGGCCAAAAATAGCTTCAGCGGTTACAAAACTTTGTAATACTTGTATAATGCGATATGACATTATTGCCGTCTGACTGTCAACGGTTATGTGTATGGTTTTCATGTAGTTACCTGGGGTGATAGCTAGCTCAAAATACTTAATACTTAAAAAAAAAAAAATATTTAGCTCAGAGCAATAGATTCTGGTGCCATTTTTAATCGGTTCATCTAGACCTTGCATGCTTCGCTGGCGGGCCGCAATATCCTTAGTTGTCCATTTTATTTTAATGCAACTTTAAGCCTTGTTTCCCGCGTGGAGATATGTAGACTATTATGTCAACCATTTTCATGCTTATTGAGCTATGCCCGAAGATACTAGCCAGAAATCTTTCTAAGTCAACTTAAAGATTATGAAACCGTAAAAACTTCTACCGAAAAAGCATAAACCCAAAAATGTTCAAAAAGTCCAATGAACACAACTATTTATAAACTTTTCTTTCTTAGTCCAAGTTTTTTCTTCAATTAACTGAATAATCAGCGATTCCAAGATAAACAAATATTGGAATATATAATATAGAATTTCTCGACTTTTTCAATTATTTTTATTCTTGGTAAGGACATTTGCTTGCTAATCTGGATTGTGCTTCGTTGGGAGGCTTTCGGCATTTTGTATTTCCAGATTTTTTATGTCAAGATTTAGCGAAATTTCATGTGGGTCCCATACATCTTGTGGTCACTTGACGATAGTGACCCTTTCGTCAGAGTACTAACTTTTCCAGACGAGAAGGCTGCAACTGTAGAAGTTTCCACATTTACTGGAACCTCCATGCGTATTGCAAAGAACGAATGAATGATTTGGAGTAATTTCCTCTATTTTGCTACAGATGAAACCCATTCTCAAAGGTTTTTTGAATGGTAAGTTTTTGTAAACCTGTTAAATCCTATATTCTTCAAAAATCTTATTTCTATGATATTCACGTAGACGCAGAAAGTGAATTGTAATTGAATTGTAAATTACTGAGTAATAAAAGGACATTTAATAAATTCTTTATAAAATAAGTAACTGCGAACATAGTTGGTGACTTTTACTTAACAATCTAGTGGTCGTACCCGAAGGATTTGGGAAATCATCGAGGTTGATTCAGCAAAATCGTAACAATATCATATACCTCCCACACAGATGATTCGTTCAGATATGAGGTTCTGGGCCAAAAAACCGCCAAAAAATTTCTAACAGTGTGGAATTTGGTATGCTACTCATGTAAATTTAAATAAATATTGACACAGGATTTCATCGAAATCGTAATTTGCATTTTGCGGTAAATTTTATAGTTTCATTAAAGATATAAAAACTTTGGCAGAGCCGAAGACAATACTTCTTTCTTAGTTTTACGTCCTCCCTAATGTATACCAACCTATGTATCTGAATAATATTAATCGAAATCATAACTTTGGACATTTAGGTACGTAAGTTTACTCATTAATCCATACATCCATAAGCATCCAGTATAGATATTAGACTGCCTGAAGGACTGACAATATTTGTTCTTTGCGGCATGATCTAAAAAGCTGTTTTTATTGAAACCGTTACCTCTCTGAAATAATACACTCATTAATTTTATCGTTGTTGGTATTTAAGTGTCCTTAAGACAGTTTGGATATCTCATTTGTTCCCTTCCAAAAATCTTATACTATCCATATTGGACTAGTGCATTTTTCTGTTGTTGAAATTCCGACTACATACTTTTAAGTTACGATATTTATTTTGTATATATATGTATGTACATGTAGGAGTTTGATTATATATATTTACATACATACATATAAACACAAGTATTTGAAGTGACTCCGATATTGTGCAAACATTTCATTCATAATCGTAATGAAGACAGCACTCATTAAAGTGCCTTTCAAGCAGCGGCAGGAGCTTTCACACTGATTTGTGATATTTTTACTGCTTTCCCGCCGACACGCGACATATTGCCGTTAAGCTACACCGATGGTGGTATATGCGAAATATTGGAAGAATGCATTAATGCAATATTGATGACGTCATAGAACCAATCAGTGTTTTCCTTTTGTTGTAACATTTGTATGGCACATATGTATATGCATATACTTATACTCGTATATCGCAATATAACTATTGACAGTTGCCTTTAGAGGCGCAACTATGCACAGTGTAGCGAGCCCATAGTAATGATTGACAAAAAAATTTAATTCAGTGCAGAAGCCTCTTTTATCGTCGAAAAAAGAAATACGAAATGTGGTGAAAATTTTTTAATCGCCCCCCACTCTATGCTAGTGGTTACTCCAGGTTTGCTTTAAATTTCTATGAGATTTAGTTTGCGGTTTTAAGTTATCTCGAAAAGTAATTAAATAAGATTTGGTTGTGTTCCGACTGCAGGCACGCCCATCACACGTAAAAATATTTGAGAAAATGTTACTTACCACATTTTCTTTTTGATGCTGAAGAAGCCTTTGCCTCTGATTGATTAATGAAACTTAACTCATTGTTTTCTCGTTCAAAAAGTGTGACAAGAAAGGTGCGGAATTTATCCTCAAAATGATCTCTATGTCGATTATAGTAATATTAATTTCTTCTTAGTCTGCTTTTAGTGATTTGTCAAACGTTTCTGCAATAAAATAATAATTTCACATTAACATACATGTTTATCTAATCAAAATATTAAAAAATTAGAGAAGCAAAAATTGAGGTTTTTTTTAATTCTTCTTTAGACGTTTGATTGATTTTAATTTAATTATTAATTTCGAAATATTTGAAATATTTTACCCCAAAATTAAGAAAAAACCAGCATATTTTCAGAGTATTTTTACTATTGTAGCAAAAGTCTAATTTCGGGAACTCATAACTTTTCTAGTCATAAATGTATTTACTCGAAATTTTGGACCTATTTTGATTGAAGTATTTACAATAAATCCTCATACCTAGATTTGTACAGCTATAGCATTACATTTTGATATTTGTGTCACTAGTCGCGACACTGTGCGACGCAAGCATATCAGTCAAGCAGCTGTCAAACAAATATCAAAGAATTATTTCTTTATTTACACTGTATGCACATAGTGTGTGCACTTCCTTCTACGAATTTATTCTCAATAAAAATATTTTTTTCTTCAATTTGCTAACACAAGCAAAGTAAGACATTTATTTACTCATATTCATACTGTTTGGCGATCTTATCTTAAATGTTGTGGTTTTACTCGTAGCATAAAGCGCTCACCACTTCCGTTGCGTTGATTTGAATATTATTTAATTATGTACATGAATATATCGAATTCGGAATTTAATTTGTATTGGACTATGGTTTGGGGGAACTTGATAGAGCTATCAATTAATGCTATCAAAAACCGCAAAGAACCTCCAACACATAGTGGAAGTGGATGCTACGAATGTTTATAGGCAACCTGGTTTCAGTGCATTGGTCCAAAATAAGTTAGTAAAATCACAAAATGCACTAATCACTTTTAACATATGAAGCATCAAGAATAAAAATAATTTATGAAAGGGTGATGCAAAATATAAATTTTCAAAATTTCGTATTGCAAATATCTTTTAGAGAATAAGGACAAATCAATGAAGTTTTTTAGGATATGATACATGGATCAATGTGCTCTCTAAATGGGAGCAGCCTGTATCTTTTAAATTAAGAGTTTAAAGCTTAAAACCACATTTGATGTCTCTAAATTCTTGCAATTCAATAATTTTTAATTTCTAATGTTAAGATAATGGGCACTTTACGGTCTCTATGTATTATACAAATTCACCATTGGGTCATTATAGGAAGTAAGCACAGCAGTAGTTTTCTTCTATGGCAACGTTTTTGAATATTTTAACTTAATGGGGAAAAAATTTTAGTAATAAAAAATCAAAAGGAGTACTTGGATTCTGCTTTATTTACTACTGCAGATATAAATTATTCCGAATATGCATTACCGGGAACGGTAAGCAAATGTTACTTAAAACAAATAACCTGAGAAAAACTTTTAAGCCCTTGGAACATAGATAGGGTTCGGGAGGGTTCTTGGTTGGGTCGAGCATGGAACAGTTAACTTTTCATTAGATACTCGACTTTATACCTAGTTGCACGGATAAAACTATATCTCTGAGCTGAAGCAAGGTGGGTCCTTTTCTACCATCATTCTCTTTTGAGGGAGCGTCACTGGTAGAACATAGCAGAAAATTTTCGGACGGAGGGATGGAAGTTTTAAGGGAAAGTTGGCGGCAGGGTGAATCTTGGTAGAGAATTAGTCATTGACACAGGTCTCTTTGCTTCCTGACCGTTAGAATGATTTTTTGCCGGAAGTTATTGCTTCGGGGGATGGTTTCTGTGGAACATTTGAATATTTTGTTAGAAAAATATCGATTTACAGCGTAAACGCTGGAAAATACAATGCTAAAAAGATTCCGTACAAGGAAACCACCGCCCCGCTACTGTTAGACATGACTTAGAAAGCCTTTTGACAAAATGCAATCAGCTTCTGGACCACGAATACTGGTGCTAAATCCTTCTATCGAAAGTTATTCCAGGGAAGCTGTCTGCTCTTCCAAGATCAAAACTCTCACACGTGGTGAGTAGTACTGATTGAGCGTTGTACGATTAACATGTTATTTATCGTACGCGAACAATCAGAACTGCAGAAGCAGAAAATTTAATCAGCAACACATTTCGATCTGAGTTGTACTGCATTTGGCAGATCGAGATCAAAAACTTTTCTAAAGAGTTATAGGATATTTACACTAGGCGCTTTGGTGATATATATGTATGAATGTTCTAAACGTCTCCCTGAATTTATAGTGGTCTTGATCTTAAAAGACTCAGTACATACCTAATATGTTTAAGTGAACTCTTTTGAGGTCACCTCAACGTAACGTAACCTGAAAAGTCTTGTAAAGCCAAAAGTCATATCAATGTTGATTGAAGGCATATTTCTTTAGGGATATTCTAGCTTCAATCATCGATAACTTTCAAAGAAATTGCTAGTAATTTTCTTGCTAATGCTGCTTCTTCATCAAGCAGTTAAAATTTTGAAATTTTTCAATTGGATAACAACTTAATCAAATACTCAAAAGCCAGTTCTTTCCGGTTGAGCGATTTGACAAAGTTCCTTTAAGTGGTGCAAATTACTACTCAAATCGAAATTAAATGTTGATGAAATTGAAGTTTCCAGGAGATTTGCTCTGATACTTGGACTGGCACTGGATCATTGTCAGTATGTGGAACTGACTTGAATACTGATGGTACACTATTGGTACACAATGTCGGACCGAAGCAATATGATCGTCTACTTAGCATTACTAGTAGTATTAAAACAGAAGGAATAGTTTAAATAAATATATCCATAATTATTCGTATTTATGATGATATTTTAGGCTAGACAAATCAACAGGGATGTCAGCTTTATATATATGTATATACATATATAATATAATTGGCGTTTTTAACCGCTGAAACGCTTTTTGGCAGAGCTCCTCCTAGAATTTGTGATGCTGCTGATGGATATTTGTGATGAGCTTTTATTTATTGTCAGAAACAGACTAGGAGGGAGGGGCTGACATTGCACACCCGAGGACCGAAAAAAAAAATTAAAACGAAACATAAACATATTTTTTTGTTTAAATTAATTTTTCACTTTATATGAATATTATAAAAACTTTTTTTGTATATTTGTTTTCCAGGATCACCTAAGCTACCCTGTGGGTTATGGTTCTATGGTTCCCGTAGAACTTTGTAGAAAAAAATCTCCGGGAAGTGTACCACGTACTGGCCAATCCGAAAAAATCGTTTTATAATTCGATTTACTTGAAATTTTTTACATAGATTGCCTACACTACTTTTCTATCCGAAAACTGAAACAGGACTTTTTGAAAAAATAAAAAAATTATTTGTGGTTTTATTTGGCCAAATTTTTGGATGAGATACCTAAATGAAATATCTTTGTTTCTGTTCCTTGGATATTGTCCAGTGACGAGGAGCCAAGTTGAATTCGTTCGTTATGCGAAAGGAATCACTGAAAGTTTGCAGTTAGTATAATTTGGATATAAGCATAGATCGTGAGTAGGTATGCGCGGTGCGCCGTGTTATTATTCTGCGGCTACGGATTACAAGCTATACTTATAAGTTTGACTTTATTGCGTATAAATCTAGATCGGAATGGTGCGTTCTGCTTACTTCGGGGTATTCATACCGACATATCTAGATCAATTATATAATAAAAATTTAATTTTTGAATAAAATGATGCTTAATTAGAACTTTTAATGATTTTTCGTAACATCAATTAAAATAAAAAATTGGACAAAATTCAGAAAATCACAGCAACGTGTGATCTTCTATAATTTTTTATGGGATCCAGTGAACTTTCGGATGGTGGAACGCAATGCTAATCACTCGGCTATTGTAGGCTCAGTAAATTTTGGCATAGTTTTTAAAAATGTGCAAAATGGTTATATCGTTCGCACTGTTTTCGATATAATAGACATTCTTACTTCACAAAGAGGACATAATTTGATAAAAGTATCGCTCACTTAATACATACTTCATTGAAAAAAATGATAATGGGCACCTTTGAAGCAATAAAACAATTGCGCACTTCAAACGTAAAGGCAAAAAAAAAAATACAATATGTGAAAATAAAATGAAATGGAATACATAAATAAATCGTTAAAAGTGATAAATGAATGGACACAAACCATTTGGCAACAATTTGTGTTAAATGTCCTTTAATATAAAGATAACACCCAAACTATTTGTGTGAAAATGCGACTACATTATGTGCATAAAAAAGAGAAACAAAGAATATACATTGCACACCCACTTGAGCAAAGAATGTAGGAGAAGAAAATGACAATGTGAATTGCCAGTGAATGTGAAGCGATCTAAATGGCCACTAGACTCAAAACTATTGTTTTATCAGTTTGCTGTATGCAAGTGGAGAATTGCAACATGGTGCGCCGAGGAAAACTTAAACAATCGTACATAGCATAGAATTGAAGATATAACTACCCACAGGCACTTGTAGGCGCTATTGTGGGAAGAAAAATAGTTTACAATTAGTTTTGGGCCGATTTTTTTTATACATAAATGAATGAATCTTCCAGAAAATCAAACATTAGCAACAATTAAATATATTTTGTGAAAAAGAATAAATATACCAATTTCATTTTAGTGTGTTTTTATTGTCTTTACAGTCTCCATATATGTTAGCTCGTGTATTACGCTTGTCCAGGATGAGTTTTGATTCAAAAAAAGGTGCTAAAACATTTCGCAGCATTACATAAGAACAAATATTTTTGTTTCATTATTATGAAATTTTTCTCCTTCTTCCTTTCTGCTCTGGCCCTAAAGAATGTGCGGGTTGTTTTGTAATAAAAAACATTTTATTTATTTTTATTTTTTTGCTTCCCAATTTGCTCGTGTGGGAAAGGAAATCACTGACTTATACCATATTTAATGGCAGAAATTTTTATCTCATACCACAATTGAATGCTTCTTCCTATATTTATTGTGCCATATACTCGTAAATACATACATATATATTTTTGCCATTAGTAAATTGTAATAAAAAATTGCTGACCCTATTTTCCGAGCAACCGAAAAGGGAGCAAAATAGTTGATTTCCCAGACAACTGGAAACTCGATCGAGGTACGATTTCATTATTATTACGTCGTCGTTTTTACATCCTTTTCGATTTTAGCTGAAAGTCAATTGAAGCAGCGGCAGCGCTCAGCTGATCATGATGAGATTGGTAAGCGTAGATATTCGCTTGGCTGATTGTTATACACTCACTCGGTCAGGTATGAACCTGTGTTCGACATTTTCACTGTTTTTTTTTTCACTCACTGTGCGCTAATTGCGTTGTGTTCTGATTACTTTCTTTTTGGATTTTATGTATTGAATATCTTAAAATGTTGTTGTTATTGTTGTTAGTTGTAATTGCTTATTATTTGTGAATCGCCTGCATACACTTTGTATAAATGTATGTTTGCTTTTTTCCGCTTTTTAATAAACAACGACATACACACCTCCTCACACATATACACACATCCATTGAGACAAGGCTTAAAGGATCTCTGCTGTCGGCATTAAAGGACTATAAGTATTTACCAATACTATTATTACAAAACATACATACACATGCCAACATCCTCTAATCTATAGTGTGAATTAAAGCAGAAAATGACAATGCAATCATCATTATTTATTAAAAATTAAAACAGTGATTGTATTCATGCCCCTCGTGCTTTGAGCTGCATCCTTTTTACATACACATATCTATGTAAACATGTATGCGCACTGACCTTGTCGGCGCTGCTGAGTGATTTTTTGATTTCTGTGGGTTTACTTCTCACCGCTTCTTGATGAGGGGTTTATCCTATTTTCCAATTATTTATTTTCTTTTTTTTCTAAGATTTCAGCCACTTTTCGTAATTGCTGTGTTTTGTTGTCGTTTTGAGTTGAATACCAAGAATCAGCTGATTGTTGTACCTGTTACTTGTACAAGGATTTCATAACAAATTAAAGTTCATAAATTGTAGTTTAATAATTACGTAGATGGTACTTTCCCATTATTAATTTCGACCTTTTAACTCCCTTATGATTTTCGAATAATTTTGTTTTTTTTAATGAACTCTTCTTATGTAAGAATGTATTCGTACATACATATATATATATATATATATATATATATATCTACGAATTCCTTAAATCATCATACTTAAAAAATATTTGTACGTTTACAATGGGAAATTCCTTCTCTCTATATATATATTCGGCGCTTTGTAACCACTAAAGCGATTTTCGGCCGAGCTCCTCCTCCGATTTGCGGTTTTGCTTCTTGATATTTTTACCAATAAATGGAGGAAGCTACACTTTATTTTAAGCCGCCTCCGACCGGCTTTTATTTCATGTCAGAAATACACTCGAAGAGCTTGACATTCCCTGCCGAGTCGGCGACCGCCATGCGAAAAATTAATTTTCTATAATTTTTGGTGTTCCATGCACCTGAACTCGAACCCTTGCCTTCCGAATTGTAGTTCACAATACCAACTATTCGGCTATTTCGGCCGCCTCCTTTAGAGCAAGAAAATCTAATTTCCCTAAGTACTACTTTCCTCAAAATTTCACAATTCTTCATAGTAACAACTGTTAGTTGGTAATCCCGTAATAGGCCTGGCAATCATACGAGACAAATGTTTTTATCACAATCTTCCACAGTCGATATTCCCTTAAAACAAGTATGAGAGTAGAGTCTGATACTACTGGTGTTCCTATAATGTACCCTAAGCCTATTAAGCTTATTGACATAGTATGGATCTCGTTTTTGATGGCAGAGAACAGTAAAGGAACCTGAACGGAGTCTGCTGTCAGTTTCTATTACCATGAAACAATGCGAGCCAATAGTGACCAAAATTGGACCCCGATACGGACATGTTATAGAAAGTAGAGTGAACTCTATAGCAATCAAGGCAGAGAGAATACTTTCTACACTCTATTTCCACACTCCTAAATATTTCCCAGAACAATAATCTAGATGTTTAATAAATACCCTGATTTTAACTGGATGGTAGCGGTTAGATTTGCTAGTTGTTTGAAGAGCCAGTTAAGATAGGATAACTAACCGTACCCATCGCACTTAAATCATTAAGTTACTTACTTGGTTACCCTTCAAGTCTCTGCATAAAATTCACTATAAGTTCATATTTATAACTACACAATACCGCAATGTCAAAAATACATTAACATAATCGGCTGAAACATATGTAAGAACTCGTAGAGTCGTTACCACCTATTTTTTACCCACCCACCTAATTTTTAGAAATGATGTCTCATTGAATATATTCAAGTATTCATTAGAGTAGTAAGCTATTTTTGACTAAAAGCAGTTAGCTGTTTGGTCTTTTAGAAACGGGAAGAAAGCTACAAGTGTTGCTCGAGGGTAAGTTTTTTAACATTTTAGACGCTTATGAGTCAATGGCTGCAATCGGTGCTGTTAATGTCTACAATATTTTTCTAGAATACAGATTTATTATGGTAAATTAGTTTGAAACTTATTTCGGAATAAAGGGATTCTATCATATCGTCATATCTCCCAAGTGAAGTCAAATGTGTGGATCTTGTCGAGGCCGAACTTGAACTTTCGGGAGATTACTGTTAGGATGGTATATTTAACATGAGTTCCAAGCATTTTTTTGAGGTTCCGATTACAAAACTCAACAATTAAGCCGCCAATCTGCAAGTTGTCAATCGTAACCGCACTAAACACAGCCAATCTATGAGGAGAACCTCACTTAACTTTACTCTCGGCTAAAATATATATATTTCATTATATTTATTATGTCTATTTTTAAATCTTACAGTCCAGATGTATAATCTTATGACTAACATAGATTAGATACTTAGAACTATATATGTATATCTCGAAAGTCTTTTTATGATTTGATAAACTTGAAATATATATACACAGGTAGCTTTCTGCCTAAATGAACTTATAAAACACTGTTTCTTCGGAGAAGTGGGTCTAGAATCGACTCAAAAAATCTTTTTTATGGCTCAGTTCACTTAGAATTATATAATAACATAAATAATAATTTTCGAAAAAGTGCGCCAGATATAGATCTGATTGAAACTAATATTTTGATGTTCGATTTTTTTGTATTTTTGTGCGAAGGTAACTTTTGGTCTAGACAAACAAAAAATGCCGGAAATTGACCAGGCAGTAAGTTCGAATTGCTTAAAATGTTAATATGTTATTGTTTGTTTTGACATATACAATACTTTTTTCCGTAAAGGGCATCACGGATCAACAGATCGACCAAAATAGGCTTGATATGATTAAAAATATAGATCGTTCGTAGATATCTGCGTCATGTTAATATTTAGTATGTTTTGAGATTTACGATTCGGCTACATTCATATGGTTGCGAACTTATTTTAGTTGCCGACTCTTATTATACACAAACCTAGACCAAAGTAGCCCCGTTTGCCTTTCGAAGCCTTCATATTAACATTTGGAATTGGAGAATGGTAGAGGATCATTCAAAAAAAAAGTGGAGTGAAAGCAATACGTATAAAACTGCGTTTAGCACTTTCAAATCTAGAGGCATGGGTTGAAAAAATTTGATTCCAAATTAAGCAAGCCTACCTACAACTTACCAAGGAGTTTTATATGTATTTATATGATGTAGAGATCCTTTTAATATCTACCACATCGCCGTAAGAAAGAAAGAATATAATAAACTTTATTAATGGTACGCGATCTTAAAATTCGTTAACCGATGATGCTGTATTAGCAAATTGTTTCTAAATAGTTTTAGATCATTTTTTTCATTCATTATTGGGTAGTATTCGACCTAATAGACTACGTCCTGCACGCAGTGAAGAAAAGAAAGCGGCCGTAGCTGAGAGTGTACACGAAGACCGTGGAGAGTCTATTCGGCGCCGTTCGCGGCAACTCGGGATGATGTATGGTAGGGCTTGGCCCATTTTATGTCGAGATCTTAAATTTAAAGCGTACAAAATATAGTTTGTGCAAGAACTGAAGCCGATCGACCTTCCCAAGAGACATCTCTTCGCTCCATGGGCTCTTGAAAAGTTCCAAGAAGATCCGACGTTTTCGAGCCAAACTTTGTTCAACAATGAGGTACATTTCTGGCTCAATGGTAATGTAAATAAGCAAAATTACCATATTTGGGACGAAGAGCAACCTGAAGAGTTTCAAGAGCTGCCATTTCATTCAAAAAACACAACGGTTTGGTGTAGTTTTTGGGCCGGTGGAATCATCAGTCCATATTTCTTCAAAACTGATACCGGTGAGAACGTAACCGTCAATAGCGACCGTTATCGCGGCATGATAACCGACTATTTGATGCCTGAAATGGAAGCTCGTGATCTCCGCGTCATTGGGTTTCAACAAGAAGGCGCCACTTCCCACACATCGCATCAATCAATAGATTTATTGAGAGAACACTTCTGTGAGCAGATAATTTCTCGTTTTAGACCGGCCGATTGGCCACCAAGACTTCTTGCTGTGGGGATATGTAAACTCTAAAGTCTATGTGGACAGTCCTGCTTCGATTCAGGTCTTGGAGCGAAACATCACGCGTGTCATTCGCGAGTTACCAGTCGAAATGCTCGAACGATGGACTATCTGAAACGTAGCCGAGGCCAACATTTGAAAGAGATAATCTTCAAAAAATAAATGGCAAAGAATGTTCTTTCGAATGATAATAAATTAAATTTGAATTTTCTGTGTTTTTTTCTTTAAAAGAGTAGGGAACCTTGAAAATAGAAAGTCTTGCAAAAAAATATGTTTTCTAATAAAAAATACGAATTTTTGCAATGCTTTCGATATTGTTTTATTCTTTATCTTAAATTGTAAAATATTCCAGAGCTACCCTAATGTATACATCTAACTATATGAAAGTAATTAATAATTTCTATTGTTACTAAAACTTCTGCATTTCTTTCAAATTTTTTTGTTTTCCAAATTTTGTTTCTAATTTATCCCGCTTTTCTTTTCACTAATGCACCAAAGTTATCACAATAAATGTGAAAACATAAATTTCCATCTTAATTACGCACATTTATATAACTCGTTCGCTAACTAAACTTCATTCAAGTGCAAAATTCAAATACACAAAGGTGAACTTTGACCCAACCAAAAAAGTAATGCAACGGAAGCGCAGCAGTAGCAATTTTGCCGTTAAGGGACACAAATATTGTATAAAGTGCAGAGAAATGATAAATAAGACACCTTTCTCTGCAAAAAAAAAAACGCTTAAAAGACAAGCTATAATTTTTCATGTTTTACATGCACAAAAACCATTTTTCACAATAATAAATAATATTTTTTTTTTTAAGTTGGAATGAAATCACTTACTGGACATATGTACATATATCACTTTGTAAGCCTACAGCACATTAACATATCAACGTCTTGGCGTTGAACTTGTGCATAAATAGCAAAAGGGTTGGCGTGGTGGCGGTGTTTAATGTGTAAGTATCTAAGTGTTTCAGCATAATAGAGAAGCGCCAGCACATGTCAAATTTGCGGCCTAAAAGCATTGTAACGCATTACTTGTGGTCATGTCCGTCGAACCGGACAGCCAAGGCTACATACACACATACACACACAGAGAGAGAGAGAGAGAGAGAGAGAATGAGAGATTGGCGGTGAGTGAAAACCAACACTGACCGCTGACAATCCGCAGTGTTATCAGTCTGTCAACTGACCAAAGCAACAGTGCTAGTGATCAACGTGGCGAGATTTGGCAATTTCTTTCATCGCACAACAACAACAATGTTAAGCAAAACATAGGGTAAGCTAAAACTCAACAAAAGAAAATGGTAAAAAATCGAAAAGGCTAAAGAATGGTAGTTTTTCTGTAAGAAAAAAATAATAATAAATTAAAACAATGTAAAAGGGGAAGTCAATGAGTGACAAAAATTTTGCTATTTTGACACAAATATTTCATGTTTTCTAGCACAAAGGTGTCCGACAGACAATATAGTTGGCGAAAGTAAGAGAAAACATGTTCTTTTCTCAAATGCAATTTAACTGACAGGCGAAATAAAGCTCGCCAGCGCAGGATTGATGTTATCCTTACAAGAAAATGGCATGCATTTTACGAAAAATACCAAAAACCCCTGATTCCCTTACATTGTAACACACTAAAAACTAGAACAAACCCTTAGAAAAAAGTACAACTTCGCGGTTTGATTTTTCAATTTTTCAAATATACAATACCAGCAACAACAACAACAACAAAGAAAATTAGGGAAAAACAATCAATGTGCCACCAGAAATTGTCCTAAAGACGAAAAATAATTACTTTTATTCTCACATAGAACAGCAATACAGCGCACGGCGGCAGGGGCATGAAGATCAGTAACAGTCGTGCTTTTTGTGCTCCTCACCCAACTATCCCATGCAAGTAAACCTTGAATTACCTAAACAAGTTCAATTTGTCTCCTGAAAATTCATCTTCAGGTAAGCCATGGCAAGATAAGGTAGTCTTGCGTTTACTCGCATATACTTACGTACATGCATTATAAAAAGCTGACAAGGATTGATAGGCGCAGCAAAAGGTATATAACTGTGAGCCTGTCGAGTAGCTAGCAAGTAAGCAAGCGGAAGGTAAGAACATTTTACTTGCAATTAAATCACAATATTTGCATTAATGGGCAAACGGAAGGAAGACAGCACAATTATGAAGGTATTGTGCCGGGAGATGTGGAAATACACAAACACATGCACACAATCATATGTACATACAAACAGATCTTAAATGAATTTTAGTTTGTCTCCACCCTATCCCGTGTTCGGATGATTTTTGTTCCTGCAACATTTTAGGCGCGTAGAAACTGGCAGTTGCGGAAGATCGTCAACGATCAGCTGTCTTTAGGAGAGCGTTCTTCTATTTCCTTCTGTTTTTTTTGTTTTTTTTTTTGGTTACGTAAAATTCGCATACTACATATTACATATGATTTTTGGCGGATTCAGTATTTTCAAGGTTGTTATCTCATTATGCGCCTATCCCAATCCAGTATAGGAGTAAATAGGTGCACGCGCAAGCTCACTACAAAACGGGTCAGTGCAGTTTTCGGTGATTCTAAATTAGCATAAAATTGGCAAAACTTTTTTTTGTCGCATTCCTCGCAGCGTACAGATATGCGACTTTGAGAAGTTGCTCTATTTTTGAACAGTTGTTGCTAGGCAGTCAGTCACTTGGTTTGCTAATAAGTTGTGGAGTAAGAAATTTTCAAGTTTAGTTCATTAACTCCCAGTATGTCAATGTGAGTACATAAATGTATACATACTTATGTGGTTCGTGAGAAATTTGAAGGGAACACCCAAAGAGATTCCAATTATTTTATTTTATTTCCATTTCAGAAATTCAATTAAAGTGTTAGAATTGTGAGGAGCGACGGTGTTTTGGAAAAACTTTGAAAATGTTGCTCAAATCACTATTTTTGCGGAGATCGCTAAATCTGCTTATCTTTAGTGCCCGCTATTTTGAAACCTTACAATAAACATATCTGCTCAATTGCATCGAATACTTTTAAAGCCGGAATACTCTCACCAATCCGTACAACAAGACCTTGTCTGCACCGAAAGTAGCATCGGTTTGCAGGTATGATTCTGCGATGGATTTCAAAGATGACACTGTTGTTGGTCTCAGTGCTGGTTCCTAAGTAGACGAAATTATCTACGAGTTAAAAGTTGTGACATAGGAGCCATGGAAAGAATACGCTTCTGGTATTATCCATGGTCAGTTTACATATCCGTAGAGGCTCTTCCTTATCGTGCAGAACGTGAGGTTCCCTTTTTTGTATTGAGCAAAGCACATTCGGTCATGCTTTTGTCCAACTATATACTGCAAAGAAGCTGATGTGTGCACCTTGTTCTTATCCTTGAGCCACCGTACTTGAATAGCTCTGGCGGTAAGCCGCCAACCCTCCGCTTTGTTAATTTTTTAAGCGAACAATCTCTATTCGAACTCTGTCATAGTCGGATGATGGAGCGCCTAATCACCGTCTGGCGTTGGGTTCGCCAACTGCGGGTGTTTCGGGACATCTGTCACCATGAGTATGCGTCGATCGTGAAACCTTTTATGGTTCGCCGCATCTTTTCATAGAAATTACGAGCATTATCTCTGTCGGCTAGCTTCTGAAGCTATTCAAACTCACACATTTCAACCTCTTTTTTTTTTTGTCTGCAAATGCACCTCGCTTCACTCTTCCCAAAACGCGCATGTGGTTAACCGCAATATTGCGAGGTAACAGTCCGTTTTCTCTCCACTGCAGACATTCCTCATCGTACCAGCTCTTTTTCTTACACGGTTGAAAACCAATTATTCTTCTCATCGTTCTTTTATATGAGTTCGTCATCAAAAGGGGGTCTTGCATCCGAGGCTCATTTGTATAATTTTTTATTGAAGTAAATTTTTTATGCAGTCGGTCCCAAATCTTTCAAACAACCGCAAGAGATTCGCCTTCTCAATTTAGCTGGCCTCTAAACGGATGTTTGTTGGTTACCAAGAAGATGTTTGGTCTAAGGCCATCATTTGCCACCTTTAGGTTAGGGTTATTTATAATATCTGTTGAGCATCGGCACACTAGGCCGTGGATCGAATTCGTTTTAATACTACTAGTGATCTGCGAAGAGCGCCTGACGTAACCAATCAAGATTTGTATCTGTAAACATTTCCTCATTGTTATACTAGTTGTCAGTCCATGAACGTACTTACCGCTAAATTAAATTATTTATAAATACATATTTGTATTGAAATACCAATACCAATAGATTACAAGAAAACACACAATTAAGAAACTAAACATAAAAAATAAAAATTACACAAAAATCATATTCTGCCAAATAACTGCCAGAGCTCACGCTACTCAATTCCTCAACTAAAACACATAATTTTCCGCTTCATTAACATCAAAATTTTCTCACCAAAACAATTTCATTATCACACCCAAAATCTTTAATCAAGTTCCGGCTTCGGTGCACATTCCGCGCATTCCACAAAACATTTTCCCAACTCATAATACCAAAGAATTATTACCAGGAAAATTCGCCAAATTTCTCTTCATCTTGCCGCAATGTTCTCATATACCCACGGCGATATGTATATGCAAGGAACACCCAAATGGTATATCCGTTGGGCTAATCTTCAATAAACTACTATGTATAAGAATGTGTGCACAAAAGGACATGAGGTTTAATCTAATGTGAATGTCTTTCACATCGACCAACCGAACTCACACATGGAGTATCAAGCGTCAATAAGATGACGTGTGAGAAATAGTAAATATTGTACTTGCAAGCTCCTTCTAAGACTTCTCCTTCAAACGCCAATGAGATTCCATTAAAAATTATTATATTGAATATTTACACCATAAAAGGCATGAGAATCAATAACAATTACAACAATAAGCATACACAATAATGCTGATAGTTGTTTGTTGTGATTTTTAAGGAGCCGTGCCCATTGTGGTGCGATACACTTGTGTCCATTGTTGCAAAACAATTGGGAAAAATGCCAAATACTCACACACAGCGGCAGAAGACATGCAAAAAAAAATATTGGACGATGAGAATGAAATATCCTTAAAAAGATATGAAGAAAAAAAATTGGCACCAAAGCAAATTTGCCGCAAATTTTCATTGGAAAAAATTCCTTTGGCTCGTATTACTGAGTGCGGAGTCGGTGATTCAGCCTGTGTGAGTAGGTGAACGAAGTAGCGGATGAGCGCGCTTCGAAGCATATCCTGTGAATGATATGTATGTATTAGTATATATATACATGTGTGTGTGTGTGTGTGTTAACGTGCGGAAACTACAACAAACAGTACTCGAGACGATTTGACGAATGTTTGGGAAAATTCATTCATAAAAATACGTTGGCAAAATTTCGTTGGAATTGGAACAATAACTCAATTGAGTATCAGACACAAAGGCGAAAGAAAAACAAAAAAATCATAATAATAAAAACACCGGATAATCGCGTAAAACGTCCAATTCTATACACTTTACAACCTGTGATTTGGCAACGGTCAAAGTTTTGCCAAAACAAATAATAAAAGAACACAAGAATTTTTGGGAGAGAAGAGCAGACGCTGCTGGTGAGAAGGATTTGCGCTTAAAAAAAGGAATAGCACGAGAAATTCAGGTGGTCCAACGGTTTATTGAATGTACTTAAATACATACTTACATATGGATATAGTATGTACGTGACCTCAAACGCGCGGCAAGGACAAAGCGCCAACGGAGACGAAAGACCTGTACGAGTGCGTGTTAAAGAAAAGCAAATCATGCACTTCGAATAAGCTGAAACGGAGCTGAAAAAACCAGACAACTTCCGCAAGTGACGAGGAAAGGCAAGAAATTGGCGGGAATATGGTTCGAATGAAGTCTTCATTGTGCTCCAACGGAGCAGCTCACAAAAACAAAATATTTCTACATTTTTTTGTATGGAAACGAAGACGCTGCTACTCATCGGCTTGCCTACCACCAGCAGCGCTTGTATGCTGAGAAGATAATCCTGAATGATCCAACTTGTAAGCGCAGACAATGGGCAGCGGTTCTCTCTCACACTCTCGAAATAAAGTACGAAAATGACCACAGAGAAAAGTGTTGAGAAATAAATATAAAAATAGAAAAGGAAAATAAAAAAACAAAAAAACAACTTAGCAATATTAACAAAGATGACAGTATGTGTTCTCCGCTTCCTTGACGCTCTGTTGATTCCTTAGAGGTGGCGGCATGTTAATAGAGGAATTCCTCGAAGGCTACGCCAAAATATGTTGCATCATTTCAAACAATTAGAGATATTTGAATAAACATGTGGAAGTCACACGTAGAGAAATCCATAGGCAGCGCATGCCATTAACATATATGGTTTGTACATATGTATGTAAAGGGTGATCCAAGTAGAGGTACTTTTTTCAATAGTGAGTCGTGTCAAACGGTCATGTTATTTTTGTTCAGTACTGTTTGGCATTTCAACATGGAAATACTTACGCCTGAACAACGTCTACAAACCCTTCAACTTTCAACGCTTCGCTCACTGAGCGTACTATTCGCAACACTATCACCCATATTGTGACCGAGCATTCATTATTGGATAATATTCAACCGAATAGACCACGTCCAGCACGCAGTGAGGAAAATATAGCGGCCGTAGCTTAAAGTGTACACCAAAACCGTGGAGAGTCGATTTGGCGCCGTTCGCAGTAACTCGGACGTATCGAACAACCTGGCTCATTTTATGTCTAAATCTTAAATTTAAAGTGTACAAAATACATCTTGTGTAAGAACTGAAGCCACTCGACCTTCCTAAGCGACATCGCTTCGCTAGAAAAGTTCCAAGAAAGTCCGACGTTTTCGAGACAAATTTCGTTCAGCGATGAGGCCCATTTCCGGCACAATGGGTATGTAAATAAGCCAAATTACCGTATTTGGGACGAAGAGCAACCTGAAGAAATTCAAGAACTGCCATTTCATTCATAAAACACAACGGTTTGGTGTGGTTTTTGGGCCGGTGGAATCATCAGTGCATATTTCTTCAAAAATGATGCCGTTAAGAACGTAACCGTCAATGGCGACTGTTATCGCGCTATGATAACCTACTATTTGATGTCTGAAATTAAAGCTCGTGATTTCCACGACATTTGGTTTCAATAAGACGGCAACACTTCACACTTCGCACATCGCATCAATCAATGGATTTATCGAGTTAACACATCGGTGAGCAGATAATTTCACGTTTTGGGCCGGTCGATTGGCCACAAAGATCGTGTGATAACACACCGTTAGACTTTTTTATATGAGGATATGTAAAGTTTAAAGCCTATGCGGACAATCCCACTTCGATTCAGGCCTTGGAGCAAAACATCACGCGTGTCATTCGCCAGTTACCAGTCGAAATGCTCGAACGAGTCATCGAAAATTGAACTCAACGGATGGACCATCTGAGACGTTGCCGCGACCAACATTTGAAAGAGATAATTTTCAAAAAATAAATGCCAAAGAATCTTCTTTCGAATGATAATAAACATTCCCCATTAAATTTGAATTTTCTGTGTTTTTTTTTAAGTAGGAAACCTCGAAATGGTTCACCATTTACTTACAAACTTACATTAATACACAGTACCCTTAAAAGATAAAAATATGTAAATATTTTGTTAACTCTTCCCGAAGGCTATTAGAGTTCAAAAAAATTGTACTGCTCAAAAAATACCAAAAATTACACGTTTACAGCCACGTTTCTGTGGGTGTTATAGCCATAATCCTTTCGTTGCTTGAGTTGCATTTAATCATGCCACTTTAATGTGCGTGCGAAATTAACTGTTGCGCATTTTTCAATTATTCATAAATTAACCATAAAATGAGTAACGTAAACAGCTTGAATTTCGGCAGCCAACTCATTGCCATTTAGCTCGTAAATAGAGATCCAAATAACGACAAACCTGCCGAGTCATTGAAAATGAGTAAAAATATTTGTTTATTCAAAAAAAATTTCAAAGCGGAAAAATGTCAATGAATCAATGAATCGGTGCAACAGGTTCGCAGCTGTTCAACGTTTCTCAAGGTGACATTAGAAGTTTTCAAACAATTAAGTTTGGTATGAATTTTCGCGCCAAAATGTTTCATTCATCAGCTACATAGATTGTTTTTTTGCAAGATATATCTTCAAAAGAGATGTCTTTGAACTAAAAATGCTTATGTGGAATCTTCATGAACTCAAGTCTCTTGAGATTTATATATTTGCAAGAAATACAATTAAATTCTTCTTTGATAAATAACAAAAATGTTTATTTTGCTTGCAATTTTTATATAATACACACATTTATTAACGATTATTCGCAAGAAAATGATGGATTGCGAAAAACTGCCAATAATTCTGCTATCTGTTGGCTTCTCTTAAGCATGAGGCAAATAATAATTTACTGTTGAGCACCGATAACTTCTTCACTTCTTTTTTTCTTTACTGAAGTATACTCAAAAAGTGATAGAAATTTATTTCTATCCAGCATTTTATGAAATTATTGATCAAATTTGAGTTCTCTATTTGTTAAAGCAGTAATAAATGCGCACATATCCCTGATCACACGAATGTTTTCTAGCGTATAAAATAGTACCCAATCTACTATTCTGCTTGGCCAGTCTTTTTTTTACTAGGATCATGCACAAGAAGCCAGAGCGGTTGACTTAAAACCACAGGCTTTCAATTTCCAGCGATTCTACTGAGATCCTGCACCCAAATCATCGATAATCAATTCGACAAAATCAAGAGGAAAATAAAACTTCTTTTAAATATATCAAAGTCTTCCATAAATGAGTCTTTAGCCCACCTTTATATATGTATATATGCCGAATTGTGGTACGCAATGCTAACCACTCGGCTATCGCGGCCGCCCACCTTTAAAAATAAATTGTAGACAAAAAATCAGCTTTCCTCCAGTGAGAGGTATTCGTTGACATAAATTATCGGTTCCAAAAAAAAAATTTTTTTTGGAAAATTTATGAAGTCTTCTTCTGTAATCTATGGATGAATGACTATACTGATCTCATTTGATCGTTTACCATGGCTTTGTAAGCATTTAGAACTAACCTAAACCTTTCACAATTTATAAGTATCTAGTCCTAACATGCTTTCTAACTATGTATTTGACGAAGGTATCACACACGAGAATTAGTCGAGCCAACAATACCACGAAGTGAAGATAGGTCTCCGTCGATCTGATGTTTTCAATGAAATGGTGATCTTTTTCTTGCTCTGCTAATAGCATTGTATAAAGTATCAAAAACTTTTAATGCAAAACTGTTGTGTTTTCATCCATCTGGGCAGCAGAACCTAGCCAGCGTAGCCCTATCTCTTAATCCTTTGAACTATCGAACTATCAATGTCGTCGAATATTTCATCCATCTGCAGCATCTACCGTATTTGCCATCAATTGTAGGCAAAGGTCCATAAATGTTTCGCAAAACTGTCAACAGTGTCGTTGGAGGGTTTTAGAAATTCAGATATTGTTTATTTAAAGCAGAGAACGTATAACTCTACGTTCTCTGGTTTAAAGTATAACATAGCAGCGCAGCGGCAACTCTTTACCATGCTGCTTTAAAATAGCCGAAGAGGTGGTATTATTGGATTCTTTTAACACTAATTTTTTTCAAGGTTTGGAGAATAATGAATACGTGGTCTTTGGTGGACTATCAGGTGTTAACCCACACTGATAAATGTACGCACGATAAGACTTGATACAGTGATACAGACTGTGGGTCCCTTCTTTCGGATTGCACAGAGTACAAACTGAAAGCATGTTTCAAATCAAACTTCGAGAAGAAGCGGGCAATTTCTAAACGGACTTCATCCTATTCAGGTCATGGAACGTCTATTCCATCGTTAGGCCCTTCCGCATCTATATTTTTATAACTTCCATGAACATGAAAAAGGTATATTAACTTTGGTACGAAGTATGTAAGGGCCAGAGGGAGAAGAGATAGATCCATAAAAATTTATGCCGATAAAATTAGAATGACGAGCTGAGCTGATTTAGCCGTCTGCGTCCGTCTGTCTGCCTCTTAGTATGAGGGTGTATGTTTGTGATGTATTAATCATTGGTCGGAACCGTGAAAATCGGTCGACTCTATAATATAGTTCCCATACAATCAATTCTTTCAGATATTTCGTGTCGAAAATACGCCAAAAATACATTTAATATTGTGAAATTTGGCATTCTTCACACAAATACTCTAAAAAATATTGACAACGAAAACCAGCGAAATCGGACAACTATAACTTATAGCTTTAACTTCTTTCTTGTTTTATCTGTAAATGCGTCTCGACTTCTTTCTGTCTTCAAATTGGTTTCGAGCGATCTTAACTTAGCGAGATAGTCAGTCTTCTACTCTTCACTACCGTGCGCCATTTTTCATTGTATCAGCTCTTCTTTCGATATCAACGAAAACTTAAAAATATTTTTTTATCGGCTATACGTAGGGATCTCAAAATGCCGTCCCATACTTCCCTTAAAGCGAGTTGTTGAGGAATACTTTCGAAAAGGTGCACCAGGATTAAGACTCCTGTCTGACCAGTCATAGCTCCTCCCTATTAGTTTGACTTGTATTTCTATATGCGCAATTTCATTATTATTCTTCAATTTTGGTTTTACTTTTTTTTTACAACTTTAGCACTTAAATCTTGTAATGTTTACATTTCAACTTATAACACATCTCGTACAATTGAAGATCCTGTTCTTTGTTTTGAAAAATTCAAATTTTTTTTTCGAAAGCATAAACGATTTGACATTATCTTCTTACTCATTTATTGTTTATGTGACATTTTTGTCAAGTGATACGCGCAGATATCCTTCCACAGCCCAGATTGCATGTGTATGTATGCATGAGTCATTCAAATCACCACCGCCAAACGGCGCGGCAAATTCATCCTCCTCACCTAACTTAAAACCTTAATTACAAGGCAACGTGCGGCGCAACAAAGTATCTCTTTAAATGATGCGTCTTGTCTCGCTGTTTTATGTGCGATTTCTGTTATAGAAATTAAAAAAAAAAATGCCCAAACAATGATAAGAAGGGCTCAAAGGTTGTACAGTTTCACTAAATGCCTTCACTGCTTTGCTAAAGTGCCAGTACAACAACGCTGCAGTAAATCCTTAATACTGAAAATCACTATTGGTATGTATGCATTTTTTATATAAAAAAATTGGACAAAACATGAACTTTTTATTTATTTCCCCTTTTTCATACTTTTATAGTTTTTCATTAACTTTGTTTTTGAGATTTTTTTTTCTTTTTTTTGGAAATTTATTATCGCGCCCATATGCGCAGCAGACATGTACATATACATACTCGCACATAACAGAATATTTAGCCCTTTGTTTTTCTAGTGAAAGTATCATTTTGTAACGGATGTTGTTTTGGCCTTTTTGTTGATCCTTGCAAATGTACAACCCCTGCCATTTATACTACATATATTATGTGCACTTAATGATGAAAGTAATTAAGAAATCCCGTAAAATGATTTATGGATAATAAACGGTGTTCAAAATGATTTTCAAATTTTCTTTTTTTTTTAATATATGTAATGCAAATAACATAAAAATTGCTCATATTTAGAAAAATTCAGCTACCTCTGCCACGTTTATTGGCTGTGCATAAAGTTTAGGTCAGTGAAGTCAGCATGAGCCGGCGCCTAACATAATACTTGTTTTAAAGTTCACGAATTGTGTTCGCTAAAGATTTGCTTGCTAAAAATGTTCGCTAAATATGTTGCCTACATTTTGGCGCATTAAAGTGAATGGTTAAAGGTAATGCCAGTGGTAAAATGTTTCTCATTCTTAAAATTAAATTTCAACAAGAACGGCTGTCTTCGCAAAATTCGATTTGGATCCTTTTCAGTGTCAATATGAACTTGAATTTACGTCTGTAGAATACCGAATTTCACGCTCTTAGATTACTTTTCGACGGACTTAGGACGCAAAACCTTATATCTGAACAAATCGGTTGTTTGGGGGCTATATGATATGTCACTATCAATATGTAATTCGCAATTCGTGTGCATAATACCAAATTTCACGTTCGTAGATGCCTTTTTAGGGAATTTTTCAACCTAAAACCTCACACCTGAACCAATCGGTTGTATGGGGCTATATGATATAGCAGTCCGATTTGGCTGATTTTCAGAACCGATTTCCAATTCATTATGTATCTGTTGTATACCAAATTTCACTTTATTACATACGTTATGATTCAAAATTTCAAATCTGAAAAATCTGATGTATATAGGCTATAGTAGTCCGATCCGCTCGGTTCCGACAAATGATCGTTTAAACGTAACGGTCTTTCTACCAAGTTTGGTTGAAAAATCTCAAAAATTGAGGAACTAGTTTACGTTCAAACAGACAGACGGACAGGCGGGCATGGCTAAATCAACTCAGTTTGTGATTCAATTAAGATCGGTATGAATTTTAGTGGATCTATCTCTTTTCCCCTTGTTACTTACATACTTCGGACCAAAGTTTCATGTACATGAAGTAATAATTAACGAAATGCAGAAATATATTTATGTAATTTATTGAATACAACAATTTGAAACCCCGTAAATAACATAATAGTTTAAAACTGTTGTCAACGTTAAGCCAGAAATTTAAAATAGTTCCCTTCGTGAGAAAATTCAGCGTTTCTCGCCTCTAAAGAGTATTTTTTTCACGAAGTTCGACTTTGAAGAATATACAATGGCCTTAATAAAGGAGGAGGCTCTGAAGAATCCTCACGTGTTTACATAATAATCATACCAAAAATCAGCTTTTCTAAGGCCTGCCACCGTTTGCAACAATATAAGGGGAAGCATTGAGACACACAACTAGCGTTATTTTTAACAGTAATCTTCACCAGACAATGAACCCATTAGACAAAATAAGTTTAAAAATGGCTATTTGAAACTAATGCACTACTTTAGGTGACTTCGCCAATCGTTTTCCATCGATCTTCTTCTCATGTTTGGATTCTATGATAGTTTTCTGAAGAGCATTTGCTTTCCTCTCTCTCTCTTCATTTTATTATTTAAGAGGATGAGTCTACATCGAGCTAACTTAACGTAACTCCTTGACTAATTTGTACTGTAAAATATTTGGTGATAAAGGGTGTTTTTTATAGAGGTATAGAGCTTTAAGTTGGCATTACATTTCAAGATGGCGACCGATTTAACAGCTGTCAAGTGATTTATTCTCAGTTTGGTTTGGCAATTCATCATGAATAGACTCACGCCTGAACAACGCTTGCAAATAGTGCAATTTTAGTTCGAAAATAATGGTTCTGTGCGGAAAACGTATCGCGCACTACGTCCATTTTAGCGATGTTTAGCGATGAAGCGCACTTCTGGTTGAATGGCTACGTCAACAAACAAAACTGCCGCATTTGGAGTGAAGGTAATCCTCAAGTGTATGTTGAAACACCGTTACATCCAGAAAAACTGACTGTTTGGTGCGCTTTATGGGTTGGTGGAATCATTGGTCCGTATCACTGGACATAGTGCCCGATATGTTTTCCGCACAGAACCATTATTATATGAGAATAAATCACTTGACAGCTGTTAAATCGGTCGCCATCTTGAAATGTAATGCCAACTTAAAGTTCTATACCTCTATAAAAAAACACCCTATATATATTTCCTCGGCAGAGAATGTCAATGCTCCTCATAAAAATTCATCAGCCGTTCGGACGTGGATTAGAATACACTGCAGGATCCTCCATTTGTTGGAAAGGCAACCACGCATCTCTAGTACAAATTGAAAGAGGAGCTCGACGGGAGGTCGGGCGCCAATTATATATTATTCTTTTTTTTTGGATAATAGTTCTCTCTAACAAAGAAATCTATTAGAATATTTTTAATTCACAGTAGAACTGCCACACAACTAAACGACATCCAGATTATTTCGCTGTAAAACATTGTTCATTTAAGTATAAATTTATTTAGAGAAAACCCGCTTCTTTTAATCCAGGAACACTTCCCGCCCTCACGTTGTTCACGTTTAGTCCTTCAACGTACCCGCTAAGCCACTTCTGCTTCACATCCGGTGCGCCTACCAAGCATACTCAACAGCATCCATATTTCCACCGAATCTCCTGTGTCGCAAAACCAAAAGGATATGCCGCAAAAATTCTTGGAGCTCAGTAGCGGAGGACATGTTGGAATGCAGGGCGTAAGTGAGAGTATAACCAAAAAAAAAGGCAGCACGGCACCAGCAATTCACTGCCACCATACAAGTGCACTTCGTCACGGCTAGTTGGTAGCCCTAGTGTCCGGCCGTCAATTCAATTACTTGGAAATTTCCATTGTAAATGGTATCACTTTATGACCCATTGGACAGTTGGACAGAGATTTTTGTCAATGGCGAGACAGTAAAAAGGAGCAACGGTTCTTTTAATTGGCATGATGGCACTTGCACAAAAACTCGACAAACTCAAACAAACACTCAAAGGAAAAAAGCAACAAGTAGAGAAGGCGGTTGTTTGTATTTTTTCATCTATCTACATACATACATAAGTACAATGAACAGAAAAACAACAAGTATTTATGTGCCTCCATTCTCGTTACACTGCAACAGCTGATGCATCAGCTGATAAGATGTGCTGCTCAAAGAGAGTGCCGCCGACGATGCCGCTGCCACTAACTCTCTGCTGTCAGCTTTACCTCGACTTGCCACTGCTGTGGACCACCAGCACGAAAATGGGAAAAGTAATGTTATGGAATTAAGAAAAAAAGAGCACCAAATAAACAGGATGTGCGCCAGGATTTTCAAGTGAAACTTTTAACTGTCGATGCGGTACGGTTCATAAATCTTTGGAATTTGGTAAATGGCTGGGAATCTGTGTTTCGTACGGGCATTAAATACTGCTTCCTAGAATCCGATTGTTGCCTAATTATTGTATTTTCGTTTGAGTAAACGAATGAATGCGGCAATAAAATCGATTGATATGCCATAAAAATTGGACGAACGGGAATATTCAGAGCAAAGACAGCCATAAAACTCGCATATGTATGTTATGTGTTTAGTTTTTGTAGCACACACACATTTCAATTACATCAATAAGTATGAATTAAGGTTTCAAAGTAATATAATTGGCTAAGATATGTAAGCATGTTTCATTTATAAATCAGTAAAGAGAGATATTAACCTAAAATTATTGTATTCTACAAACTTTTATATCTTAAGAGTTATAGACGAACCAGCCAAGAACGTAGTGACTCCAGCTGATATAACCTATCTTATGAGGGAGCCATGCAATTGAAAAGTTATCACCGCTTGGTCTGATATGGTCCAAATGACAATACGTTACTGTAACGTCACTGGATTATAGGTATTCCAGCCAATATACTATAGTATATCTATTAGAGCTCAAAATTTTGTTTAAAAATTTTCGAGCAAAGTGCGCCGTTGAGCAAATACCGAATACCGAGCGAACATCGAACAGCACGCACTGTTCAATAATCGAGTGTCTGGTGCTCTAATATCTAGCATGGCTGAGAATTTTAGTTACAACATATCGATCTTTGCATGATGGATCGAGTTTGTGACATTCGCCTGTAGCTAATGGTATATAATCCTCAAATACCAGATTGCCCTCTTCGTATTGATGAGATCGTAGATACCTCTGATCGTACCACTTCATCCACTTTTGTCTTTCTGCCATTATATTAGTAGCGGTTACTCGCGTTTGCTTTGGTTGAATTGATCGAGGATTGCCTGAATAATCCTGTTACCTGATATGTTTTTTGGATTGCAATGGAATACCAATTCATTCGTTGTGATCTTGGTAACACTGTTCAGTTTTGTTGTGTCGCCCTTACATACAGGATATACCGCATTTGATGAAATTCAAAATGGTTTTATTGACCTGCTCGGCCCGACTATTGACCCGAGGAGTTCTAACGGCTGTCTTAATGTGCTGTGCAGAAATATGGCATTTCTGGATTAAATCTAGGAACACGCTTTAGAAGTGAAAGCTATCAGATATAATGCGAGCTGGCTGGGCAAAAATCGACATCATTTCTTCAAGTATCTTCTTCACAGGATCTGTCCTTGCATTCCGCAGTGTCACAGTAGTAACATGTATATTTGCTCAAACTGCTAATGGCAATGGAAACGGACCCAAGTGACTGTCAAAGTCGACAGTCGAAATGCTGTCGGCAGAACTTAGGTAACATGAAGCTACCTTTTAGACTTCCCCACTTGAGTTTATGTAAGAGTTGAGCTCCACCAGTCTCGCAATTTTTTATATACCATATCATGTCTTCTGTAAGTTTGTCTATGAACTCAAGCTAAGCTTCTGGACCGAGATGAATGAAAGGTTTGTTTGTGTTCAATTCTACTCGATAATTATTTAGATTCACATATCGGAGAGCTACAATCTATTCTGAAATTTGTATTTGAAAATGATAATAAAATAAATGAAATATTATAATATGGGCATATAATTGACAAGATTAAAGAAATATTTTATCAAAAATATTTTGAAGCAGCTTTACCACCAATATAAGAAATTTAATATAAAAGAATTATTAAAACACCTTACACACTACTATGTGGGTATTGGAATAAAGATATTTCTGAAGCTTAATAGTGGGAAATTTTTGAAAAGAGTTGCCGCCTGTTTGAAAATTTTAATATAGTCAATTGGTAAGTTAAGTGAAATATAATGTCGAGAGTATTAACCTTAAGAAAATTTTGAAAATTTTTTAAGGGATGTCATTCTTTGGCGATAATGATAAGTGTAGGGTATCAAATTGAAGATACTTAAGAAGGACTTATTGCATAAACTATTTTTGAAGTGTTGTCCATCTATGTGAAATTTTGAATTAAAAATATTAATTTCACAAATTAGATAGAATATTAGGTATTAATATAGAGAGATTTCATACAGTTTTTGAAGAGCAGCAACCCTTTTCAAAAAAAAAGTTTTGTGTAGATGGCTCATGAAGTTACACAGTGAAGCATATTTGTGATTATTCTTGCCACATGTTTGAAAAAGTTAGAAGCACTGCAAATACTTCCAAATGCCATAGACAAAAATACAAAAACGAGACTAATTACTTGAAGTGAATGCCCAATGGCGCATAAAAAATGGTTCGAGGATTCCTGATGGCAATTTTCATCTCAACTAGACAAATATCCCCTTAAATTAACAAAATTTATGAAATAGTATAAATGATTGAAATGCTAATATCAAAAAAAAAATTTCACTTTTTCAATAATTGTTTTGTAAAAACATCAAAGTACCGTTATATAAATGTATATACACTATATGAAATTTCATTAAAATCGGTTAAGTCGTTTAGGAGGAATTCGAGAGCAAAAACTGTGACAATAGATATTGTTACGATTTTGCTGATTAAACCTCGATGATTTCCCAAATCCTTCGGGTACGATCTCTGGATTGTTAAATAAAATCGCCAACTTAATTTGCAGTTTTTTATTTATAAAGAATTTATTTAATGTCCTTTTATTATTCAGTAATTCACAATTCACTTACAATTTACTATTTACAATCGCTTGTATACAACTTTCACAATGTACTGTTTATGTAATGTAATCTCCGACGCGTTTACTTTACGACTGATTGCTTTTGCAGTCGTGTGTCGCCCTTATATACTTGTTTGCAGCTTGAAAGAGAAACCCTAGTATAATCGGGTCGTTACGATAACGTCTCGTTTTACGCTCTAGAATATACCAGTTGTTGGCTCCTCTCTTACATCTGACATTCGCTTCGCATTTTCGCCACAATATATATGTATATGTTTAATAGAGAAGGTGAAAGCATAAAATATTTACTGATGCTGTTGGATATAAAGATTTTCAAAATATATCCGAACTTCCGAAACACTTTCATAACGGCTGATCCATTTCGAGGTTCCCTACTTTTTTAAAGAAAGAAGCACAGAAAATTAATGTTTAATGGGGAAAGTTTATTTTTGTGTTATTATCATTCGAAAGAACATTCTTTGTCATTTATTTTTTTTAAGATTATCTCTTTTAAATGCCGCGTCTACGTCTCAGTTGGTCCATCCGTTGAGTCCAATTTTCGATGACTCGTTCGAGCATTTCGACTGGTAATTGGCGAATAACAAGCGTGATGTTTTGCTCCAAGGCCTGAATCGAAGCGGAATTGTCTGTATAGACTTTAGACTTTACAAATCCCCACAGGAAAAAGTCTAACGGTGTGATATCACATGATCTTGGTGCCCAATCGACCGGCCCAAAACGTGAAATTATTTACGCACAGAAGTGTTCTCTGAATAACTCCATTGATTGATGCGATGTGTGGGAAGTGGCGCCGTCTTGTTGAAATCAAATGTCGCAGAGATCATGAGTTTCAATTTCAGGCATCAAATAGTCGATTATTATGGCGCATTAACGATCACCATGGACGGTTACGTTTTCACCAGCATAATTTTTGAAGAAATATGGACCTATGATTCCACTGGTGAACAAACCACACCAAACCATGGTTTTTTCTGGATGAAATAGCAGCTCTTGAATCTCTTCAGATTGCTCTTCATCCCAAATGTGGAAATTTTGCTTCTTTATATACCCATTGAGCCAGAAATGGGACTCATCGCTGAACAAAATTTGGCTCGAATACGTCGGGTCTTATTGGAACTTTTCAAGAGCCAATAGAGCGAAGCGATGTCGCTTGGGAAGTTCGAGCGGTTTCAATTCTTGAACAAGCTATATTTTGTACACTTTCAATTAAAAATCTCGACGTAAAATTCGCCACGTCGTTCCATACGTCAGTCCGAGTTGCTGCGAACGGCGCCGAATCGACTCTCCACGGTCTTCCTGTACACTCTACGCGGCTACGGCCGCTATATTTTCTTCACTGCGTGCTGGACGTGGTCTATTCGGTCGAATACTATTCAATAATGCATGCTGGGTCTCAAGATGGGTGATGGTGTTGCAAATAGTTCGACCAGTAGGCCGAATATGTTGACGAAGCGCGCGAAACACATTCTTTACAGATCGTGAATTTTCGTAATAAAGTTGAATGATTTTTAAACGTTGTTCAGGCGTAAGTCTTTCCATGATGAAATGCCAAATAATACTGAATAAAAATTACATGACAGCTTGATACGACTCAAGCGTCATCTGCCAAAAAAATGCTAATGAAAAAAGTACCTTTTCTTAGATCACCCTTTATAACAGCGGAACCACCAACAACTAATGCACTAACTAGTTTTCTACGCAGGTTACTTTTGGGGCAGCCCTCTTATAAAATTTAAATTTTTCCCGCATTTTTTTTTAAGATTATATTTAAAAAGTCAGTTGTCAAAGCAGTAATTATCAACAGCTACTAACCAATATTTTTACGTTTGCCCATAATTATAAATCGATTAAGCTGTGCATCCGTTTGTAATTTATTCTAATCGACAGTTGATGTCTTAATGAAATTTTTATGTTTTTGTATTTATATTTTTTTCAAGCAATAACTGCATTTATTTTAAAATTATAAAAAATATAATAAAAATAAATTAAATTAAAATGATAGCAAGCAGACGTACTACTTATTTTAAAATCAGTTGCATGTATTTTGAAAATATACACCCGATATCCACTATATTGTTAATATATACACTGGTAAATAGCACGGCTAGTGGCCGCAATAGCCGAGGTGTTGCCAATGGTCTCGGTTCAAGTCCAGGTTCGACCAACATCCGAAATTATCAAAAACATCAAGACGCAATACCACAAATTGAAGGAGGAGCTCGGCCGAAAACCGTTTTAACTGTAGCAAAGCACCAAATATATATATATAACTAAATATATAAATAATTGTCGATTATAATCTAAGCCCCATTGCGAATAAACATGAATATAATTGATTTCAAATAACATTGTAAATAACTGTCCAATAATTTGATATTTAGTGCATAACTTACATGATAACATAATTACTAGTAATACTATTGTAATTATCCCCCAAAAAAAAATTGATCAGTAATACGTAATATTTACGAGTCTTCACTTGAAAATCGTATTTAGTGACATAACCTGCAATAACTTCAAACATGTTGAGCACACTAAAATTTAAATTTTATTTTTTATTTTCATTGCAGATTTCAGTCTTTAATCAAATCACGCTAACGCCAAGTGCAGTAAGTTGAAATTGGTTTAATCAAAATATGTCACCTACTCTGATGCATAGTATTTATTGCCTAGTCTTCTTTAGAAATATCCGAACTTAAGACAAAAATAGGAGATGATAAAATTGTGGAACAAATGGAGGTATTTTTGGTAAACTACAATGGGCATAAAAAGATTAACGGTACATTAGGTTTTGCGGTGGAGTTGAAATCTATTGAAGCTGACGTGTTGGTTAAATTTGAACGTGAGCCCAATAAGTGGGCAACTATCGTACATAAGCAATTTAATGCGTGTAAATTTCTGAATGGCGATTATAAAAATAACATTTTGTTTACCAGAACATTACAAGCCCTCAAACGCTCTCCAACATTTTCGCAGAAATGTCCCATACCAGCGGTAGGTGCATTTCCTTTGCTGAATGTTAACTGTTAATTAACTCGTATATTAATCAAATTAAAATTAATAATGAAAATCCACTTTTTCAGCACCATGTTTATAAGGCGGAGTTAATGGATATTTTTCTGGATTACCCAAACTATTTGCCCAATATATCTTTTAGTGGCACCCTAGCATTATCTTTAAAGAGGCATTTAATATATCAAATCGATGTTATGGGATTTACGCATACTAAATCCAATAAAATAGAAGATTTAACTGTTTGAAAAAAAATTTTTTTTGAAAAAGAAATATGCAAATATACTTGTATATATGTATAAGTTATAAAGTGCAAATAAAAATTGCTTCATAGTATTTGTTTACAATAGAGTTTCGGTATTCTTTATGCTCTTCAAGTGAAAATCTACTATAAACTGTATTCTAAGTGGATTTCGAAATCATTGCTAAAGAGGATTTGTTTTCCATATAAAAGCTACAGTAAAACAACATGCTCTTGTAATGGCTCAAGATATATACTAGAATGCTTGATACGGGTATATTAATAAATATTATTCTATTGGATATGCACTTAATCTCTATAATATATAAAAAATAACCTTGGCTTTCTCCGAAACCGAAACGCTCCAGAAACTTTGCTTCTAACTAAATATCTACCACTCAAATTTAAGATTTTCGACATTAATCGATATTGACTAACTCAAATCGTAGGTAAAACGGATGAAGCAAAAACAATATTTTACCGTTCATCGCTTCGCAATTGCAGTTAATATCTACCGAAACCAATTTCTTACAGAAATATTCTCTTGTAAGTATAAAAAGTGAAAAACAAAGTCACTTAGTTTCTATGTAAACGATGAGTCTTAGTAATCCATGGCTTCAACTCGGCTATAATAGCGTAATCAGTGTCTGCGCCAGTTTAGAAGAGGAAGAAAAAGATTGCGAAGCCTACGTCAACATAGGGCAAGCTAGTCCTACCAGATACTGGCTCTTTAAAGTTTATTCGAGAGCATTTTTCATAATAAAACTTGGGTCAAACGTCTCATAACTCAAGTTTTCATTCAGACTGAAGTTTTTTAATGTAAAAATAATTATATCTATGAGCAACTCAAGTAGTAATACATAATAAAGTTTACATAAAATATCATTTATCACGAATTAATTAAATTTTATAGGTTAGCACCACTCTTTTATTTTATGATATGCGTGTCCTCTTTGACGCTTCGTTACTTGGATAGTACAACCGTCTTCCATACAGCAGGAGTTTTGGAGGAGAAATGTGCGAAAAACTGGTGGCAAAATGTGCTCTTCATACATAATTTCTTTCACTACAAAGGAATTTGTCTAATATGGACTTGGTATTTATCCTGCGAGATGCAGTTTGTAGCTGTTTTGACAACACTGTCAGTGATTTATGTCAAGTAAATGAAAAATTAAATGTAAAATATTAAACCCATTTAGCAAATTTTTACTTCCAGACAACCGAAATTTGTAAAAATGTCACTGTTACTACTACTAGTAACTTTCGCTGGCCTATCAAACAATTGTGGCGTTACAATTGAACTATCAAATTTCGCTGGAGACCATATTCACGCACTTCACTCAACTTTATGTGCATCCACTTGTGCGCATTTTTCGTTGACATGCTGATTTTATCTAGAATATAAAGCTGAACTTTTTTCACATAAAATATTAAATAATATCTTCAGTCATCTAATACTGCTACTCTTCGCTATTTGCATACAAGCCGCGACACTGTGTGCGAAGTGGTGCCGTCTTGTTGATACCAAATATCGTGGAGATCACGAGCTTCAATTTCAGGCATTAAATAGTAGGTTATCATAGAGCGATAACGATCGCCATTGACGGTTACATTCTCACCGGCATCATTTTTGAAGAAATATGAACCGACGAATCCACCGGCCCACAAACCACCCAAAACCGGGATAAAATGAAATGGCAGTTCTTGAATTTCTTTCTGTTGCCCTTCGTCACAAATGCTGCAATTTCGCTTGTTTACAAACCCATTGAGCCCGAAATGGGCCTCCTCGCTGAACAAAATTTGTATTATTTGTATTTTGTACACTTTCAGTTCAAGATCTCAACGTAAAATGCATCAAGTCGTTCCATACGCCAGCCCGAGTTGCTGTGCACGGCGCCGAATCGACTCGCCACGGCCTTCGTGTACACTCTCAGCTGCGGCCGCTATATTTTCTTCACTGCATGCTGGGTGTGGTCTATTCGGTGGAATATGATCCAATAATGAATGCTGGGTGCCAAGAGATGATGGGTTACAAGAATGTCTCTAAAGGAATACTTATAGATATTGAATTTGTGAAAATTGTTTGTACTCTATTTTGGGTAGAGATCGCTAAGATTGCATAAGCAAAAGTTCTGCTGTTTTAAAATGTTACTTCGCTGAAAACTTTAAGTCTAAATACGAGGATAAACGCAGCTACAGTGTCTAAACGAAATAAGATAGAATTTAGGCTGAAATTATCAAAAACCTTCCTTCTCGCTGCCATTTTCATTATTATTTTTCTGTTTTTGAAGAAAACTTCCTTAGTAACTGGTGATGTATTTCTATACCTGGTTAGAGTTGTAGAACTTTCCACTTATCTGCAATTGAATAAGCATTTCTTTTGGAGACATCCAAATTATATATTTATCTCATTCAGGTACACAGTCGAAAATTTCCATTTAGCATGTTTAAAGTGAATGTTTGTTCAGAAAATGTTTTTGGAAAGAGCAATGTCAAAGTTGTCTTTGAAATTAACACAGGAACTAACAGATAACATATAGACTTACAAACAAACAAAAAGCATATATATGTATATATATATATATAAATGCACTCAGCTCATTCCTTGTTTCAAAACAACAGATTCACGGTAGAGATAAACAAATATTTATGATGGTACAATACAGTGTTTTTTTTCCTCTCAGTTAGATACATAACTGACTTTGATGCTGCACAAAAATATACTTATGTGCATTATGTATGTGGGCAGTGTATGCAGCGCCCAAAACTTTAATGTTTGCTAATAATAATAAAAACACTGACACTCCTACAAATACCAACGCATGCGGATGTAAATATGTAAATATGTATTTACTACCTTTTCATGTACATATATATGTTTATGTTGCATTCGCGCTGCATTGACGGAAAGAAATCCTAATGTAAACAACACCAACACAAGCGCACCTACATATTTTCATACAAACATACAATGCACCTTCGAAAACCTGTACATGCGTGGGTAAGAGGTCATTGTCCTCACGCCTTACCAGAAGTTGTTAGTTACTATTGACCAAGAAAAAATTCCTCGACAGTCAACTTCTTGCAATGTAACCAACTATTAATAGTTGAATTCACATTCATTATTGTTGTTATTGTTAAATGAAACATTACCATGCTTAAAAGGTTGTGTAAGTGCATAGCACGAATCTACACAAGCGCACAACAAAGGCTAGAACCACGAAGACTGAACGATAATCAAAGCATTGCATTGCGGCAGAGATGAACACAAAATAAATGTGTTGGCCTTTTTGTTGCTTGGCAACGATTGTGGTTAGAGACGTGCGGCTGCAACGTGGCAAGCGCAAGGAGTTGAGCGCATGCGCAGAGCTACCGGGCAATTGAAAGCCTGTAAGTACATATAATGGCTCCTCATATCTACATTGATTTATGTTATATGTATGTATATGTATATAGAAAAGTGCAACGTCATGCAGGCAAGCGCATTCCGACACATCTCAATATACATAGATATGTCTGTCTGTTTGGCTTATTGTACATAGGAATAGGTACATATGTATGCCAAAAGCGATTTGACTTCAGTCGTAACGAAAGTTAAGGGTGATCAAAGTAGAAGCCTTTTTTCGATAGATCACGCGTGAGTCGTGTCAAGCTGTCATCTTATTTTTGTTCAATATTGTTTGGTATTTCATCATGGAAAGACTTACGCCTGAACAACGTTTACAAATCATTCAACTTAATTACGAAAATTCACGTTCTGTAAAGAATGTGTTTCGCGCGAGTTATATGTTGGATCCTGTGGTACACCAAAAAAATAGATCACTAGCTCCCAACTTGGAGCTTTTGAAATAAAACACAACTGCTTCAATTAAACGTTACAAGAGAAATTCTATTTTATTGCGGCCAGTTCTCGCCTTTTATACTATAAATTGAGTACATAACAATAATAATAACAATTGATTTGTATTTTTCTGCTGATCAGTGCGTTTGCCCAATTTCCGTTGTTGATTTAACAATTTGTTGATCGGTGCGTTTTGGTAGTTCATTGTGCTTGGTGTATTTCTGTTGTATCAGCGTTTTGTTCCTCTTGGTGGTTTTGCTGATACTGGTGTCGAAATACACCAATTTCTGCTGTATCAGGGTTTTGTTGTTCTTGCAGGTACTGGTGCTGGTGCTGTGGAGGGTGGTGCCGTAACTCGCGCTTCGTCAACATAATCGGCCTACTGATCGTACTATTCGCAACACCATCACATCAGACCTAGCGGCCGAAGCTGAGAGTGTACACGAAGACCGTGGAGAGTCGATACGGCGCCGTTCGCAGCAACAAATATGAAGCATATGGAACGACTTGGCGCATTTTACGTCGAGATCTTAAATTGAAAGCATACAAAATACAGCTTGTGTAAGAACTGAAGCCGCTCGACCTTCCGAAGCGACTTGGCTTCGCGCTATGGGCTCTTGAAAAGTTAAAAGAAGATCCGATGTTTTTGAGCCAAATTTTGTTCAGCGATGAGGCCCATTTCTGGCTCAATGGGTATGTAAACAAGCAAAATTTTGTACGAAGAACAACCTAAAGAGATTCAAAGGCTGCCATTTCATCTAGAAAAAACAACGGTTTGGTGTGGTTTATGGGCCGGTGGAATCATCGGTCCATACATCTTCAAAAATGATGCCGGTGACAACGTAAGTGTCAACGGCGACCTTTATCGCGGCATAATAACAGACTATTTGATGCCTGAAATTGAGGCTCATGATCTCCGCGACATTTGATTTCAAAGAGACTACGCCACTTCCCACATATCGCCTCAATCAATGGATTTATTGAGAGAACTCTTCGGTGAGCAGACAATTTCACGTTTTGGATCGGTCGATGTCAAGCGGACAATCCCGCTTCGGTTCAGGTCTTGGAGCAAAGCATCACGGGTGTCATTCGCCTAGCTACCAGACGAAATGCTCGAACGAGTCATCGATAATTGGACTCAATGGATGGACCATATGAGACGTAGTCGCGGACAACATTTGAAAGAGATAATCTTCATAAATTACATAAATACCAAATAATGTTCTTTCGAATGTTAATAAACATTCACCATTAAATTTGAATTTTCTGTATTTTTTTCTTAGTACGGAACCTCGAAATGGATCACCCGTTATAATAAGTTTTTTCTTCAATAGATGCAATATATTGAGTAGACTATGCTTAGGTCGACGGTCGACGGTCGGGATTGTTTCTATTTTCTTTTTTTATTTCAATTTAATTTATATTTTTTTTATTTTTTTTATTTTTTCTTTGTCCTTTTTATCTAATAAAATATAATTTAGTTTAATTTGTGTTTATTTATTTCAATTTATTTCATATGATTCCATTTTATTTTACAGTTATTATTTCAATCTGTTCATTTTATTTCATTTATTTCATTTCATTTAAGTTTGTTTCATTTTATTTTATTTTATATCATTTTACTTTATTTATTATTTTTTTTACTTTTTTTTAATTTAACTTATTTTTTATTATATTTATTTATTTTTTATTTATTTTTTATTTAATTTAATTTAATTTTTTTTCCATTTAGACACCTCTATGAGAATTATCTGCTATAACTTAACCTTTTCCAATAAAGCATGCCATCCTCGCCACTAAGTTGCATATTTATGAAGCCACAAACCGCAGCGTCAAACACTATTACAGTAATTTGTTTCAAAAAAAGCTTTAAATAAATTCTGTGGTAAATACCAAGCATTAAGCGGTTGAGTAATAAAAAGTAATTGGTAATGGGATGCTAAAGTAAAAGTTTTTAACTAAAAGTGAGTTTAATGGTCTAACTCAGCTGAGCAAAAATGAAAAATTTAGGCTGAGCTTAAGCAGCTGGCAGACACTTGATGGCCCCGTGGTGAGCAGGTGTTGGCTCACCTCTTCAACATATTTAGTCAGACAAAATAGAAAATGAAAGTTTTAGCCCAGACGTTTTGAGTAATAAACATAACAGAAAGCTACCCTTTGATATTACCCATAACAAAGCACCTGCTAACACATCTTGGTTATTAGGCCGCATTTATGGAACAAAAATTACACAATTTTTCTCCTCATTTGTAAGCACGTTAGAGGTCTTTAGATTTCAGATCTTTAAGGGCGTTTTTATCGATTATTAGCAAAAAATTTCCTAATGATATGATTTACTTTGCTGCCTTGCTTTCTTCATAAAATATCTGACCTACTAAATACTTCCGCGTTTTAGGGATAGTTACAAGCACCCAACATTTACTATATTACTACAACACAAATTTAATTAAAACAAGAATTATGAAAGGTAATCCATTTCGAGGTTCCTTACTTTAAAAAAAAAACAGAAACTTCAAATTTAATGGTGAATGTTTATTATCATTCGAAAGAATATTCTTTGGCATTTATTTTTTGAAGATTATCTCTTTCAAATGTTGTCCGTGACTACGTCTTAGATGGTCCATCCGTTGGGTCCTATTATTGATGACTCATTCGAGCATTTCGACTTGTAACTGGCGACTTTAGACTTTACATATCCCCACAGGAAAAAGTCTAATGGTGTGCTATCACACGATCTTGGTGGAGAATCGACCGGCCCAAAACGTGAAATTGTCTGCTCGCCGAAGTTTTCTCTCAATAAATCAATTGATTGATGTGATGTGCGGGAAGTGGCGCCGTCTTGTTGAAATCAAATGTCGCGGAGTTCACGAGCTTCAATTTCAGACATCAAATAGTCGGTTATCATGGCGCGATAACGGTCGCCATTGACGGTTTTACGTTCTCACCGACATCATTTTTGAAGAAATATGCACCAATGATTCCATCGGACCACAAACTACCCCAAACCGGTGTAAAATGAAATGGCAGCTCTTGAATCTTTTTATGTTGCCCTTCGTCCCAAATGCGGCAATTTCGCACGTCGGATCTTATTTGAACTTTTCAAAAGCCATTAGAGCGAGACGATGTCGCTTGGGAAGGCCGAGCGGCTTTAGTTCTTACACAAGCTGTATTTTGTACGCTTTCAATTTAAAATCTCAACGTAAAATGCGCCAAGTCGTTCCATATACTCCATATGCCCGAGTTGGTGCGAACGGTGCCGAATCGGCTCTCCACGGTCTTCGTGTACACTCTCAGCTACGACCGCTATATTTTCTTCACTGCTTGCTGGACGTGGTCTATTCGGTCAAATATTATCCAATAATGAATGCTGGGTCTCAAGATGGGTGATGGTGTTGCGAATAGTACGCCCAGTAGGCCGGTTATGTTGACGAAGCGCGCGAAACACATTTTTTACACAACGTGAATTTTCGTAATAAATTTGAATGATTTGTAAACGTTGTTCAGGCGTAAGTCTTTTCATGATGAAATGCCAAACAATATTGAACAAAAATAATATGACAGCTTCACACGACTCACGCGTGATCTATCGAAAAAAGTCTATTGAAAAAAATACCTCTACTTGGATCACCCTTTAATTTCTTTCGGTAAAGATCTTTATATCAAGTAATCGCCGAAATGTAGGCAACAGTTTTCAATTCGAAATATTTCTGTGGTTTTCTTAAGCAAATTCTTAGAAAAGCGGTTTGAATCGCTTAAGACTAAATTAACCTTCTGAAAGTAAGTATTTTAGCCGCGGTGCTAGAGTCACAGCTTATCTTTATACTATTATAATTTGAAAGCATACCTAAGCAGATTTTTTGTTTTTTCATTAAAGTCTTTAAACGTTTTATTTATTCGATTTTCAAGCAATTAAAATGTAAAATACTTATTAAAATATTATCAATCGAAGAGTCCAGCTCAATAAAAATATTATTATTGGTAGTAAGAGCGATGAAATCAAAGGCCACAGCAGATAAAACCAATTTTATTACCACATTTCCTCATTATAATCCACATAAAAACCAACTAATAGCATTATTTAATTATTAAATTCAAATAATTTGAACAGCTTCGATTAATTTTTAATGTATTTCCATGGAAAGTTTGTAGAATACTTATGTATATACATACTAAACACTAAAGGTGAGCAGCTCCCAGCGTGATAGTGATAGGATTTAGACAACCCTTTTGATTTTGTTGTACCTGTATTTCAACTCCAGCATCCACACAAGCACTGTACGTGTCTACATATGTATGTTGTAAGGGAAAACTACACGCCAGTGAGTGAAAAACTAGCGAATTAGTCAGTTTATTATAAATTCTATGACAAAGGAAAAGTTCAACTCCACTCTATAACACTATAATCGAGTTCTGCTGAGTAAAACCTGTTGTTTGTAGCCTGTTGTGCCCCACCATGCTGCGGTGTTGCTGCTGTTGTTGTGGCAAACAACTTTTACTAGCAGCAAACGCTTCCTTATGAGAATTTTCAAATGTCTATTGCATTTCATACTACATATACATATGCATATGTGTATGCAGATAGATGTATATACACATAAATGAGCGATTCACGGGTCGCTGACTGTACTTTTAGAATGGCAGCAGGCGTCGCATACATTTCTATTCCAATTGCATTTGGAGAGACTTAGTGGAGACCACAAGCCTTCAATGCTCCACACAAAGGCATATATACGTACATACACCCAGTACAGTAACGAAAGGCAAAACTCTCCAAAGACATGCCAAAGCGAATGAAAATGTTAATGACCAAGTATAGAATAGAAATAAGCCACGGAGGCATAGCCCCACCACCGGTGCCCACGCCGCTCTTCCCAACCCATTAACGGCGACAACAACTTTTTCATGCATTTGTTGAAAATTTCCTGATTGCTTTCCGTTTCATGTTAGCAGGAGTACTCATTGTTGTTGTTTTTGTTGTTGTAATTGTTGTTGCTGTTGTTGCTCCACCAACCGATAGTTGTTGTGCCCACGCGGCGCATAGAACATAAAGACTTTTATTATTATTGTTATTATTCAATCCTTGCTTGAAATTGAAATGAAATGAAGGGGCAGCGTGTCTTCTCGCATGTCGCCGTTAATGGCCTATTCGTTTTGGCGTTTTATTTTCGTTACTGTTCGTTTGGTGTTAGTTCTCCTACGTGGCATATATAAGTATATATATATATATGGACTCACATACATATGTACATAGGTGTTGTTCTTGTTGTACGTTCTCCGTTTGGTGTCAATCACCTGAATGAATTTCGAGTTGGTCTGTCTGTATCTAACGTTTACATTGAAGTAGAAAAATTGACTTCATGATCTCTCGATTTGTTAGACTTCAGTGATTCGTTCGCTCGTTTTCTTCATAGGCCTTTCATATTTTAATGAACCTCCGAAGAATGCATAAATAAAAGGATTCAAGAAACATTGAAATTTTCCATAAGATTAGCGTAACAAATGCATTTCTGATTTATCTTCTTCTTTATTGCCTCCATTGATTTGAGCGTGCAAGCCGACACTCACCCTCTTCACAGTAGATACAACATGTGGGAGCTACAAGGAAGCAATAGAAATAAGCCAAAGGCGTTTGGAGAATTTAAATGCCCCCGCCACGTTCCTGGCCATTGGTTCAATGCCAGCATGCAGCGAGCGTTTGATGGATACTACGCTAATGGAATGTTAATTTTTTTAAACAAATTTCTTTCTCTTACTTTGATTTTTTATTGCTTATATTTTATTGCTTAAATCAATATGTATGTATATTCTTGGGCATAAAATCCATGTTGAATCACCACAATCAATAATTTCAATACAGGAATTTAATTCTTTTGTTATTTTAATATTTTCTACAAAGAAAAAAGAACGAAAATAAATTCATGTGTGAGTATTAAAAATGTTAATTTTTGGTCAGAAAGTGAAAATGTGTATTCTTAGTGGAATTTCATATGAATTCCTGGCACATCTGCATATGAATATATAAATTTAGGTACGAGTATATGTATGTGTATGAGGACAAACATACATTCAATGCTTATGTATACCAAATGAAGGTGTCAAAACACGTTCTTATCTCAAATAGCCAATCAATCAATAATTAAAATTCGACTTCAAAATGCAAATCACTTGAGCATTTTTCAAAAGTTTTTTTTATAAATTTTTTAATTAAAATTGTTCATAAATTTATGCTTAATTTGAGTTTGATTTATTTACTTGAAAGACAGTCACATCTACATACAATATACATGCATACGGGAAAGGAAAGGGTGAAGGTTTGCCCACTGTTTTCTTTGAATACAATGGTGTGGTGCATTATGAGTTACTGCCAAAAGATGGTACAGTTAATAAGGAATACTACAATGAAGTTATGCAACATTTGCGTGAAGCAATACGGCTCAAACGATCTCAGTTGTGGGAAAACAAATCGTGGATTTTGCATTACGATAATGCATCAGCTCACACATCAATGCTTATTCATGATGTTTTGGCCAAAAACAAAACCGTAATCATGCCTCAACCACCGTATTAACCAGATTAGACTCTCTGCGACTTTTTTCTATTCCCAGAACTAAAGAAACCAATGAAAGGAAAGCGTTTTGCCACAATTGATTAGATCAAGTCAGAATCGAAAAAAGAGCTGATGGCCATACCGAAAAGCGTGTTTCAGAAGTGCTTCGAGGTTTCAAAAAAGTTTTGGAACAAGTGTATTATACCCGAGGGGGATTACTTTGAGAGGGACAAAATAGATATTGATGAATAAATAAGTACTTTTCAAAAAATTCAAAATTTACCTTTTCCTTTGAACACACCTCGTACATCAGTAAAATTTCAGATCGACTTGATTCAATATTAAAAGTTGCAAGATTTTTGGTTGTTATTTATTTAGTTTTAGCTTCTTATAAATAAAAAAATTTATAAAAAATTTCCTATGAAATCAAGATGAGTGACTTGGCTCGAATCCTGCCACAAGAAAAAACATATGTTGAGGGAACTCCTTAGTCTTCAAACAGCAGTCACTTCGATCGATTCCTCTGTTGGCTATTGCGCCATATATGTATGTTTCAAATACAGTCCGTAAAACCCACTAATCAGAATAAGACAACGGCACGACTGTGGAAAAAGATCATAAACGAGTACTCGTCTCTACTTTGTACAGAAAGTGTACTAGGTTTGTTCGAATAAAGTTTCTGTCAGACGTAGCAAATAATTCATTTAAAATTACATTTAAAAATGGCAAATTTCTAAATTTACTTTCAAGAGCAGTCAAACCTAGCATGAAGAATTTCAAGAAAATCGAATTTCGTTTCTCGAAATCAGTTCGAATAGTCATTTTGAAAAATTTAATTTCTCTGAAAATTCTCAAATCATTTGATACCACTTTCTAGACAAATAAAATTTGCTAGTGCAGCACGAGCAAGTAGAAATTGAATTATAGGAAATAAAACTGCAGAAATTAGTTTCAGGGTTGTCAGACAGTGAAATTAAATTTCTCTGAAAATACTCAAATCCTTTCCAGACAAATTAAATTTGCTTGTACAGCACGAGCAAGTAGAAATTTAATTTTAGAAATAAAATTGAAGTGTTTAGCTGCAATTTTATTTCTGCATTTATATGAAATTAAATTGCAGAAATTAGTTTCAGCGTTGTCGCACGGCGAAATTTAAATTTTTGAATGTTAATATGCGTGAACGAAATACAAAATTGCGTGATAATTGCTATGTCAAAAAAGGTTAAAACGATCAACAGCGAAGATTATTCAAATTTTTTAGGAAGATTTGATATGAATTTTTGGCAGAAACGACCGCATTTGGCGGAAAAAAGTACTCTTCCATCAGAACAAGTAAGGGTGCACACGTGTGTAGTCACCATTGGCAAAAATTCATAAATTGGGCTAAGAACTGCTACCCCATCCAGCATATTCTCCAGATTTAGCCCCCTGTGACTATTTGCGGTAAGAGATTCAGATCGAATAAAGAGTTCATCACCAATTTAGGGCCTTGAAAGAACCTATTATTTGGAAGGAATACAAAAATTGGAAAAACGCTGGACTAAATGTATAGAGCTAAATGGAGACTATACTAAGAAACGAGACGTAAAAAATTTATATTTCATTCAAAAAGTCACTGATTAGAATAACGAGTCTCATCAATTTAGCCAAGACGGTCTTTCCGTCTGTCCGTGCACATGATAACTCAAGTAAGAATTGAGATATGTCCTCCTTAAGACATAAGCACATACGCTTTGGGAACAGGCGAAATCGGACAAAGTTCACGCTCATCTCCCATATAACAATAGTTTTGAATAGTTTGAAAATCTCGATAATTCAGTAACCAAATATGCAATTAAACCAGTGGTGCTCGTTCAGTCGGCCCGCGAGCGAGAAGCTTTCTCATGGCATATCTAAGCTTTGGTTTCATCCTTACTTTTTTATTATAATATTACATCTACAGGTTGGGTTATAGCGGAAAGGATCGTTAAGAAGTAGGTAACAAACAATACCTCATGAAAGGGCTGGTAAAAGCCCTTTCTACAAACCTTGATACTGAGCTAGTTGAATTAGAAAATTCGCTTTCGTTGCAACAATTCCTTTGCAAATTTAACATTTTTTGTGTCATAATCAATTTTCATCTGTTTGCAATATTCTATATGTAAGTTTAACCATAGATGACATGAAATTTAATCATATTCTACTCCTAAGCTTATGAATTATATGAGATTGAGTGCTAGTGTTGTTATTTTCTAAACATTGAATCAAAAACAATTTCGAGTTTCCATTTCACACTGCTTTTTGATGGGTAAAATACCGTTCAAGTGATGTATTGGCTTGTCAAGTGTCAGAGAAAGCCGCTTCATCAGAAACGACGGAAAACTGTTGGTTTGCTTAAAAATTGATTTGATATCGTTGGCCTTGCTAAGGACGCCAACCACTATTCATGTCTTGCAACGCACAATCGAAAATGTTTGGAATAATTGGATCGACAAACAGAACTGAATAGGATACTCCAGGGCCAGCCGCGATAGCGAAATGAATGAAGAGGTATTCCTTCATAATAGGGAAGGCTGAAGCCTTTTTGTGAGAACCTTGTTCTTTTATATCAGAAGTACACTGGAAGAGGTTGGGATTCCTTGCCGAGTGGTGATCGTATCTGAAGAACTTCAGTTTCTATTATTTTAAATAACGATCTGTCCAGGATTTGAACATGATTTTTCGTATAATAGCCGTCCCTACTAACAAATTTTCGAAAAGTATGTTACATGTGTCGATCTTATTTCTAGAAGTGAAAATGGCAGTGGACTAAAATTTGTAAAGAGATAGTATGAAATCGTATATTAACTTTGGTCCGTAGTATGTAAGTACCAAAAGGAGAAAAAATAGGCCAACAAAATATATACCGACGTATCAGAATGATGAGCTGAGTTGATTTAGCTCTTACATTTATGCGTACATTTGTCGGCCAAATCGGATCACTATGGCATATACACGGCCGATTCGATTTGAATTTTTTTACCATAAATCCATTAAAAAACCATCTAAGAGTATTCTGGACGTATATAATGAATTGCACATTGGTACTGTAAAATCACTGAAATTGGACGCCGATTTTCACAGACGTGGATTGAATTATTATTGAGACTAAAAATTATTGAAATCGAGGTTTGCTATTTGCAATAATTTTATATGTTCATGAAAGATACAATGATTCGGCACGACCGAAGATAGCCATTTTTTATTGTTTTCAACTAACAAAGGAACCACCCATATTCCGATGTAACTTTTATACAAGCCAAGAGCTACCTTCTTAGGCCAAAGCCCTATGAAAATTTCAAACCTTACTTCGAAATATATATTTGCTTTTTAGCAACTGTACATAATTATATTTACATACATCAATTCTATCATTCTAATAATTTAATACCAGTTACAGTTTCTCTCATTTACACATTTCATTTTTCATTATTCGCGCATGCGCATTGTGTAACTGTTTTAAAACAAACAACAACATTTTTCAAATAATCACCACTGGTTAGGTGTTTGTCGCATTTGTCAAACTATGGAAAATCGTACTGACTGACCAGCGCCACCAAACAAAAACGTACAAATATCACCATAATCATTGTCACCATCACCGTCATCATCATCATTATCAATATCAACACACAATCAGCAAATTCATTGTGGCATTACGCACAATAAAATTATACATCTTTGTGACATTCATAACTGACCATAGTGATCCATCAAAACAGGACTTAAAGGACGTCATGGAAAGTTTGGCTATGTTTTAGGGCTGACCGCGCTATTCATCATATGACGCTTATTTGCACATGCGGACTAGCTGGAAGAGCAGTGACCACTACTCACTTACCCGTTTCATTACGCCAAGCCGTCGCACAGACTGGTGTCAAAGGTTCATCAACAAGAAATTTCTACGTTCTTTTTGTTTACATTTCTAACGAATTACAAAATGATGACAACAAAGTATGAAAATCAACAATGAAGTGAGCCTTAGCTTGTCTATCATCCAACGCACCCCAACACTGTTAGAATGTAGTGGAAATAAGAAAGTTGCTGGTTGTAATGCAACACCACCAGCGCAGGATTCAAATATCTAATCAACAAAGTAACGGCCTTCTGCACTCCAATGCAATCGTTTGATGATAGTGGTGGTGGTGGTGGTGGTGCTGTCGAGATGAAGCTGCTTTTCAGCTTTTCAGCTTTCCACACAGACAGACCATGTTGGGTGTGCTGCGGTGTGCTCTGGCGCTTGGCAGCGCTAGCACAGCATTACGCCCCTCAAATAAATCAGATAACTTCATGGTACGTGCCCCTCATCGGCGCATACACATGCGCACATCTACAAACAATCATACGCACTGAGTGCCTGGTGCAGTGTGAAAACCAGCTCGTCTATTACATGTTGTTGTTCTTAGTTGAAAGTTGTAATGGTGTAATGGTGTAACGTTATCGCCACATCTGCTGCTTTTCCAAACATTCGACTTGTCTTTAATTATAATGAATTCACTATTTTCGTTTTGTTGTTGTTGTTTTTTTTTCACTTTTCAAATGTTAGTGCACGCATTTAGAGATACATATGTACATACATATCTATGCTTGTAAGTTTTTTCGTGTGCTTACGATACGAAATGTGTATAATATGCAAATCTAAAGGCACAAAATTATACATTCATTCGTTAGGACATACACTCGTACATAGCACTCTCACTCACAGATGCCCCTTAGACACTCATATATCTACAATAAATAAACACAGGAATATATTTACATTTACATTAATATATACTTGTACTTACTTATTAACCAAAAAAGTTGCAGCCGTATGGTTGGATCGATGGTCGTGTGTTTTTAGCGAAAACCAGTTTACTAATTTTTCCAAACTTTAATATTTTGAAATTTTGACAAAACTAGCTTGAACTCTTGATGACGACTGCCAACTAGCTGCCATCAGTCTTAAGGACATACGCACATACCAATGCATATGCAAAATGACATTGCGACACTCAACCAACTAACTGACTGACTGACTGTTGTCAAAGTCACTGGGAAAAGGCAAAGTGATAAATGGAAATTTTCATAATGTCATCAAGCTCTTGTTGTTCTTGATTTTGTTCCATAAAATGTTATGCTGAAATTATAATTTTTTTATTTCCCAGCTGGGAAAGTTGTTTTTGAGATTCTGAAATGCGGTTGATCTCGTCAGAAGAAAAAAAAGATGAATATGAATTTAGTTAATCAGTGTATGCTCAGCATTATGATTTGTCTTATACTTTTAAGCCAGAGGAATTCATTCATTTCACTAAAGTCACGAGTGATTAAGATACCTTTTTCGTTCTTTCTGTCTAAAGCAAACCAAATTTGTTTTTAATAAAAAAAAATTCTATTTTACAGATTGCAGTTCATTGATTGCAACTTTTTAGTTATTTTCTAGTAATTTTTGCATATTTTTCGAATCGAGCTATTAAGACAATCTTCTTTTTCAATCTTTACTTAGATGCTCTATTGTGGCAGCTCAGATTACAGCATAAAATAGCAGCTGTCAAAAGACCATAGAATAAGTTAAGAGTTACTTCGAGCACAAACCTTATGAAACATAATGCTTCAGAAGAAGAGAAAAGTTTTATTTTGCTCCATTATCTAATCGAAGATAATCCAATTTAGAACTTGCTGAAGTCTGAATTTAATTTTATTAAATTTTGAGTATACGTTTGTCAAAAGGAAATCACTTTTCCTGCGAAAAAAATATGGAACAGAAATTTTATGGTCCAAGTTTTTCTATTTCTATTCACTACTGTGAACAAAAGTAATTAATTATGAAGAAAACATATATCAAAAATACTCATGAAACACAAACCCTGCATAGCAGCCACAATCTCCACCTATAGAGGACGTTGCTGTCAGTCCCTATGGGGAAGAGTCCTGTAAGACCCAGCGCCGTCGCACATTCAACACTTTGTGGAAGATATAAAAGACCATTGTTGCCATATTAACGACGCATATTCTTTTATTAGTATCCACAGCAGCGATATCAGGTGAATGGATTCCGTAACTTTTTTCATCCTGCATTCAATTACTTTATTTCATGTTCAGAGTAGGTTCCAAAGAAAATAAGGCTCTGATTGGTCTCTATTTTGAACCCCGTTGCCATAAATTAGGAGACACATATCCTTATCAGCCAAAATCTTGTAAGGCAGCACAAAATCAAAACAAAAGAAACATAGAAAACCGCTATCAGATACCTCATAAGAGGTATTACAGAGCCTTATTTGAGAAACTGGGGAAATTGTACTCTTAGACAGTAACTAGAAATAATGAAGAATCAAAAAGGTATCAGCTAACTGAGACACGCTTATGAGGAGAGTAACTTATATATGAACCCAAAGTTCTCCTTTCCTGAGATTGTTTCATACCTCAAACCCAGGTTACAGCTGAATAGAACATATGGATATCCAAAAAATTGATGGACCTAAAGTTGACGGAAAATATGAAGTTTTTAGAAATCACTACATCTCTGAAATGTAATACCCGTGGGTGGAAGCATCTAGCCATATAATAGGAATACCATATATTTTTCCGGTAAATTTATCTAAAGTATAACAAATGCTCTATAGATGATCAAATAGAGGTTCTATTACATCACATTAGATAGAATATATTACTTTTATCACAGAAAATGCATTGTGGCAAAATGAAAAGCAAATATCAAATTTATCATTAAAAGATATTCGTGAAAGTCTCACGTGGTTTTTCGTCCCTCGGCAGGAAATATCTGACATGAAATAATAAAAGCTCGTTAAAAAATATTCAGCCGTTCGAAGGTATAAAATTTAGGTCCCTCCATTTATTGGAAAAACATTAAGACGCCCACCACAAATTGAAGGAGAAGCTCGGGATTAGAGAACAAAAACAATTATCAATTGAAACTCGCTTTATCGCACATCAACCGCCTCTTCAGGTGTCGAAAATTATTCTTTACGTACGGTAATAAATAAAAGTCATTCGGTGCCAAGTCTGGACTATACGATGCATAACTCTTCAAATCGATGCTTTGAGTGCTCAAAAATGCAGTTCTTTCAGTCGATGTGTGATGAAGAGTAAGCCGTCTTCGGCGGTTGGGTTTCCTGATTTTTTGACAGATAACTGGCAAACAAATGATTGTGTACCACTCAGAATTTATTGTTTTGCGTTATTCTAGTGGTACGGTTGTGACGTGTCCAGTTAAAAAACAAATACAAGCAAACATTTGCTTGGAAGTGCCACGCGCACGCACTACTTTTGCTGGATTTGACTCATCTTGAAACAGTCATACAGTCGACAGCTGTATACTTTCGGGCCCATACGCTTAATCTGCGATTCATGCCGCGATGCCATAGGCGGGTTTCGAAGCACAGCTATAGTATTTTTTAGCATTTTTCTAGACCAGTCGACACGAGCCTTTTTAGAGCGATTGACAAATTGTGTGGAATCAAAAAGTTCATTCAATATTGAATGTATGCTGATTCCAGTAATGCCTCCAGTTGTTTCAATCTGACGATCATGTGACCTGACGATCTTGCAATATTAGTTTTCGACCAGCATCAATAGTTTCCGGAACAACAACTATTTTTGGGCGACAAGGAAATTCGTCTTGGAGTTATTGAATTCACCATACCATCAATAAAGGCAGATCCTTGATGGAGCTTCATAGCCAAAAATTTAATTAATTTCATCGATGCATTGTTGCTGAGTTAATCCATGTCGAAAGTTACTGCAAACAACTCAAATTGCATAGCATTTGTATGTCAAAATGTTCTGAATATATATAACATTAAAAATGTCAAACACTTAAGTTGTCAGTTACCAGATTACAACACTAGGATTGCCATATCCCGATATAACATATAAAATGCAACACTGGCCGCAATAGCCTAGTGGTTACTATTGCGTGCTATAATTCAGAAGGCCAAGGTTTGAGTCTAGGTTCGAGCAACATCCAAAATATAAAGTATTAATTTTTCTAATTGCCGTCGCCCTTCGGCAGGGAATGTCAAGCCCTTCGAGTATATTTTTGGCATGAAATAAAAGTTCCCCATAAAAATCCATGAGCGTTTGGAGGTGGCTTAGAATTAACTGTAGGTCCCTCCTATGTGTTGGTAAAAACATCAAGACGAAAAACCCCGAATTAGATGAGGAGCTCGGCTGAAAATCGCCTCCGCGGTTACAAAGCGCCTAATATATATATATATTCTTGTACAACGAATTCTAATTCCGGATTAAAATATTTTCTAAAAAAGGAAACATTTCAATAAAACGAAAATTTCAATTCTTAAGTACCTTATAAAACAAAGTTAAATACATGTAATTTTCAAATAATAACCAACTGACAAAATGGGATCCACCCACTCTAATCTGTCTATTGTTACAACTAAATAAAAGAAACAATAAACTATTCAATTGTTTCGATAACAATGGTGGAATGTAAAAAAAAGGAATAATGTCAATTCATCATTTCCCTTTTGTAGATTTCGTGGAAGAAAGTTTTTTCCCTTTTTGATTTCTTCTCAGTTTTGAAGGACATGCAAATCATTGCCATTACTGCGTGTGGCGCGGTCAAACAGAAAACTAACAAAACAAATTTACTTTCAACAAATTCTAAAAAATACAAGAAACAAAAAACGCCGTTAACAATAACAATGAAAATTACCTGCTAATTAACACTTGAATAATACATAAAAAAAGGATGAAAAGGATATGGCAACTCAATAGTCGCTACTTCAAAGAAAATCACTTGCGGCTGCGGTTGCAATTATGACTGATGCCAAATGAGTTGTTTGCTCTTCACAGTTATGATGAGTATTGAATATGTTTGCATTGTGTGGGCTCATACTAAAAACTCATCAGAACTCAAGCAAATCCATTTGAATATATTCCAGAAAATTGCTGACAGCCTCGTGGCAAGAGACTCTAAGTGATGATTTCTTCTATTGTGGAAAGCAATCAATCAACTTGATGGAAAATTGCATGGATTAACACACTGGATATAATTTCAAAGATAATTTGTAGGTGGAAATGATAGCACATACTTGATGGTTTAATATATAAAATTTATCTGTAAAGAAGCATATAAGGATTTTTAGAAAAGAATAAGGGAAAACGGTGTATTCAAAATGTGATGGCGTTGTTGTTAAATGCCAAAAATCCTGATTAAATCCAACTATTTATAATTCTCAACAAAATTTTATACAGCGTTATCAAGTTTGTGGCCTTAGTTTTTACAAACTTCGATCCGTTTGAGATAATTTCCGACCGCTTTTTGACACATATTGGGCGGTACCTCAGCCATAACTTGAGGAATGCTGGTTTTTAAGTACTCAAGATTTAAAGGTTTATCCGCATAAATACGATCATTCGCGTAGCCCACAAAAAAAGGTCAACGGTGGTTGTGTGGCATGTTGCACCATCTTGTTGGAACCGCGTATTGTCTAAGTCGTGTTCTTCAATTACCAGCCAAAAAAAGTCAGTTATGATACGAACATAGCGCTTTGCTATTTACGTATCTACCGTGTGAGAAATGTGCTTCGTCGCTGTAGAAAATTTTGTTGGAATAAATCGTGATCCACTGCTTGTTGTTCAAGCACTCAATCGACGTAACTACGACGTTGTGTTGGTCCGTTGGCATCAGATGTTGTGCGAGCTGGACTTTATATGAATGTAGGTGTAAGGGCAAGTGTAAAATACGCTAATAGTTATATTATTATAATAAAAAAAAATATTTAAATTTCGAATTTACAATGTCACACGCACAAAGTTTAAATAATATAAAAACTCTCAGGTTGCTATTAATATATAATGTGCTTGCAAGATGTTCTTCGTCGGATTGATAATTTCTTAAGCATCTTATTTTGCTCTATGCACAGTTGGAAAGATTTTAGAAATCAAAAACTTCTTTAAGTGATTTTATATAAACAACAACCTAAGTTGCACTAGTGCAGCTATTCGTTTAACAATCCGATACAAAAATTTTATTGAAGTTCTGAAGCTAGATTTCCAATATTTTGGATAAACAAATTGCAGTATTTCTAAAACTAAAAATATTCGCCTAAATTCAGGCCACGTTTTTTAACGGTAAATTTATGAGATAGACTATGAAACGTTGCCTACATTTGTGGTGATAAAAAATAATCAATAAGAGACATACAAAAACCTTTAACATCTATATGCATTTATGTAATAGACAGTGTTAGTATTCTGCCTAGTAAAAATAATACTCAAGAAAATTACCGAAAAATCTCCGAAAAAAAATGATAAAAATAATTAATTTTCTCATGCAATTTTATTATGCAATCTTGATGATTGATTACGTCCATGTTTACGTTACGTTATGGCAATTTTTATTTTTATTTTTTGGCAATTTTTTGCGACAATTGGATTTTGCCTAAATTAAGATAAGGACCACTTTTTCTTATTCATGGTTCCATTTTTTTTTTTTTTTTTTGTACGCACGTAGCTTTCAATATATTCAATTAACGTCCACTTGCCGACGCCAATTATAATATATAAATTTAATCACAAATCGTGGCAACGTGTGTTTTGTTTTTAATAAATATTTCTAAATTAGGTATTTTTAAAGTTAATTACGAAAAGAAAATTTTATTTTATTTTAAAATCGAGAGTTTTCGTAAAATATTATGTAAAATTTCTATTAAGAATTAACAATAATTTTGCATGAATTCCAGTGCCACCAACGCAATTAGACACTGCAAAACATTCCATAGACTCCAGCCAGGTGTTCGCAGTTTTCATTGAAAGGAATTAATACAAACAATGAACCTTCTGCCTCTTAAGGAGGACCCATTGATGACACAACTAAAAATGTCTAAACAAACAATTTATATTAAATCCTTTTGAAAGGACCTTAAAACGTTGCTCATTTCCTGCAGATGGATTGTTGCTTAAACGACCGTAAATTTCAGAGCTATAGAGCAAAAATGCTTTCCGTTGCACTAAATTTGCATAATTTTAATGAGAAAAAATCAGGTGAATATGTACATGTGTGTCTCCGAACACTATAGAATTTTGTTTAGAAAGAAACTAAACTAACATTGTAGTGTACGAAGACAATATATAGCTAAGCCTTGCTTTCATAGCAGATTTTCGCACATTTGACAATTTAACAGAAAAACAGTTACAATACCAGCATCCCTACATATACTCGTATGATATACATATACATACATACATATGTGTATCTTCTCCATGTTAACCTGCACGTACATACATTGCAAATTGAATATATGCAAGACACAAGCAAACTAAATTTAGTTACAAAGATGTGATCTAGAAGTACGAGAAATATGAATCCTTGGGTTGAAAACTGCATACCCTGGACAATGATGAATTGTATATATCTACAGCTACAGCTAAACCGGCTTTAACTTGAACTCTGCCCAAACAAAAAAGAGCTCTTTCCTCAAATAATGCGTACTTTCTTTGGCCATACAGTTAAATGCTTTATTATTTACTTAGTTAATGAAGATAGAGATTTTTGCTGAGGATAACGTCAGCACAAACCAAAGAAGCTGACAGCATGGAAGGAATGTACATATATAAGTATGTATATGAATTCATACATTTATATTTACAAATCATTGAAAATTACTTTCTTGGAATGCATATGCATTTATACATACATATGTATTGATTTTTATTTTTTGTATATATATGTACATGTGTGTATATTATGTACATATATATTTACAATTGGCTTATTTATTTCGCTTTGTTGATTTAATCCTGCTTAGCATGCGCTCTGCCACCAGCACAGCACAACCCAAACATCACAGCCTGGACTTGTTGTACTGTCTAACTATGAACAGTACTCAGCTGCAAAGATTTTCGCCCGTAGATAGATAGATAGAAAAACTATATATTTCTACAATTCTAACTGCAAATGAACAACAAGTGACCAAATGCACCATTGCACAACTGACTAATCCTTTTTCCTATGAATGAGCATACAAACTGGAAAAAATATTTTATTTTTTCAGTTGAAGGAACAAAATTACTCCTACTCGTAGCAAAAAAAATATATACTAACAAACATATGTACATACATGCAGGTGAGACACCCAAAATATTGGCGCAAAAAAAGCGCGCCAAAATTATACTAATTTTCATTAGGCAAGAACAAAGCCAACCACAAAAAATGTGGCTATAGATATGATCATTCGTTACCGGATAGTCAGCACTGACCTCGCTTAGTGGGCGACCACAGGGTAATATGAGATGATGAGTTTCTTGCAATTTTCAGATAATTTTTTTCTACGCTTGCTACGCACCATTGTTTCTTTGTTTTATGGCATACCAGTTGAGTTGATGGCATCTTATCAATCAGTAGATTTAGATGGATTTAATATGAAAAATCTGTGTAAACAATACAAGAAATTTTGGAAACAAAATAAAAACATGAAAAATGGGCAGTTATTCCATTGAAAACATTTGAATAATTCTTATCGATTCTTGTACAATAATTCGCCTGTATCATAATAAGCTTTTTAGTTGCAAAATAGAAAGAAAAACTTCACTAAACAGAACTTTTCACTGCGTCCCCTATTGAAAATCTACTGATAAGCAAATTAATAATTTTTTCAATGAAATTTTAGAGTGTTATTGTAATTTTATCACTTTTCAACAAACAAAATATGTTCTGATCAGCTCGAAAAAGTACTTAATGTTATTGAACAGTGAACTGAAAAAGCTTCCAAAATTTTTTTTTTTGTTAATAACAAAATCACCATTCATTCTAAAAATTTCAACTTTTCTCCTTCTTAATTAAAATCTTTATTAGTATGTTTGTTTTCTTGTTTCGGTTTTTCCGATTCTTAAAGTTCGGTATGCAGCTCTAACGAAAACCAAAAACCCCATATAAAAAAAGTGCAAAAGAACGATGCACGAAAATTTTTTTTATCAAGCAGTATGCACCTGCAAAAAATCTCCATTTTCTACTGCTATTTTCTAAAGTTTTTAAACAAATACAAAAGCACGGCGAAATATATAGTCTCACATATTTTTCGCGATAAATAAGAAGAAGACGAGTTTTCAAACGTATTAAAGCTAACTTATAAAGCAAGTTATGTAATCCTTTTAGTTTTTTCATCAATTTCTACACCTTTTAATTATTTTTAGTATACATAATCAGCGACAAATATTTACCGCGCTCGACTCATGTTTTTCGTTTTGTTTATTGACGTTTGCATATCTTCCTACGTAAAGAGCTGTTCACAATAGAAAACCAATCTGTCAAATTTCCATGCCTACTACATTTTTCGAATCACGAAATATATGAGTTTTTTTTTTTTTTTTGTTAAAGCTGCATACCGACCTTAAACGTTCAAGGGCCATAGGACAATAAATATAGTGAATCGATCCAAAAAGATACTCATTACTGCAAGTTAAATTTTCTCAACTTCAAGGAACACTTTTTTCTCAGGACCTTGTAAAGCGATTGATCTAAATCTTGGATAAGCTATTGGTAAAAATAGTAACATCAATGAAGGAAATTGAGAGCTACATCGGTTCAAAAGATTCTTTAAAACAAAACGAGGTTACGTTTAAAATTTGCGTAAGTTGAATTTTTAAGCATTTAAGAACAATTTTAATCAAATTTCTTTTGAATTCCTCATTAAACTTTCTATACATTTAAAAACGGTACGTCATATTGAACAAAAATGAATCCTATTTTTTTATATAGAAATCAATGTATTTTGACGATTTCATATTTCAATGAATGGAGCTTATTCGATTACTGTATTTATGAAAAAACCAAAAAACAAAAAATCAATTAAACTAAAATAATTTAATGAGAATACAGCTTATCCTGATTAGGATCACTAGGGCTAATAACTTTCTGTATGGCTCCTCTTCGTGAGTGTGCTTTTATTGGTCGTTATATCTCAGGGAAAAAAGTAGATGTGTATTTTTGTTCACAGTGGTTTCTTCTCTCTTAATAACAATATTTAGTTTTTAGATTTGCAAGTTGTTTTCGTTATATTCTCTGATATATTTCTATGTTCAAAATTCTTCTTTAAACTTTATCCGTAGTACTGTTATTGAAAAATTGTGATCAAGCAGGCGTTATACGTAGGAAAAAATTATATGCGCATTCCGAGATTAGTGTCTTTTTAAGAGCGGGCAAGTAGCGTGAAGTGCATTGGTGATAATTTTTGTCAGAATCTTAGCAAGTAAAAGAATTCTGTTCATCTTTGAAATAAAATATTTACATTGGATATGGTTTTTAGGTTAAAATGTCACGTTCTACACAATTATCACCGGAGGAGCGTGACTGACTGAGGTTTGTCTGAATCGGGAAAGAAAATTGCCGAGATTGCTTCCAGAGTGAACCATCATAGAAATACTATTTACAATTTTTTAAAAAACCTCCGAAAGTTATGGTGCAATTAAGCGCAGTGGAAGGCCGACTAAAATCGATGAAAGATGTAAGCGTGATTTTCAGCGACGAGCAACACAGAAAAACATGTCTTGCTTTGAAATCAAAACGCATTTAAACCTAGGTGTGTCAAGAAGAAGAGTCCACTAATCTTGACACAAAATAAATTGGTTATATATATGAGTTTCGGAAGAATATACCTAAGCTGTAAAGTCGACATATACGCGCACGTCTAGTCTTTGCTGAAAAACTAAAATTTTGGAGAGATGAGTTAAAAAGGGTTATTTTTTCTGGCGAAAAAAAATTAATTTAGACGGTCCTGATGGCTACCATAAGTACTGGCATGATATGCAGCAGCCCCGCCAAACCCGCTATAAGCGAAATAATGTTGAAGGTTCACTGGGGACGAATGCAGAAATATATTCTAAGCTATTTAATGAAGTACTGATCGAATTTGCTGGTAATCTTTATGGTAATTTCTGGACTTTCCAGCAAGAGAATGCACCAATCCATCCTGCTCGCGCGACTAAAGACTTCATTTCATAAAAACATACCCCTTTTGGAGTGGCCAGCGATAAGACCAGATCTTAACCCTATTTAAGAAGCCTTATTGTTGACATAGGATGAAATTAACAATTTAACGTTAAAACAGATGGTTGATTACATGCCATATTTTTTTTTCTAAAAAAGTAAAGCATATAAATTATTAAAAATGTCGAAAATGTATGTTTACTTAAGCTAAACTTATTATATATATTTGTATACGTATATGTGTTGCCTAAGAAGAGCAAATGTTAGGATTTTTCATATTATTCAAAAAAAAAAACATCTTGAAACTGGTTTGCATTTATTTTTGTTGATACTAATAATATCTACAAATGAGATGAATTTAAATAGTAAAAAGGTGTTTCTTCCTGCTGTTTTATTTCAAATTACTTTTTTCCATGAAGTACCTTTAGAGTACATGAAATGGTATGCTTGTTCCGGAGTATGTAAGTACCTAAAGAAGAAGAGATAGACGCATAAAAATTTATACTCAGTTTTTGAGATATTTCAACAAAACTTGGTAGACAGATGCACTGGTACACTTATACGTACATTTGTCTGAACAAGCTAGATCGAATCATAAATTCGTAAAATTTGGTGCAATCTAAATCGAATTTAACAATTTATAATAAATTTGATATGTTCATGAAAGGTATAAGACGGCGGCATAGCCGAAGACAGACCCTCTTTCTTGTTTTTATCATGTTCTCATATATATATTTATGAGTACGTTTGCTTTGCTTGTTGTTTCTTGAGATAAGAAGTAACAGCCATACCGGCGGTCGTAGTACGTGCTAGTTCTTTTGACTTTTCCTTACCTTCTCTATCCGTGTGTTCCGAAACCCAAGTACTGATCACTTCGCTCTCCCCTCACAGTCTGTTAATTGTTTTCTTGCATGTTCTCACACATTTGGACTTTGTGCTGCTTAATTAGATCGTCTTAATTACTGATTGGCTGTCAACAAGAAACTTAATAGAAGTTGCTATCAAAGCAGTTGGCACCTTTAGTAACGCTCACAATCTCTACTGGGAACATATAGTTATAGTCACTAAGTTTGAAGTTGTTCTGCTGTGCTACCTCACATTTAGATATGAATATCCTTACAATTAATGATAGCCTTGTTTTCCGTCCAATCTTCCCTGGCCGAAAAGGTGTAGGTGACTTCCAGCTGGCATAAAATTTCCATAATCTCGGTGATATTGTCCGTTAAGGCGAAATCTGTTGCAGTAAGAAGACTGGATCTAATTCTCTGGAACTTTACTTCTTTTCGGTAAGTCGGAGCTAAGCGTTCGTGATGATGATGACGTAGAAGTTTTCTAGATCAAGACTAGGTTAAGTTAGGCTTTCAAACAAAAAATCTTTCGGATAAAGATTCATCGTAGATCTTATTGTTTGAGAATTCATAAGCTCTTTAATGGATCTCAATTATATTGGCAGAAGAATAGGTAGCAAAACTATTTTTAGTTCGTGTTCTGGCCAGAGGCCTTACGTTGTTACACTTAATATCAAATATTATTATATTAGACTCCGAGGGGTTAACATTGCTTTGCAAGGGGCAACCGAAAAACCAAATATATTTTATTTTGAATGTTGAACTACCCCAAAGGTCCTTGTATTTGGTATAATTATTTCCTTTTCCCTTAAGGCCCTGCCCTCGGTATAATTATTTCTTTTTACAAAGCGATAACATATACATATGTATATATACATATCTGTGACCTAACATTAATTTCAAATTTTCGCTAAATCATCATATCATCATTCTTCAACCTAATTATCGGCTATGCATGGAATGTACCGTTATGTTGTCATTTGCCTAATTTGTATGCAAAGGCAACGGTGCCTGAAACAAAAATTTTGTAATCATAAAAAGAGCCTAACTAATTTCTGCATGTATGAAATACCCAAGTCATTGGCGGCAAGTAAATTGATTACACGAATGAATAAATTTCAAGTATTGTAGCAGCAGGAATAGAAACCGAAAGGACAATATGTGTGTATATATGTACATACATATATGGCACACTTGGCGACATCGAATAAGAGGAGCCTACGATGTATAGGATTGTAATGTATGTACGAGTTTGTATATTAGTAATTTTTGTCGGCAACCGGTCAAATACTGTAATAACATATGTGTGCTGTGATACAAGTAGCCGCCAAAACGGGGCACAATAATACAGAAATATATACATATGTATGTGCATGTTAAAGTAGTTGGGTCTCCAAATAAATACATATTTATATATGCTAGTTTTGAAAAATATATTTGAGTATATATGTATAAAAAAAAACTCGTAGTTAGACCTGTGATAAATGCAGTGTCATTAATTACACTGTGTCGTCTGTAATGTTTTCGTGGTAGGCACTGAATCATCTAATTGTTTTCACAGGCTCCTTGATATACTTTTTGACTGAGCAATGAAAATACAAATTAACTGACCCTAAATAAAGACGGTCAATAATTTGATGAACTTTGATGAAATTTGAAGCATTGAAGTCATACAGTGAATAACGTTTAAAATTCTCAGATTTTTATAAAAACTTCGATTGTCAAAGGATCATTTTATATATACATTCTTTGAATGGATCGGGATCTCATTTCTGAGATAGCTTAAAACTTTTGCACGGCTGGAAGGCACTTGGATTCATCGTTTAATAAAACGTTTCGGAATTAAAATTAATCACGAAGATCTGGTAGAAGAAAAGTGCAATGGCCGAAATCTCAGCCCAAATGTCGATTAAACAGCGGGCAACTACCAACAGAACTGGACGAATATTAAGGTTTGAGCGTTTTACAATAGTTCTCCGTAATTCAGTCACCTAGTAGAGGTTCAACGGCACGACAGTTGGAACTGAGTACAATGTTAAGCTTTAATACATAACACATGATGGTCGGAAAGAGAGCAGAAGGACTCTAGTATACAGAGTTGTCATGAAAAGCAAACGGTCGTCCGATCAGACAATAAGCTACTCTGAATTCACTTAGGATGCAATGGAATGTAGCTGCTGAAGGCACAGCCAATAGATTTTTAGCTAATGATAGACTGAGCTTCCCATTGCATACGAAAAGCTGCACCTTACATAATATTCTATCGAGAAATCTAGTACAGCTACGGTCTGGATACTCTAACGGCTAAAACCTCAGCCGATCACAACTCTACTCCTACAAATTTAAAGTTAATATGGATATGTTGAATGTAATGAGTCACTCGGACGGCAAATACATTTACACACCCCCTTAAACCGGTAATCCAAATATATTTTCTGCTTCAGCAGTTGGTTTCTTGAACTATCCGTTAGATTGCGTGTCTTGAAACTGGAAAAATGCTTATATAATCAATATAGAAGAAAAATTAATTTTAATGTCAACAATGGATGAGCAGCTAGATAGATAGGTAAAGTTATTGCATCGAGTTACGTCTTTTTACTTAAACTCTCATCTACATTGTACATGATTCTACATAAATTCTCCCCTTTCGGAAGGCAGAATTTAAAAAAATATGTTAAAGTTGCTTCCGGCTGCTCCAGGATATTTCGTCGGCAGTTCCGGTAATTCTCCCATCCTAACATTCTTCCCACATCCTTCTGTTTCTGAAAAGTGTCAATACATTTTTCGAAATTCTCCCATCCTAACATTCTTCCCACATCCTTCCGTTTCTGAAAAGTGTCAATACATTTTTCGAAATATTTCCCACTGGTCACATACGAGAACATAACCGAAAATGCCGTTAGCGTATCGTATTTCTCAAAACAACATTATTAGTTACCACCATCTGGTCAGTAGACAACAAAACATCAACACCAACAACTTCAACCACTTGAACAATACCGTTAGTGCAACATCTGAACAAATGCAAAACAAAACAAAAAACAAAACCAACAACAACAACAACATCCGTAGCATCCACCTACAAAAATCAACAAGCACTTGCCGCTGCAATCTGCAACTCAGCCGCCTCCGATGCCAAATCTGCCGCCACTGATGCCACCAACACCGACAATCTTAGAACCATGACGACGACGGACCTGCCAATAATTGCCCAATTGATTTGTTTACATAGCTTGGCATATGTAAGCCGATACGATGTTTGCGTGCCAATACCTAACTTTGCAGAATATCGGTGCACATGTTGCAAGTCTCTTCAAGGAGGCTATAAATTAAAAAATAAATAAAATGAAATCACTGCTTTGGTCAAGTCGGTTTGCTCATATGACATAAAAACATATGCACAAAGTAGCGGTCGTACATTATGGGCTAGCTCATATTACACATATATGCGTAGGTATGTGTATGCACATATGCGCATTTTTCCTTTAATTTTATTATTCAATCGACAGCTATGAACAACAACACTGACAGCTATTTTTCAGCGATGCTCAACAGATATGACTTTTGTATGTGTGAAGGATATGCTAGAAAAGTATTATCTTGCTTTTAACTTGAAATATTTGTATACATTCGTCCATATATTACAAGTATTATAAAAAAAAGCAGTTAAAATTCTGGCTCCAAAAATTTACCAACTCAAGTGTTAATCGGTGATTTTGGATAATTTTTATTCTCAGTCCTTGGCGTTTGTTTAGATTAGAAGCCATTAACACATCTCCTTTTCACTGAATTCATATCGATATGGTAATCCTATACGTGGAATGTGTCCTTGAAAGGATGCTGTAGATTTATTTGTTGTATTTTTGTTAACTTTAATAATACCAAGCCAGTGAAGCACATATTCTCACACAGATTAGTAGGGCTAGGTAGATTATAAACCTCGTATATTAGTGTACGAGTATTTATGTTATAACGGTAAATATATTTTAGATAAATTTTATCATGGCACCGAGAAAAGAATATAAGGTATTAATTTTCAAATCGACAGGAAATTGAATACCAAAATGTCCTTGAAGCTATTAAAGTATTATTAAGCTATACTGGTTAGATCTTGACAGTTCGTTGACGGTGGGTTCAATATTACACATTATACATGGAATTGAGTAAAAGACGACCAGAATACAAGCTTAACGCTTGTTCTTGCCCGGCATGCTACCTGCTTTTGCTCTTGTAAGAATGTCGGCCACCAAAGCGTCTCTTTCACTACTGCCGTATGTCGTCATCATGAAGCCTTCGTGTGTTCTTGAAGAATTTCGATTTTTTTTTCGGTTACACTCCCACACATTCCGGCATCTATCTTTCTCTGTAATTACGTATTTTTCTCCCTCTTGAACTGTTCTTTTTCTTACTACTCAATAAGGCGTTCTATTTATCATGCCAGGTTGACATTAAAATCTAATTTTTAGTTTATACTTTAAATAACCTTCGTAAAGTACAGAAAAACATGTATCACGAATGGAGTTAGAAGATTAAATTCTTACTCCTGGGGTGAACCTGGTCCCAAGGCAATTCAAAACTGCGTATCTTCTTCTTTGACGTAAGCACCGCTTCCGTGATTATAATCGAATTAACGATAGCGCGCAAGTCGTTTCTTCTTTTAGCTATTCGGCGGCAATTGGAGACACCAGGTGAAGCCAGTTCGGATTCCATCCGATTATTCCTCTTCAGCCCGACAATGTGTCCTAACCAGCGTAGCTTTGGCCACTTCCAATGCGCAGTCCGAAAACTTCCATACATAATCCGACAACTTTTCTCTCCAATGCTTCCAATGCCGATTTCTGATGTTATCGTCCAAGCCTCTGCACCATATAGCAGGATGGGAGTCATGAGCGACTTGTAGAGGTTGGCAGTTAATAGCCTTACGCCCACGCCACGCACTCTTAAAACGTGACCAAGCCTTATGCAAGATGTGGAGCCTTGGCTCACGGCTGAAATAGAAGAAGTTTCAGTGGAACCCCTTCAACATATTCGTTTTAAGGGTCCGCTGAAGTCTAATTGCAGCGTATGTTCACCATAGGTGCGGGTCGCTATGTTATATAAATATATTTCAGCTAATACTCGATCGTCTGACGAGATTGTGCGTTGGGTTCGGTAAATACCTCGTAGAAATCGGCTCCCATTGGAAAATGTATATATATTGAACTAAGTATACTTTCGGTTAAACCGGTATTTGTTAGTTAACAGCAAATTTAACGGTTAAAAAACAAATTAAATTTGATCACAAATGTTAATATCGTTACTTATGTTATAAAGGGTGATCTATTTCGAGATCCCTACTTTTTAAAAGAAAAAGCACAGAAAATTCAAATTTAATTGGGAATGTTTATTATTATTCGAAAGAACATTTTTGGCATTTATTTTTTGAAGATTATCTCTTTAAATGTTGGTCACGGCTACGTCCCAGATATTCCATCCGTTGAGTTGAATTGTCGATGACTCGTTCAAACTTTTCGACTGGTAACCGGCGAATTACAAGCGTGATGTCTTGCTCCAAGGCCTGAATCGAAGCGAGATTGTCCGCATAGACTTTAGACTTTACATATTCCCACAGGAAAAAGTCTTACGGTGTGTTTCACACGATCTTGGTGTCCAATTGACCGGCCCAAAATGTGAAACTATCTGCTCACCGAAGTGTTCTCTCAATAAATCTATTGATTGATGCGATGTGTGGGAAGTGGCGCCGTCTTGTTGAAAGCAAATGTCGCGGAGATCACGAGCTTCAATTTCAGGCATCAAATAGTCGGTTATCATGGAGCGATAACGGTCGCTATTGACGGTTACGTTACAGTCAGTTTTGAAGAAATACGGACCGCTGATTCCACCGGTTCACAAACCACACCAAGCCTTTGTTTTTTCTGGATGAAATGGCAGCCCTTAAATCTCTTCAGGCTGCTTTTCGTCCCAAATGCGGAAATTTTGCTTGTTTACATACCCATTGAGCCAGAAATGAGCCTCATCGCTCAGCAAAATTTGGCGATAACGTCGCATCTTTTTGGAACTTTTCAAATGGGGCGAAGCGATGTCGCTTGGGAGGGTCAAGCGGCTTCAGTTTTTGCAAAAGCTGTATTCTGCACGCTTTCAATTTAAGATCTCGACGTAAAATTGTTGCAAGCGGCGCCGAATCGACTCTTCACGGTCTTGTCGTAAACTCTCAGCTACGGCCGCTATATTTTTTTCACAGCGTGCCGGTTGAATATTATCCAATAATGAATACTGGGTCTCAAGATGGGTGATGATGTTGCAAATAGTACGCTCGGCAGGCCGATTATGTTGACCATAAGTTGAGCAAAGCTCGCGAAACACATTCTTTACAGAACGTAAAATTTCGTAATGAAGTTGAATGATTTGTAAACGTTGTTCAGGCGTTAGATCATTCTTTCTGTAAATCTTCCGAAGGCTCCCGAAGTATATTTTTCCTTAAGCACTCATTCCATAATATAATATAATATTCGTTTTTATGTTCTTGATTTAATTTTATTTCACGTGTCTATTCTATTGATCTCTAATACTTAGATTCCGACATATATGTGAAAAATTTCGAAGAGGATAAAAAGATAATTAAAATTATTTCTACAAACACGTTTTTTATATTTGCACAAAGCGCAATTCCGAAAAACCCATTTTCTCTGCAATATTTCATGAAGATTGCTTATAGCTTGACGTTTTCTTTATAGAACAGATTTGTAACGCTGAAAAATGAGACTGTCATGACTGTTTGGAATTTTATCATTTGCCGCCTACAAAAAACTACTGTTGAAACAAAAACAAAACGAAATATTTGAAAGTGAACCTGCAACTATGGGATAGTTTGTAGAGCAACGATTGAAAGACCGCCAAAAATGAGACTAACTGACGAACTGCACATCTTATTGTTATTGACTTTCCACCGTACATATAGGAAGAATAACAATAACAATAATAAAATACTGAATTATTTCGCCAAACACTTCAAAGTCCTTTTGTGTCTTGCCATTCTGCCAGCGTTGATTCTTGACTATGGCCAAATATTTCGAAAGATTCATGACGGGATAACAACCACAGCAGGTCGCAATTGTGGAATACGAACTCACAGTTCAAAACACACATACACTTGTGTATATAGCAGAAAGGAGTTCAAGGAGATGAGAAACAAACAGCAACCCAATGCATTCAACAGGTGAAAGATTCATTAGGCAATAAGAAATGCGAGGATTTTGGGTTCCCAATTTGTTGTTTATTTCTAATTACGGCAGGCATTGTTCGAGTGCCCATCAGTGGTGTGGTGTTGAGCAAGGAAATGCCAAGTAAAATGCAAGAACCTGTGCGTATCTAAGAAACCAAAAAAGCAATTGGCATCAAAGGAGATTTCAATTCTGAAATTTTGGCGCGCACTTTTTGTATGCGGAGGTTTTTCTTTTCTTTAGAATTACAAAAATCAAATTGCAAATTAATGTACACACATACATATGTATATATCTACTTATAGTTGGTTGATTCTTTGTTATAGTTTTTTTTTCATATTTTCACACATAAATTAGAAATCTGTCATGGCTATTGTCCTTTGTATTTAATGATCTGCCACTTGAGTATAGTTCATGAATTGTTATCGACTCAGATGATGGCACATAAATATCTAACGTATATTTTTATTTATTTTTTTTTTCTTTAAATTTTTTTTATATGTTTTTCTATTTATTTTAGCGCTCTCTGATCCTTCAAGAACTCCGACAGTTTTTATTTTGATTGGTAATTTTCGATTTATTGCAAAGAGGTGTGGTATGCACATTAATTCAACACATGGTGGTCCTTGACTTTCGCCGCGTAATGTAGTTGCCTTTTATGACCGTTAGAGTGGGCGTCTTAACGGTATGATAAGCAATAAAATTGTATTATTTTATTGTTGCAGGCGTTTATGGCATTCGTTGCAGTTGCAACCCACACATGAGGAGCATGCAGAACACCAACGTTGCGAATTTTAATTTGTTTTCTTCCATTGTATCTACTTTATTACCTTCAATTTAGTGTTGTCAAGTAGTTAAAACAAAACAACATTGGATTTCTTCTATACTTTCTTGCACCTTGCTTCTTTCCTTTAGTTTCTAATTAAGATCAGTTAAGCGTGTAAACCACTGTGTCTGACTTTCGAGAATGAGATTATTGTGCGACCTAAGAAGAAGATTGCATATGCAAACAGACTCCTAGCTACGATCTCAACCTGTCACACAACAGGATAGGCGCCAACACCAGCACCCAGCAACATTACAACAGGTTTTACGCAGTCAGAATGTAGTCAGCCAAGCATGTGCATGGTGCAAAAATTGTCAGCATGACTCTGCACTGATCTGCAAATGCATTAATCTTTTCCTTACTTTCTTTCCTTCCCTCTCCCTATCTCTGCTATTTTGATAAATCGTCATTGAAATTTGGCATAAAAATTGTTTAAAGAAAAGAATGTCACGCAGTGCATTACATCCGATCTCCCATGGCATACTCTGACATATACTGCGACTATTTCTAAGTATTATTTCAGACTAACAGGTTCTTTTCAACTATACTAACGATATGCTCATTATATACCAGCTGACTTTCAGTCTACGCCGTGCTAAGGAAGTATGCTTTCCGCTATTTATCCATAACGATTTTGGCTCTTTTCATTTGTGTTTTAAGTATAAAGGCCCACGTGTCATGTCATGGGATTTATCCTTTCATTGACTAGAAAATCACAATTAGTTATAGTTCCCAAATCCATGCCACAAAGGAATATTAGTAACTGTTTTCTGGTCATAGTTTAAATAAAAGGACATTTGCTTTGGTTTATTATGAATATTAAATGAGATTTAAATACGAGCAGTATGCACGTACGAGTATGTATTCAAAAACTATTTAGACGAACATTTTATTTTTCCTTCAGAGAATTTCATAAATATAGAAATTTTAATATATGCAATGATCCAAGTAGATGTACTTTTTTCAATAGCCTTTTTTTTTTGACAGATCACATGGCATTTCATCATGGAAAGACTTACGCCTGAACAACGTTTGCAAATCATTCAACGGTATTACGAAAATTCACGTTCGCGCGCTTCGCTCAACTTATGGTCAACATAATCGGCCTACTGAGCGTACTATTCGCAACACCATCACCCATCTTGAGGCCCAGCATTCACTATTGGATAATATTCGACCGAATATACCATGTCCAGCATGCGGTGAAGAAAACCTAGCGGCCGTAGCTGAGAGTGTACACGAAGACCGTGGAGAGTTGATTCGGCGCCGTTCACACCAACTCGCACTGACGTATGGAACGACTTGGCGCATTTTACGTCGATATATTAAATTGGAAGCGTACAAAATACCGCTTGTGTAAGAACCGAAACCGCGCGACTTTCCCAAGTGACATCGCTTCGCTCTATGGCCTCTTGAAAAGTTCCAAGAAGATCCGATGTTTTCGAGCCAAATTTTGTTCAACAATGCGGCCCATTTTTGGCTCAGTTGGTATGTGAACAAGCAAAATTGTCGCAGAGCTGTCATTTCAGTTTGGTGTGGTTTGTGGTACGGTAAAATCATCGGTCCATATTTATTCAAAAATGATGCCGGTGAGAACATAACCATCAATGGCGATCGTTATCGCACCATGATAACCGTCTATTTGATGCCTGAAAATGAAGCTCGCGATCTCCGCGACATTTGGTTTCAACAAGATGGCGCCACTTCCCACACGCCACTTCGGTGAGCAGATAATTTCACGTTTTGAGCTGGTCGATGGGGCACCAAGATCGTGTGATATGACACCGAGAGACTTTTTCTTGTGTGGATATGTAAAGTCTAAAATCTATGCGGACAATACCGCTTCGATTCAGACCTTGGAGCAAAACATCACGCGTGTCATTCGCCAGTTACCATTCGCAGCCAACATTTAAAAGACATAATCTCCAAAAAATAAATACCAAAGAATGTTTTTTTGAATGATAATAAATATTCTCCACTAAATTTGAATTTTCTGCGTTTTTTTTCTTTAAAAAAGTAGGGAACTTCGAAATGGCTCACCCTTTATATATAATATTGCAATTTAGTTAGCGATGAAAACACTTTTCTGACATGAAAATGACGCTTATGATGATAGATAAAAACCGCTGAGACGACCGGATAAAAAGTATTATAAAATTCTTGACTAACAGAACTTTTGAACAGAAAGTTCCAACGCTAGAGGAAAATAGTTAAAAAAATTATAACTGCCAAAAAATATTTGAGAAGCTGGCGTAATACTCGAAAATTCTATGCCACGACTTACAGAAGTCTACTCATGTTGAAGCCGAGGAGGTAATCTGGTGAGTATACAGAGTTTATAGGGGAAACACTTCTCCAGCTCGTTGTATGGCAGTAAAAATGCAAAAGCTGGAGATGGTAAACCCGAATCCCCAATCAATGATTGAATAGACCCACAATAACAAAGTTCGAACAGTGCTTGCCCGCTTGAAATATAAAAAAGTATATATTCTTACCGGACGAGCTATTCAAATACGGTGGAGAAGAATTAATACACTGATTATTGTCAGACGAAAGCGTACCTCACGTTTCATGTGAAAGATTAAAGCTCAACGTCAGCAAACTGATTGGGCCTTATCAATGTGGCTTCTGACATGTTAAATCAACAATTGACCAAATTCATGACATGTGTCAAATCTTAATAAACACCCGTAAAAAAAGATCGGCATCTTCATCGATTTTAAAACTTCTTTCGACAACACGAAATTCCTCTATGGCTGAATTTGGTATCCATGAAAAACTTATGCGGTTATGTCAATTGGCGCTGGACAATACCACAAGCGCAGGCAGAATTTAAAAAGACTTCTCCGAGTCGTCCGGTACCAAACAACGTTTCAGACAGGGTGACTCCTTATTGATTTCTTTAATTTGATGCTAGAGAAAATATTACGAGCTGCAGAGCTAAATAAATCAGGTATAATCGTCTATAAGAGTGTCAAATTGGTAGCGTATGCCGATGATATTGATATCATTAGCCACAACAACTGAAACGTAAGTTTTGCTTTCCCCAGGTAAGACAAAGAAGCGAAGCAAATGGGTCTGATTGTGAACGAGGGCAAGACAATATATCTCCTGTCATTAAAAGAACAGTTATTACACTCACAACTCGGTACCCACATCACTGTTGGCAGTTGTAACTTGGAAGTCGTTGAAATCCAATGTAGTCCGCTCTCGGCGTACATAGACAAATCGTCTCTCTACAAGTCGCTCAACATTTCCTTCCTGCTATATGATGCTTAGATGATGTCAACATCCTTAAGTCTGCATCGGGAGTAATCGAGAAAAATATTCTGCGAAAGATTTATGACTCTTCGGGCATTGGCAAGAATACAGACGGTTGAACGACGAACGGTACGAGCTATACGACGACAGTGGCAGAGTTCAGCGAATTAATAGACAGTGGCTACGCGGGCTGGATGATGATATCTAAATGGATAAAAGCGCTCCAGCTGTGAAAGTATTCGCTGCAATATCTTCAGTTGGAAGCAGGGGAGAGGAAGACCTTCACTCCGCTGGAAGGTTGAAGTCGCTATCACTTACTTGACTTGACTTGGTATTTCTGATTTCGCCAGCAGCAAACAGAAGAAATGAAGAAGCGCGCTATCGTTAATTTGGAAGAAGAAATGAAAATATACGCGATCCTCACATCAAAAAATCCTGCAAATTTTCGTAAATTTATAAGTTATTAAAAAATCTAATTTTTCCTTGAAGTCTGCAGGGTGATGTTTTCTGGATATAATTGGCGACTTTAGGCCGAGCACCCCCTAATATTTTTCCAACAGATAGAGGGACCCTCAGTTTTTTCCAAGCCCTCCTCCGAACGCCTAATTGATTTTTATTTCATACCAAAAATATAGTCGGACGTTGGCATTCTCTACCACAGGGTGACCGCAAGTAGAAAAAAATATAATAATAATTTTGGATGCTGGGTTGGGCAGGATTCTAACCCGTAGCTCTCCGCATGACAGCATGTACTGCTAATCACCACCATGGACCATTTTTTTTTCCTTGAACAAATTTGTAGTTTAAGCAGAAATACTCGTAAAGATCAATCTGAATATACCGTTCCCCCGACAGTTAGTTAGATTGAAGCAAGAAAATGTCTACAGCTTGCAGCTTCATTAGAAATTTAGAAATGGTGGTGCTGAGTGAAAAAAATCAGAGAAAAAATCGAGACTTGAGCCCACTTGATACAGCTAAGGCTGATTGATTACTGCAAATGGTCAAACTGAACAGTGATTTTTCACTCGCTCCAACTGTTTTCATCACGAAATTTATGTAATTGATATTCGGTAGTGCAGTGAAACTCTACACTCATCTGCAACATCCTGATAATGTTCAGTGAAGTTGAAGAGTAAGAAGAAAAATCAGTTATTAAAAAAAGTGAAGAGAAAGGAAGCGCTGACCACAACGTATTTGTGGCTACTTAGGTGCCACAAAGCTGAACACAATTCTGGAGAGAGCACACATACATACATAGATCATATGGCAAGGATACAATGAAACAGCCAATTATCGTATTGCATACATATCGGAAGCCTCACAGAATAAGGTACAAATAATAATGTTGAAATGGATGAATTGTTTGAAATCAGTGCAAATGCGCAGGTGAGCTTATTTCCGGTGTTAAAAAGTATTCACACGGACACGTGTACAAAATTGCTGATAACTGTCTTCACGATTTCTCTGTGGTTTTCTTTGGAAGTAAGCGAGAAGTTTGACAGGAAATATATTGTATTTTGAGAATGGAAGTAGTTTCAAAAATTTCCTATTGTACTTTTAAATTTTTCACAATTTTTTATTTTTTTTTTGGCGCACTCAGTCTAAGCGGTCAACGTTCCTAAATCGCTGGCATTTTGCCGCGCAAAGTGCTGGAAATTCCGTTGAATGTTGGTTAGTTGCATGCTTCACGGCTTTTCAGTTATAGTCACACCTGATGACAATTAAAAAAGTAGAATAGAAGAAAGAGCAAGAGCCCCGAATATAAGACATATACAATATACAAGTATGTTGCTGTTGCTATTACTGTTATTGTTGTAAGAAAATTTGAATTGTTAATTCATGCACTGCAATTTGACTTCGTCAACGGCAGGTCAAATAAGCCACCCCGGTATGTATGTGGCGGCGTATAAATAGTTTTGCTCTAATGCGCACGTGCGACAGGGTCATAACCGCCACAACATTAACCAACGAAAAGTGTATTACGCGCGAGACAACTTCCTTACTTCCGACCGCGCCTGCTTCCACGACTTACTTCTTTTTGTTGTTTTTCTCTTGTTTTTTTATTTGCTTTTATTTGCCTTCAAATATCAAACGGTTGATAATACTACATACATACATACATTTCTAAAATACTCACAAACCAGGAAAAACGGAAAAACTTACAACCCCACGCGGCTGAAGACAACAACCAAGGGCCAAAAGTGTTTTTGTTGATATAATTAAGGAGAAATTATCAAAATTCTTATTGTTAATAATGTTGCTACATATGCATATATCAACATATCTTCAACTGCACTTTGCATGTTTCATGGTCGGGGTTACTTTTTACCCCCTCACAGGCACCTGACTCACTAAAGTCATTATACGCGCTCAATCTAAAAAGAAATCGTCTCGTAGAACGGCTGACGCACAGTGACGACATCTTTTCCTAGTTGCGACAAAAATTGTAAGCGCGTTGCAATTTCACTTTGACTCGTTATGAGTATAACATTCTTAGTAGAACTAGCATTAAAAACATATAAAATAATATGGGGAAAAATTATTTATTTTACTTTATTAAATATTTATTATTATTTTTTTGTTTTTTAATGTTATTATAATCTTTTTTAACTCTTTTAGTTTTATATTTTTTTATTTTGTTATTTTATTTATTTATTTAAATTGCATATTTTATTTAAATTTTTTTTTACTTATTTATTGTGTTTTTTTAATTTTTGTATTTTATTTTAATTTATTTTATTTTCTTTTAATTTTTTTTATTTATTCTTTTTTTAATTATATATTTTAGTTTACAAATGTTTTTAACTATTTTTTATTTTTTTTATAAATTTTTATTTTTATAATTAATTTCATTTTAATTTAAATTCATTTTTTAATTTTTTTTATTTAATTTTATTTATCTTTAATTTCATTCATTTTCATACTTCATTTTATTTTATTTAATGGGATTTTTTATTGAATTCTCATTCATTTTTTTTATATTACTATATCTTTTGTTACTTTTCTTAAATTCATTAAAATTTATATTGTTTTATGTTATTTTGTTTTATTTTATTTCATTAAATTTATTTATTTTATTTTATTTTAATTTCTTTTATTTTATTTTGCTATAATTTTTCATTTAATTTTATTTTTTTTTGTTTTATGTTTTTGTTTGTTTCTATTTATTTTATTTCATTTAATATTATTATATAAGTACATTAATTTGATAAATTTATTTTAATTTGTTTATTTAATTTAATTTAATTTTTTTTATTTTTTTTTTATTTTTTTATTTTTTTATTATTAAATATTATTTTTTTTAAATTAATTAATTTTATGTTATTTTATTTTATTTTATTTTATTTTATTTTATTTTATTTTATTTTATTTTATTTTTTTTATATTTTATATTATTAGTTTTTTAATTTAATTCATTTTATTTTATTTTATTTTATTTTTCTATAATTTTTCATTTTATTTTAATTTATTTTCTTTTTTTCTTTTATATTTTTGTTTATTTCTATTTTTATTTCATTTAAATTATTATATTTTATTTATTTTAATTTATTTTATTTTATTTTATTTTATTTTATATAATTTTTTTATTTTTTTTATTTATTTATAAAGATCTCACAACACTGTATGATACTATACGCTAATTTAAAAAATATAAGTACATAAAATTTAAAGAAAAAGCTGCGAGGAAAAATATAAAAAAAACTTCGTATTAGAAAACACTTGTTCCTACAAAAATGAAGCATAGCACGTGCTATAGCAACTAGCCAGTAACCACCACTGCCGCCAACGCTATCCTGAACATTGCAGCTACAATTTAGTGCAACGAGTTATTATCGCTAGTAAGCCAACATAGCTCAACAACGCACGTCTTGATGCGGTTAGAGACTAGCGAAGCGCGGCGGTATAATTTTGATACGCACCACTGATTACGCTCCTACTGCCGCTGCTCTGACATTGAGGGACAACTACTTGTGCTTCAAAAGCATTACATCGGCACCTTCAGGTATTACGGAATATTTACGTTAGTGGTGGTGGAATTTTCTTTTGACTTTTCTGCAGTTGACGGGAAAACTTTTCAATATACTCCCCGAGTAGTTAGGTTAGGTTTGTAGGCATAGAACACTGAATTTTATAAATACGCAAATAAGGATAATAAGGATAATTAAGCACGCGATCATGGAGGGATGGAAAAGGAAGATTGAAGGTATGAGGTAGAAGTGGAAAGGACGACAAAGTCAAAATTTTCTAAATACGACGTTAGAAACCCAGCAGACATACCGAAAGAAAGAAGGACTTGGAGGTCTCTCCTTGTAATAGCCCATTAAGATGGATGCTCTATAGAGGATGTTATAGTGCTCCTTCTAGAACGGATCCTAGTCGTCTCTTTCTCCTGTTCTGGAGCAGATTTAATAAGCTTAATAGGCACTTTATGGGATACTTATGCCAGGTTTGAGAGAATTTCGTTATGCTCTTTGAAGTCGTCCTTAGTTCTTTTATGGAAACTTAGTATGATTTATGAGCTTCTCATACATACATGAATACGGGAACTCAGTTTCAGATCCGGCTGTCTTTCGACCAACTTTCTCAAAGCTGGACACATTTTTTAATCACACTGTAATGACCGAAAAAAAAATTAAAAGAACTGGATTTGGACTTCCACTCCCACGCGATCCATTTTGGACACGCCTTTGTGAGAGCCACTCTGAAGGTGTCATTATCCCCGAGAAATATGAGCAATAAGTCTCTCGAAAAATATGGCCCTCACCTAATATATTTGGTAGGAAGTCTTACTTGACAGCTTATATTGAAGTCAAACGAAAAAAGGGTAATCCCTTTCTAACAGCTAGACTTTAGTATCTGGAATTCAAAACTTCTTTTCTGATCCTCAACCATTATTGTCATTTGGGTTAACTCATAGTTCCGATATGTAATAGTCCTGAATTATTCTGAAATATTCATACGAGTACAACCATGCATCGTAGCATTAAAACGCCATATGTGCGCAGGAGCGTTTTGCCGAGGGTGCAAGCAGCTACTGTATTCATTCTTGCAACAACTTCAACCACCACCGCCGCCGCCGCACGTACGCAGGCGCAGGACTCTCTTGTTCTATGACCGCACTATTTTTAATGACGCGGCATTGTGTGTGCGTGTGTGTGTGTATGCGTATTGTGTTGTTATCGCTGCTGTAATACTCGTCGTCGCGCATAGCTCGTGCCATCAATTTAATCATCTCAACATTTGACGTGAACTGATGGCGCAACAAAACACTACAACAACAATAACAACGAGGCGAGCGACGAGGGTGTGAGCTATGTTGTTTTGACTTAACGCGAACGCAATTGCAATGCAATGCTTTTGTTGTTACTGTATCATTACAGTAAAGGCGCACAACAAAAGAAATTAAAAAGAAACCGTTGCATTTCTGTTGGCAAGGTGAATAAACTCCCGCGCGTAAAGCCGCATTAGAAGAAGAAAACGCTCGCTAACGCTTAGAAAACAAACATACAGGCGACAAGCACATTCACATACACATACACATATGTATGTGCACACTTCGAGAAGTGTCATAAAAAAATTTAAAGGTAAATTCTTTATTAAAAAGGCATATTTGTTTAGAAATTTTGTAGTAAGTGTGGCTTTCTATTCCTCCTTTGGGGCGTTCGCCATTGCATGGGGTTGTTGACTGATAGCACCAGCATATATGTATATATAAATATAATCAAAAATGAAAAACTAATGCCAGATACCAAAAAAAAAACACAAAAAACCCGCACGCATTAGTTGGAGCGTCGAATGCAAAGGGCGCGTGCGCATGCGTGACTGTTGAATTTCTTTTATTTTTTGTAAATTTAATTGTCAACCAAAAATAAAAAAGCGCGGGTGCCAAGGCAAGAATATGCGCCTCCAGAGGACACTCCTTGTAGCTGAGCTTGTACCAGATGTGTTTTCCGAATTATGTACATACATATTTACTTAGCAAACAAGGCATATTACGTTAAAACAAAAATGCACTCATTTACGGCATTCGAGAACCATTCTAAAACATATCCATATGTACGAGAGTACATATACGGGTATATATGTATATATATGTTTTATTTATATTGCTTTTATTTATAAGTTTGCACTCTATTCGTATTGATAAGCGCATTGACCACATGTTTATTCAATTTTTTCCTTGACCCAAATTTGCAAATACTCGTATAAGTATAAACAATTTTACTACACATTTATGTTGCGAAATTGCTTTAGTTGCATTTATACCCGGCGCGGCTCCAGACGGCACACTTTTCAACATCAAATCACCAACTAAAGTCAAGAAGTTCAAATTTGTTACAGTAATGATTTTTGTTATGTTATCGGCTCACATAGGAATTTGGGGCAATTGGTCTTGGAAGGCAAAAGGCAAAAAGCAAAGTTTCTCTTAAAATGGGGTAAGTACTTATATTAAAAAGAGGTTGCTGAATTTACGACGTAAAGGGACGTAACCCGCCTCTACAGACTACCAACTAGGTCTACTTTAAATTTTTACTTCCGAAAAATTTTTATGATCTACATTTTTTTCTCAAACTCTGCGATTAAGGCTATCTATTAATTTTAGTAACACACTTAAAGGGCATTTAGTTAACAATGGGAAAAGCTTCTTCAGTAATTATGCTAGAAAAAATACGGCAAAATATATACCACCGAACTGAGCCTCTGTGATAGCCCTGTGTATCCCTAGAGCCTTCATTTAGACAAATTATTGATATTTCGCTAAACTCTCTTAACGTTGTCGCCGAGACTTTGTGCTACTCCTCCTAAGTGCAGGTAATTTGCAAGGTAAGTAGCTCCTGTAAAATTCGTTTGTTGAAGCAGTCTTCTGTAGGCCCATAATTGTACAAAATTACTGTCTTCTTGGCGATGAAAGCTCTCTTAAGCTTTTTTGTCCATTTATCACCTTGAGTTAGCATCTGCAACTAATTACTCCCTTAATGTTAGCTTGCACCTGAGTAGCGGCATGCCCAAACTCGTTGAAAATACTTACCAGCTCGTCCATCTCATTACCCATCTCATTCTGTGTTCCAACACCCATTCATAGTTCGGAGAGAACTGATTGGCCGTCACAGCGATTTACGACATTATAATTATTGAACTCTCCACTCTCAAAGCCAAACATTTCCAAGGCTATATTGTTACAGTGAAAGTGGTTTTGGAGTAGGAACGCTGAGACTATGATGACAAAATCCCTGTCCTGAATCTTTAAGACGATTTGTGTACACTAACAAACAGATCATTGCCTTATGTGCTTACTGTGCTATTGAAGTTATGTAATACTGTGCTTAAATTCCGCAAAACTTATACGGTTGTGCTAAGAGAGTAAACAACACCAAAAGCTCCAACATAATCGAGAAGGACTTTCCGAGCTGCCCGATACGAAACGAGGATTCAGACAAGTGCAGACATACGCTTTCTAAAGACTGGACAACGAGGCGAAACAAGTGGTTCTGAGAGTAAACGAAGACAAGACGAAATATCTCTTCTAATCAAGAAAACTGCTCTGTTTGTGCTCCGATTTCACTGTTGACAGTCATAACTTTGAAGTACGCCTATCTAAGAACCAGCATCAACACCTTTAATAAAGTCAACACCGAAATCCTACGCAGAATCCCTCGCGCCAACAGCTGCTCATTTGGACTGAGTAGTCAGTTGAAAAGTAAAGTTCTTTCCCGATGAACAGAGCCCAAACTCTGCAAGCCACAGAAGCTGCGCTAGAAATTTTCGAGAGAACGGTTATGAAGAATATTTACAGTCCACTTCGTATTGGCGACAAAGAATACCGCAGACAATGAATTGATAAGCTATTTGTGCGGTGTTCGCAGGAGGAAATAAAAAAGAGAATAAAATATCAAAGTAATGATAGCTACAACATAATTCCCAATATTTTTCTTCGAGCTTAATAAAGTGTGATTTCACTGTTTATCTTCATCTGGATGTCAATACCATGGAATCCATTTCTATGTGTTAATTAATAAATTCGTCAGTATTTCAAAACGAGTGCTATCAATTAAAGGATGATCCAAGTAGAAGTCCTTTTTCAATAGCCTCTTTTTGACAGATCACGAGTGATTCGTGTCAAGCTGTCAAGTTATTTTTGTTCAGTATTGTTTGGCATTTCATCATGGAAAGACTTACGCCTGAACAACGTTTACAAATCATTCAACTTTATTACGAAAATTCGCGTTCCATATAGAATGTGTTTCGCACGCTTCGCTTAACTTATGGTCAACATAATCGGCATACTGAGCTGAGCGCACTTTTCGCAACACCTTCACCCATCTTGAGACCCAGCATTCATTAATGGATAATATTCGACCAAATAGACCACGTCTAGCATGCAGTGAAGAATATATTGCGGCTGTAGCTGAGAGTGTATACGAAGACTGTGGCGAATACGAAGATTCGGCGCCGTTCGCAGCAACTCACACTGACGTATGGAACGACTTGGCTCATTTTACGTCGAGATCTTAAATTGAAAGCGTACAAAATACAACTTGTACAAGAACTGAAGCCACTCGACCTTCCCAACCGAGTAACCTGAAGCCGTTAGACCATTTCCTGTGGGGATATGTAAAGTGTAAAGTCTATGCGGGCAATCCCGCTTCGATTCTGGCCTTGGAGCAAAACATCACGCAGGTCATTCGCCACTTACCAGTCGAAATGTTCGAACGAGTCATCGAAAATTGGACTCAACGGATGGACTATCTGAGACGTAGCCGCGACCAACATTTGAAAGATATAATCTTTAGAAATTAAATGCCAAAGAATGTTCCTTCGAATGATAAAAAACATTTCCCATTAAATTTTAATTTTCTGTGTTTTTTTCTTTAAAAAAGTAGCGAACCTCGAAATGGATCACCCTTTAAATAATCGTTTATTCATGTACCATCAACTATACTAGGTTTACTACACAGGTAAAAAATTTTGCGAAACATAAGTTTTAGAACTCAAGCAGCGCCCAGTTACTAAGATATATGTAGGTAACTTTCATACTACTGACATATCCGATAATTTGTTATATTATTATATTATGTAATTTTTCAAATTTAAAAAAATTAATAACAACTCAAAATATTGTTTATTATTATTATTATAATTTCTTGCTTTGTTTTTTTTTTATATTTCTGGTTAAAAATTACGGTCTGTAGTTGAGCATGTAGTGGAATCAATGTTCAGAACTCATTAGTTTTTATGCTCTTCAACAAATTGGCGCGAATTTCTGGCAACTCATAAAAAAGACTAGACTAACTCCACACATGCCTCTTGACAAAAAAAAAATACCAAACATTGGTTCACACTTTAACAGATATCTCTGCATATGACGGCTTAGCTCATATGCAATCCATATGCAAAAAGCATGTGCTCAAGAAGAATCAACATCGCTAAGATACAATATGAGAGATACAAGATTTTTTCATGTTCTTATACTTTTTCCGACAACTTGAAAAAATTTTATTCCACATCATCTATGCCATCAGTTATGTATTGTATGTGTTTGACTAGTGAGTTGGCAAATTCGCATATATGCAAAAACAAAAACGCCAATAATATATGTACATATGAGTATGTATCCCTTTTTTTGATTTCGAAATGCATTAAGCACCCAATGAGTTCACAGTGGTAGGCAATTGTCCTTTAAAACAGAACGAAGGCATTCGAAATGGATCCAAAGCACACAGGAGATATTTCAAGTGCCCACATAAGTGCATGCATACATACGTGCATATGCTCGTATCCTGTTTTCCATATAAGTAAAAGTATATTAAATTGACATAAATTTCCCGCCAAATTTTAAATTTCCTAAAATGGTTCAAAAATATATATTTAATAGCTCAAGATTTCATTGATTATATATTTTATTATTTGCTCAATGCAATTTATAAATAATAATACATTGCTTTTGCGATTTTTCTTAGCCAGCTGTATAGGATTTCTGGGTGTGTGTTCCATGCTGAAGGCGCCAAAATTTCTTCCAAGATTTTTTTCTGATTAAAGTCTTACAGCCAATTATTACGCTTTGTGTTGCATTGTAAGGGTGTGTACTAGTCGCCAGTCGAAACTTATACATATCTCACTTCGAAATATTATTTTTCTTTCTGCAAATAATTGCAGTTGAATGGAAGTACGTAGGTTGATTACAATTAACTGAAATTCATATGATATATGTACATACATACAAGTATATGTCAAAGAGTATAATGATATTTTGGCGCACCTCCGCGATATGAAGAATGTCAACCATACTGAAAAGGAGTTTAAGATAGGTTCAAATGACGAAAATGAACCTATAATTAAATTAATAGCTACACAGTGCCGTTATGAGAAATCATAAATCAAGCAATTAAAATTACATGGGAAATTATACTCCAATATTATTAAATAAGAAACTTAAATTTACAACTCGCATTTTCCAATTTTTAATTTGAGGTACGTCACTCTTAGGCCGCCCAAGTTTTTTACGAAAATATTTCTACAAGTATTGTACCTACACGCATATATGCATTCTCTTCTTTTTTACATCTTAAAAATATATGAAATTGCTTACAGCCGAGTAAAAAAATAATTTACCTCCATTCAATCAAAACCCAACACAATGTAAGTTGTTTTTTATATTCAAATTTACAATCATCGATTTGAATTCGATTTTTTTTTCTCTACTTGAATTTCGTATGCATTTCGTAATTTGAGTATGTACTTTGCTTACCTTCATTTTGATCAGCAAATAGTGCAATGCTTTTCGTTTTTGTTGACTTTTTTTTGGTTATATACATACAGCAACCACCACTCCACTTCAAGTTCATTCTTCATTGCGCCTCACTTGAATCAATTTGCCGTTGCAAATTCGTCTGCAAATCTTTTGCATTCGATTTGCAATCCCAATTTTTTTTTTAGACTTGTGTGATTTCTGTATTTCATGAGAACTCGAGCAAAGCACGTACGTAATTGAATTTTTTTCCCCTGTCTCTTATGCGAGATTAATTTTTTTTGGGGTTTTTATTATTACGGCTTTTATATATTTTTTGGAAATTTGCATTGAACTTTGACATTAAGGTTCTCTGAATTTTTTTTTTCCTATTTAGTGCGTTTCTGCATCTCAATTCCTGATGAAGTAAAATAAAAACATGTGTATGAAAGATATTGAAATTTAGTAGTTTGTCAAAGTTTCTTTGCCATTTTTATGATTTTAATACTTTGCATAAAAAAATTTAAAATTAATAAAACAGGTCTTGAGAAAAAAGTCCAAGTGTTTTCAAAATACTCGAAATGCTCTTGCTTAGCTTGAACAATTTTCGAGTAATGAGCGAAGAGCAGGTGTGCGAGTGCTCGTTGCTCAAATGCTCGCACTGCTCGAAAATGTTTGAGCAAAAATTATTGAGAAAATTTTTCAGAGAAATCTGATGATTATGTATGCAACTAAATTTTTTTGAAAAAGTTTCAGTAAAATATAAGATTTAAAAAACAAGATACATTTATATTTTTGATTCAAAATAAATCTCAGATTTTTGCATTATCTTTCTTCCAACAAAATATTGGGTACTTTGCTCCAAAAATTCAACTACTTTTTTCAATAAATCATACATTTTTCCTTCAACTGATGACCAAAACCCAAACGTTCAAAGAAATTATAAAAATTTTATCAGTACGAAATTTATGATTTAGGTATTTCTAAAGAAAATTATTCAATTCTTTCCAGCAATACTTTTGTAGTACATTTTAACTCATTAATTCTCCGTAATAAAGAACATTAATTGCTACTTTTCTGAAAGTCTAAAAGATTTCGCCGTACGATTGAATTCTTCTAGAAAATTTCTTTATGGATGTTTCCAGACAAGGTCTTTATATAAAGAAAAAAAATTAAATCCTTTTTTTTTTAATTAGATTAGGTTAAAATTATCTATCTATGACTTTTTCTTCTCAAAACTGCAGAATGATAGCACCGTTTTTTGTTTAAAATCTTGAAATTAATATTGCAAAAACTTAAATTAAATATGGTATAGCCAGAGAATACCGAAATAATAGCCAGATAATACCGAAGTTTGTCATAAAGTCATTATGAAGTTGACACAAATTTAATGAAGACGAGTAAAATCCCTTAGGATCGTACCCAGCACGTATACCACGTTTTTATGCTTATCGAATCGAGATATGGGGAAAAACTTTATTTCTATGCCGATTTTTATGAAATTGTTTTATGTTGGTGTCACGATTGATACCTTTACGAAAAATTTTTTCTATAATTGGTTCAGAGTAGTGTTATTCAAAATTTATTTAAATTCTATTTGGATGATTTAAGAAAGGAATAAGTCGATATTTATCCTATCACAGAACCCATGGAAAGGAATAAGTCGATGTTTATCCTATCAATATACATATTTAAGTTGAATGGCCATTGGTTTGAAGAGTTCAGCCAATTTTTGGCTAGTTTAATTCAACATAATCATTTGAATATTGAATGGTCACTACGTTAAAAATTGAGAATGCAATTTTTTCAAAAATTCTTTGCTTTTCATCACATTGGCAAACACTGTTTTTGTTACATGAACCTTTTAATGATTTTTGTTCATGTCAGTGTACCCTCATGACACCCGCATATTCACTTCTCACCTTATGGAACGTATGTATATCAGATGAGAAATTGTTTGAATAACTTCATTTAGGTGACTGTATAACTATTACATTCAATTAACTTAGGTTATATTTGCGTTAATTACTTCGTAAATATGCCACGAAAGTGTTTTAACAACATCGGAAGTTTCTGTTATGCTTGTGAAGAATTTATTTTAATTATCAGCAGCGAAATTTCACATAATTAATTGAACAGTGCTATTTAGACTATTTTGGATTTAATGTGAGGAATCAAGATAAATCTTGGGCTCTACAAACTTAGCTGCTGTGAGTAACGAACAGGATGAGAGATTCCCTCAGCATATTTCCTTATGGGAAAAGCGTTAACAAGAGAAATAGAGTCCAGGAATGCTAGCAGATTATTGTTGGAAACTTAGAAAAGATTCGCCTGGCGCTGTCAGAACACCGCGCGGCCGAGCGCCAGACTACGTTACAGCATTTAGCATACACATTTTGCATACAAACACATGTGTTCCGCTTTTTCCAACTGAAATACATTCCCGTGATCGTAATGTGACAGGCGCGCTGTGATAAATAAATTCATATTGTTTAAAGGAATCGCGTGCAGTGAAATTTTCTTCCGGAATCTTAAATTTAAATAAATAACGCATGTAACCGATAAAAAAACTTCCGTTTTTCACCGAGAAATCACTGAAATTTTCATTTCTTAACTGAAAAGTTAATTAACAATATGATAATAAACAAATAACTTTTAGTTTTTAATATTTCATTAAAATACAAACATTTCAAAAATAAATGCTGAAAGTTTCGTTAATTTATCTTTAACGGTTAATTTAAAATCCATTTTTTAACTAAAAGTACCTAAAATTTTCATTGTAAAAGAAATTATTGTTAAAATCTAAATTTTCCAAAATCTTTTGAGGGATTAATTGTTCATAGTAACTACTTATGAAAAAAATATATGGACTTAATTTTTATGGTCAAGTGGAAAATGGGGGTCCACTTGACGTGATCTTGCTCCTGCCTAATGTGCGATATTGAAAACGTTTCTCTTTGTTCCAACAAAATATTAATTTATCGCTTACAACGTTATTCACACCAACCGTACAATTTCTGAATCGATCTAGATCAAAATTTTTACTCGTCTTGCAAATGTGATCGACGCGAACCTATATAAAGAAATTTTACTATCAATGCACTTTCGACGCTTTCCGAAGGAACGTCGGTAGTGACGTCGCGACAGAATAGTTTAATTTCTTGTTATTATGATATTAATAGATTATATGAGGTTAAAAATTCATACAAACCGGATTATTGGCTCTTCTGAATCAATATTAGTTGCTAAAAAAAAACAATATCCCAAAAAATTATGAAAAATCCAACACTTCAGCGAAAAGTAGTATGTTTGAAAAACAAATTTCGGTCTAATGGTCACCTTCTTTGTATTCTGTGTGCTAAACAAAAACGAGCGCGATTTTGAAATAATTGTAATTAAGCATTTGTTTTTCAAAACTAAATCCCATGGCACATGCCACTAAAATCGCTAGTCATTCGGTCTGCTCTTCTAATCATGGTTCTATTTTTATGTACATACAAACGTGTGCTGGCACACAACTCCAATCACCTTGGAAAGCAGCTAATGCTGGGATGTTGGCGCTTTGGCGGCTGCAATGTGCGCATCTGTGTGTTGAGGTGACAATCAGTGGTGTATTCAGAGACTCCTTACATATTTCTAATCTTTTGTTCAAATTATTTGCGCATGGCACGTGTCCTTAATAAATTCAAGCATACACACACACACAAACACATTTGTAGTTATGTTTGTTTGTATAAATGAATAGAGTATTTGATATATGCGCAGAAACTTCTATTACTTTTTCTTATTCTTTTAGTCTATCTTTTGTTTTGGTGTTGTTTCCTTCCGCAGTCTTGGCTAATTGTCTACCATTGATTTCCTTCCCCCTCAGATGAAACTATTTTTCTATTTACCGGTATGTATGTATGTATGTATGTATGTAAGTAACTAATAAGTAGTGCTTGATAGCGAGCGAGCTGGTGACTGAGTGTGTGGTAGCGTCAGCAGCAGCAACTGAAAGTAATAAATTTTCTTTGCAAGCGCCGGGTGTGATTGCAACACCTGGTTGCTTGCCTCAAAGACTAATTTGGTGTTGGCGCTGTTGACTGTTGGCATGCACCAAATTTTTTGTTGCGAAGGCTGTTTCATAATTATATTTATTTTAATGCAATACAACTTTTTTTTTTGGGGGGCGTAATGTCACACCCATGAAAGGAAAGTATGTTGAATTGGAGAAATTTTTTCTCTCTTTTTTTTTTTTGCTTAAAGGTAACAATGTGATATCAAATTGTATTGCATATTAATAAAGTTGAAATATTGGCATGGTAAAATGAAAAAAGTAGACGACTATATATACAAGTATGTATGTAGAAATGTCACTACAAGCAAACATACACAAACACTTCCCCGAAAGTGACAAGTAATTTCATAACTCATTTATTACTCGGAGGGCCCAAAAGTAACCTGTTTCCTCAAAAAATAGTTAGCGCCTGAACACGAAATAAAGAATTGAACAATAGAAAAAACACGTATCACCTATATACATATATATGATTTTCTATTACTATTTCCGAATACATATCTGCATTTTTATTCATGTCTCGTTTAACTAATTGTTTGTAGTGCAATTTCACAAACACATACAAATGGATTTGCATATATACAAACAAACAAAAAAACAATAGAATGCATAATATACACTGCTCTTTAGTGTACAACTGAAAATACCAACTTTTAGGCGGCAAAATCACTACCCTCCAACCAAAGGACATCCACATTGTCCATCCGATCATGTCTCCATGTCAGCGAGGGTCAACTTGTTTGTAGTTGCAATTTTTTACTTCTTTTCTTTCTTAACCTCACTATAATTTCTTATTTGTTGCTATTTTTGGTTTAGTTATGGTTATTCGCAGAAGCGAAAACATATAAGTAAGTAAAATAAAAAAAATGTTGCGCGCGCGCGCTTTTGGAATGCGAATCCTTTGCCGTATGCTAATTAGGCAGCGAACGGGAGATCCTTTTTGCCAGCAGCCAAGTACTGGTTTGGCATTTTTTTAGTCAATCTTTGCTTCATTTCACAGTTTCTTTTGCTTCTATACATTCTCGTTTCTAGTACTGCGCGCCTTCATCAGCTGATTTTTTTTCCTGATTGCATGACTTCAAGGCTGTCGTTGGCTAAAGGGATTTCTTTCATGTTTCCACATATCCTTTTTTGAATGTGAAAAAAATATATTAAATGCCTAAAATGCATTCAGATATGTACATTTACATCTAAGTTGACTTGATTGTAAGGATGTTGAAAAAAATTGCAATGCAGATATTGCTCTTCACTTCTCTTGGTTTTTTACAGACGCACAAACACTTACAATTTTTTGTTGAATTCGGCGCCAACTTAAACTACTCAACGAAACATAGGACTACAACTTAGTCTAGAAGTAACCCAGTTAGTGTCTGAGATCTTATTATAGATAAGTCTGCTGGACTGCAGGAAGACAAACACGGAATAGAACGGAGCCAGACTGATCCTGATAGCGCGTAGAAGAGCTTCTCAGGGTGTTGAGCTTCTGAAAAAAATCGAAGGGAAAACACCCATACTGATTTCTTATGCGGACGACATTGCTATAGTTGTTAAGGGGAAAGTTCTGGGCACCATCAGTAACGTAATGGAAAGCGCTCCAAAGATCGTACATCGACTTAAAAATAAATGCTAATAAAACGCACACTGTAATCTGTTCACGAGAAGATACAAAATTCTCACGTGGAAATCTCGGAGGCTCATCGGGATGAAAATAACAATCAAGTTTCACGCCAAGTACCTGGGAGTAATTTTAAACAGCAAACTAATGTAATAGCTAAATGTATGGGAAAACGACTGCATATAAGAAGACGCTGAGTAACAGATGGGGCATATCTCCTGGCCTCATGCATTGGTATTACACCCCAGTGCTGGTGCTCTAATGTGGTGTACAACTGTCCGCAAGATCTCGTAAAGGTAACCATTAGAACTATTACAGCGACTCGCTGTACTCTGCATAAGAAAGAACCGCTAAGAACCACTCCAACGGCGCTACTTGAAAGGTTACTTGACCTTTCACCAATCGACATAATAGAAGAGAGCACCGCAACAAAATACGCTTTGAGATTGAGGTCCTTAGGTGAGTTTTCCGCTAGAACCTTCGAGCTTGACTCGATATGCAGGAGAATTAAGGACAACACAGATCGCATAACCCAACGTTTCATCTGGGAAAGAAGGTTTGAAGCTATGTTTAAGGAGGACGGATAGCGCAGAAACATGCGACCCGCCAGTTACACATATAACATCTACACGCATGGATCAAAAATGGCTTAAGGGATTGTGGTCGAAGTCTATTGCGCTGAGCTGGAACGGACAACCCTTCAAGCATCCAGAGTACTGTAGTATTTTCCAGGCGGAAGATTTTGCTATAGGAAAGCTGCTGAGATAATAAGTATGGCAAGAAACTTTAAAAAATATAAATATATATGTCGATAGCCAGGCGGCAATCACGACAATAATCCCTCGTCGTATTTCGACAGAGCAGGCTTCAAAATTGTATATAAAGTTAGAGCCTTATCTCTTGAACTGCGAAAAATGCATTTACATACTATACGATAACTATTTTAGTGAAATTAGCGTGAAATTTTCTTCTAAAAATGTATTTTTTTTTTACTTTCCATCCCAAGCATTCTTGAAAAAGGTCCACTGTAGCACTTTTTTCGACATACACACATGCAAATACATACAAACTCATATATACGTGTATTCCATCAGGTGAGCGCCAAAATTTCAGCAAAATGCACTTTTTTCCTTAGCCGCAATAACATATTGCACGCACACGCAGGGTAATGTACAACACCCGAAAGGATCAAAGGAAAACTTTGCCAAAACACACACACACGCAAACAATCAGACATAAGTGACATTTCATAATTTTGCATTATATAGTATAGTATACACTAGTATGATGCGCTTTCGAAAAAAAAATATTCGAACAGGATTCTTGCACAATAATCTCCAGCCAGTTCTGCAGGTCGCACATACTCATCGTACAGCTGGTTGAAGTAGTGCGCGCCCGTCTCGTTTCTACTATATTTGATTTAAAGAAAAAAAAGCTCAGTTGTTGTTTTTGCTTTCGTTATGTATTATATACTTTTCTTATTCTTTTCTTAATTTATTTTATTTGTATTCAACATTTCTTACTTTTTGATTTGCTGCATTCATTGCTTGATGCTTTTTCGTCTGCCTTTTAGTTTATTGTTTTTCTTCGTTGGGTGCAATACCACCAGAGACGCACACAGCAGTAGTAGCAAAAGCAGTATAGGAAGCAGGCGCAACGACAATACCTTCAACGGAAGGTAACTTCTCCGGTGATAACAACAACAAAAACAACAACAATATCGGCCAACGCAACCACAGTCGCTGTTGATGATGATGATGATGATGGGGTGTTGTTGTTGTTGTTTTTGTTGTTGTGCTTATCGTTCGTGTTCGTTTTGTGCATAAAATAAAGCGCATGCGCGCGCGCTCATATACCGTTAGCGCTGAATACAAACATACGAACATTTGTATGCAAGCTACACAAGGGGGAAATATGTATGGATAATTGTATATGTACGTGGTGTGTAATGAAATCAAATCAAGCATCAGTCAAGGCAACAGGCAGATGCGAAAAAGTGCGCCCAAAATTTTTACTTTCAGGGGAGAATATCTGTATGTGTTTGTTTGTATGTATGTTTGAATTATTGATTCCTTAAGGATATGTATTTATATTGGTGTGCATTACTTGATTTCAAGCATAAAGTTTTTATAATCTCATTTGTTGCTGCAACTGAAAGATTTGCTTGATGCAAGGATATGCATGAGGATATTAGTACACTCAAATTGTACTTCGAAGGAAAAGTTTTAAATTAAATTAATGTAGAAACTATTTATGCAAATACAAGTATGTACAAAAAAAACTTTTCACTCGGTAAAATAGAACCAATGAGTAAGGAAGCGCTAAATTATGGTGGGAAGCTAATGTGCTTGTCCTTTATTCATATTCATTGTGTGTAGACGGGATCTAGGGAGCTTAGATTATAATTTGGATGCAATTCCTTACAAGAAGCCGGAATTTGAAAAAAAGATTTAAAAATACGAGGGCTGTTTGATAAGACAGTTACTTTTAGAATTTACTGTAATTAAAATATTGCTTCCGTCAACTGTTATCGATTAGTAGATTGTTGTAAATTTTTGAGCAAACTGCGTCGTTTAATTTGTTCATGACAGCCCTTAAAAGTAGGTGGCCTCGTGTATTTTAACGAAAATGGAAAAAAGTGAACTTCATGTGCTGATTAAGCATTGTTTTTTGCGCAAACACACCATCACCTAAACCAAAAAAAGACTTGATAAATGCTATTGGGACTCTCCACCATCATTTTTAACGATTAAGCAGTAGTAAACTGATTGACTCCGTATACCTAGGTCGTTCAAAGAGGTACTCATGCCAGAAACAGTCGATAAAATCGTTGAATAAAAGTACGTGAGGTAGCTGAGGATCTAGGCATCACATTTTACATGAATATTTGGACAAGAAGAATCAATCCGGGCGTTGGTTGCCGCGATTGCTCACACAGGACCAGAAACGCAACCTTGTAACCACTTCAAAGAAGTGTTTGGGCATGTTCAACCGCAACCCAAAAAAAATTTCACCACGTTTCCTTACCGCAATCGAAGCATGGATCCAACACACCACACCAGAGACAAAAGAACAATCAAGACGGTGGGTTTCCCCGGGTGCATGTGCACCAAAGAAGGTCAAGGTGAGAATGCGGCCAAAAAGGCCATGGCCACCGTTTCTTGGAATGCACGAGGAGTCATTCACATCGATTACCCCGGAACTATTGGACAGATTCTATATTGATTTGAAGCAGAAACGACCGCATTTAACGATAAAATTGCTGTTTCATCTGGACAATGCACAGGTGTGCAGTCAACATGGCAAAAATTCTTCTAACAAATTCCCCAGATTTAGCCCCCTGCGACTATTTATTGTTTCCAAACGTGAAGAAATGGCTGGGCGGTAAGAGATTCGGGTCGAATGAATTGGTCATCACAGAAGGAAATGCCTACTTTAAGGGCCTTGAAAAATCCTTTTATTTGGAAAGAATACAAAAAATTTAAAAACGCTGGACTAAATATATAGATCTAAAATTTATTTATTTGCCCAAAAAATATATATTTTATTTAAAATGTCACTGACTTATCAAACCACCCTCGTATTATAAAACCAAAATTGATTTGATTGCCACAGAGACACCTAAACCTAAACATTATTTTTCATTTTGTTTCTCCGGTCACAGAGACGTAGTGGGGAACCTGCAGAGTACTCTTAGTTGAACTTCCTAGACAGCGCACGACTAATAAACTCGGCGAAAATCTTTCTGTTTCACCACGCTCTGAGCAAGACGTTTTTAATACAAAATGAATGAACGATTATTTCGGAAAAAAGCAAGTTCGCTACCGATGGCATGTTCAAGGCTTGATTGAATGAGTTCTTGATTCGTGTAGTCGCTGTGAATGGTAACTCTGGTGTTGTGGTACGGAGTTCTGGGTATTAAGATGAAAATAATATAGCATAATGTTTCTAAGAACAAGATCAGTCCCAAGAAGCCAATTCTGAAACCAAAAGAGGAGAAAGTCTGCGAGACTCCCGAGACAGAATACAAAATTTAACTATCCAAGCCCCTGATAAATTGTTGGAAATCCCAAAACTTCTCTAAATTTTTAATTTAAGCGGCTTAATGAATAAATAAATAAATAAATTTAAATGAAAATTTAATCGAAATGTGTTGAATGATGGTTTAATCTCTGAAAATATAGTGTAAATCGAAGGTAATATAAAATTATTAACGGAGTGTTTTCTGATAGGATGGCGTTCATAAATGCCGGTGTTTTATTTTATATGATGACGCAATATTTAAAAAAAAAAAATAACAATTAGTTGCAGTCTCTCACCTCCAAATGCATGCTCTATTCTTAGTATAAGTAGACTTTGAATGAAAAGTTCATTAAGGGAGCCAAGAGAATTGATAACAAGATGACATGGTTAGAATAATATCGCAGTATGACAACAGATCCACCATTAACCATCGGTAGACGCACCAACTTACTTTATTCTGCACCTATTTCTATGTAACATATGGATTTCTACTACTATTCTTATTGATGGAAAGAGGATTCACCTAGTTTGCCTAGCTCCGTATTGTCTACTCACGTACCCGCTTTCAAATTAGGTATGTTATAAGCAATACCAAAATCCAAAATTATAGAAAGTAATTTTTCTATTTGCGGTCGCCCTTCGGGAAGGAATGTTAATCCCTCTGAATGTATTCCTGACATGAAATAAAAGCACCTCATAAAAATCCTTCGGTCGTTCGAAGTTGGCATAGAATAAATTGTAGGTCCCTCCATTTGTGGGAAAAACACCAAGACGCTAATTATATAAACACTTGGAGGAGTACAGGTTCCCTGCGGACGGGCGGCCGCAGTTACCAGAACTAATTTTTTGAATTCAAAATTTGGCCTGCTGGCCTGTCTTCGAACCCCGAATCCTCCGCACGACACTGCTAACTACTCGACTAATGCGGCCGCAATGCACAAGGATAAACAAAAAATATGTTCAAAAAGATTTGTCTCAAGATTCTGAACAGCTGTTGCAGCTACAATGAGCTACAATGTTTCGCCGACTTTTCCCATTTCTTCACTGCACAAAATTTACAGCTACAACAAACGAAATCTTCGGCCAACCTTTCCATCAGCTGGGCGAAGGATAATCGGCTCAAGCTATATGAGAAAGTCGATGACGTAAAAATTCCGACAATAAACAACACATTCAATAGCCTCCCAGGAACTAGATAAATAAGCCACAAGCCTGCCAGAATACTCAGGGTGGTGGGTGTGACTGTGACGAGAAACCTTCTAAGATCACTGACGCACCACTTATACGTGCATCCATAAGCCCATAAATATCTATGCACCCAGTTAAGGAGCAACAAACAGAAGCCGGTAGACAGAGACCGAACCTCTACCCGGGCACATCAAAAAGGGAGTGCTTTCTATACAGCAATTTAGAACAGAAATGTTTCACAGTACGGCATACCGACAGGCTTTAAAGGCCATTCACCGAAAGCCCATTAACTAACATCTTCGTGAACTCTATTCCCATGAATAGCGTAGAGAAGAGACAGCTGCTTCGGGAGACCAAGTAATATTAGCAAAATTAAGATCTAGTTATTGTAGTCGACTAAGTGCCTATGTTCAGCTAGCCGCTACAACAGCAGCAATAACAACAAATAAAGTTAATATAACGTTATGCATTCTAGAGCTGGGTATAAAATATCGAAAAAAATATGAATAAAAAAATATACAAAAAAAGTCATAATTCGAATTCAATCGAAACGATGGAAGCAGTCATAAAATCGTAAAATATTGACAAGTGCTTCGAATATTGAATATATCATATACAAGTATATTGTGTGCGTATATTTGCAGCAATATTTACGTATTGTGTTGCTGATGAGAAAACAAAGCCCAAGAAAAGTTTCACTCCATTTATTTTTATGACTTTCTCCAGATGCGCTGAATTAATTTGATGCGACCTTCGAGAATTTTATGGGAAAGCGCAGGCGCAACCCCTACCCCTACTCATACAGAGAATATCTTATAGCTGATGTGTAGATGCATACACATACATATGTATGAATTTACTTGCGTCCGCACGTAGACTCCTCAAATTTGCCCAGCACATACAACCGTTGACGATCGAAGCATACGCAGGATCAACTGACTAAACTGTCATTTCACAAGAACTGCTGCTACTTTGTAATCCACTGACGCTAATAAAAATTGTTAAGAAAAATCCCAAAGCAAAACGCTATATTTACTTGCAAAGCTACATATGTATAAGTATATAAATTGACGAAAAGAAAAAGAATAATTTAGACAAATTTGCAATCAATTTTTATGTGAAAATGCCACAAAGAAATGGAAAATTTATACCTTATTACTATCAAAGGGGAGTAAAGGCTGAGGGGTGTGGTGCAATGTCGAAGAGTACTCACAGCTGCTGCTATTTTCCCAGATTACGCACTCTCTTGCACTTTTATACCATTGCAAGGAAGTGAGCTAAGGAGACATCAATGATGTAAGACAATTTGCTTTCATGCGAATATTGCAAGGTTTCGAGAAGTGTATTATAAGTATACTCATAGCCATTTATTGTGACAATATACAGAGGTTCTTGTGTTTATATGTATTTGTATAGATGCACATTACACCATTTGAGCAGGGAAGCATTACAATGCAAATTTGCTGAAATTATAAAAAATGCAAATTCTTGCGATTTCATATATATTTACATACTTCTATCTGCACACCATACCCTCAGCGTGTGAAAACTCATCAATATATGCCAAGCAAACCCTCAGCTTGTGAAAACTCATCAATATATGCCAAGCAAACGCCTTGAATGTCCAGCTCCGAAGAGAGGAGGTGATTTTACATGACGGTTGATATGCTCGCAAAGCAAATCTATGCATCAAACTGAATAATGTTTTCATTCGTGCTCAGTACCTGTACCATGAGTTCGATTTCGTTAAGAATAAACTTGATATATGATGAAAACAACCTTTACCATTGGGTGGGTGGACAATTGATTGATTGACTGTTCGATAATTAACGACATTGCCCAATGTACTATGTTCGAATACTTCCAAGACGCAGTTTTTAAAAGCAAGAGACTTAACGAAGCCAGTTCAAGCAACCAGATCAACATCATATGACGAACTCCGGCTCTACAGATGCCGTGATACTTGACAAAAATCAAGACAATTTAAAGTTGGGAAGGGTAGCCATCGTCAATATACTTTTGTATGTAAAATAAAAATACAAATTTGGTTGATAATTTTTATGAAAATTAGTTTTAAAAGCAAAAATTATTATCGTGTATTTTCAAATTATTTTTTTAGTATTAGTATAAACTTAGCATAAACTCTAATAAAATAATAAACCTTTAAATTTTTTTAAAATTTCCTGCATCAACTACTTTGTGCAGGCTACTTCAGAGAAATTTTTTTGGCAACAATGCCTCACCTATTTGTGCTGAGGCACTCCTCCCTACTTAGTCAGCGGCTGACATACATGTAGGTATTTTTTTCAATAGCCTTTTTTTGACAGATCACGCTTGAGTCGTGTCAAGCTGTCATGTTATTTTTGTTCAGTATTCTTTGGCATTTCATCATGGAAAGAATTACGCCTGAAACGTTTGCAAATCATTCAACTTTATTACGAATATTCACGGTCTGTAAAGAATGTGTTTCGTGCGCTTCGCTCAACTTATGGTCAACATAATCGGCCTACTGAGCGTACTATTCGTAACATCATCACCCATCGTAAGACCCAGCATTCATTATTGTATAATATTCGACCGAATACTGAAAAAAATATAGCGCCATGATAACCGACTATTTGATGACGGAAATTGAAGCTCGTGATCTCCGCGCCATTTGGTTTCAACAAGACGGCGCCACTTCACACACATCGCATTATCAATCAATGGACTTATTGAGAGAACACTTCGGTGAACAAATAATTTCACGTTTTGGGCCGATAGTTGGCACCAAGATCGTGTGATATCACACCGTTAGACTTTTTCCTGTTTGGATATGTAAAGTTTAAAGCCTACGCGGACAATCCCGCTTCGATTCAGGTGTTGGAGCTAAACATCACACGTGTCATTCGCCAGTTACCAGTCGAAATGCTCGAATGAGCCATCGAAAATTGGACGCAGCGGATGGACCATCTGAGACGTAGCCGCGGCCAACATTTGAAAGATATAATCTTTAGAAATTAAATGCCAAAGAATGCTCTTTAGATGATAACAAAAAATCCCCCTTAAATTTGAATTTTCTGTGTTTGTTTTCCTTTAAAAGAGTAGGGAACCTCGAAATGGATCACCCCATGTATCTACTGTGTGGTCCATATATATTGCTGTTACGGTGATATGCTATATTGTTATGATGTGATATGCTCATGCGATACGTGAAGTTGTTATTATTGTACCAATGCCAAAAAGCTGACTTTGGGCTCGTCGCAATCGATAGTTCACTGTACAAATCGTTCTGATGGGACAGAAACAATTGGTAATCAGATGATGCTAAGAGACAGAGAAAGAGAGCAGAACACTACCCATTTGAGCTATGTTATTTTTTCGGGATATCAAAGAAGAGTGAGGTCTGGAAAATCAGGCCATTGCTATCAGCTAATTCAGAACGTGTTTTTTTTTCTTAATTTTTCGCTTAACTTCGGTAGTTGACAAAAGTTGAAATGGTTGGGTTTCTTGGAAACAGCTCAAAGTATACTATACCATGGCTACCTCACAATTGGCATTGGTTGTAGATGGTCGATGCTCATTTCACTTTCTATCAATTTTTGGATTTCATGCCAGAAGAACTTCGACGGCTTTGCGGTTAAAAAAGAATCAAACCAATTTTTTATATCCATTTCCGATGTAAAACTTATTCCAGTGAGGACGTACGACATCGACCGGAACAAATGGTAGTCAGGGAGGACAAGGTCTGTACTATAAGGTGGGTGAGGCAAAACTTCTCAGCCGCTGTTCTCCAAATAGTTTTTAACCGATAGCAGGTTGTCGTTCACTTCAATTTAATGAGTCGTTAGCGGTAGCGTTCTTCATTAATGGTTTCACCCGGTTTTAGAAGCTCATAAGCACAGCACACCTTTCTGATCGCACCAAAAGCAGGACATTACTTTGACGCCATGGATATTCGGTTATGCTTTACACATGACTATTTATGCTTAGGGTTGTCGTAATGAAAACTTCCAACAAAATACGATGACTTTTGGCAGCGGTTTTTACATATTAAATTAATCAAGAATAGCTCTCCGCAAAAACACTTTTTTCAGGTGCAAAGTTTGACACTGAGTGAAAATGAAATATTCAAATGAATAACATATAATGGAAAAGATGCTAAATAAAAGTATCTCTCCAACGCATATTAAGAATATTAGAAGGATGGAACGATGGAATAATAAACCATAATGAACGCCATCTTTTGGCATACCGCACGAATTAAGTTATAGACCCAATATTTGGGTCATTTTAGTTGAGATTCTAAAGGAAAAGGACATTCAACCAATAAATGATTAAAAATTTATCGTAGACCGCCTCTAAAAGGTATTCCCCCCATTTACTATCTAGGCTATATTCATTTTCATTAAAATTGTGCTAGAGCTATTACAGATAGTCTGCTGATCTATTTTTGTAAGTAATCCAAAATATAAACAGTACACTGTGGAATCGCAATGCCAGCCAAGTGCTCTTCGTGAGAACTTTCAATAAAGCAAAAATTAAATTGAAAAAAAGTTGCGCAAAACTAACATTTGAATTTTTATTGCGCTGTTTACTTAAGTATGTATGTGCACCTAAAAGGATTATAAACTAGAAAAGAAAAGAAGCACAGCCAATGGCTATTTGCCTTATAAAAATGTATAATCAATGCCAATGTTGACTGTTGGTCAACCAGAACAAATAGGATTTAAGTAGATACATATTTAATAAGTAAGCAAACCGGCGATTCCTACCCGCACTCTACAATAGCAACAAAAAAGCGTACACATGTGCATACATATGTATATTTACAATTATATAAAGTGAAACGCTAAGCAATCATGTCCTTAACCTTTTCTCAGTTTTATTGTGTTTAAATTGAATGTAAGCATGAACCGAATTGAGAGTCACGGCACTGCTGGCATAGCAGTGGAGGAGATAAGGTTAAGACTGACTGGAAAATAATTAAATCGAAGGAAAAACAACTCACAATAGAGTAGAGTTTACAAAAATAGCAATAAAATGCAATTGACGATGAAGGTAGAAGCACTGGCATATATACATACATACATACATACATACATACATACATACATACTCAAGTAATAGACATTTACATACTTGATGTTGTTACAATCACTCACACATAAGCGTCTAGATGTGCTGGTCAGTCAGCACAGTTTGAGATTAAGACGATCACACACATAAACAAGTCAAACCAGGATCAAGTTCAGGTCCACTCAAGTCAACTTGGCAATCGAATTCAACCTTATGCATTACAACAACTTTGAATGCAGCGGCTTCTTTCATGCAGAAAGGATTTTCCCAATCGAGTGCCATTCATCATAGTTACCCATACATACGTATATGCTCGTACATACATGTGTATGTATTCACTTCGGCAATATTTGTTTAGTAATCAAATGCGACACCGAGCGATTAAATCGCGCATAGCAAAGCTGGAAAAGGTCAGCCGAACTGGACTTCATCAAATGAAAAGTGCGCGTGCACTCACGCACACATACACACATGCGCTGGGCAAATACACTTACTTCCTTATCCTTTTTTATGCGTAAGATGTGCTTTGCCAAGGATATGCTAAGCGTTGGCTATTGTCTTTGTTGAACGGGTTGGCGGAAAAGGGCAAGATTACATTTTCTCCTTGCTTGGCCAGTGGTCAGTCGTAACGGCGTTTATTGTTTCCCCCCTGGTTGTTGGCACATATACATATACATATGCATGTGTAATTTAGTATGTCTTGCGTTGCTCAGTTGTAAAATTGAAAAATTTAATCGCCGAGTAAATATTGTAAGCACCAGTAATTGAAAACAATGCAAAGTAATTAACTGCAAGCAGCTACAGGCACATTCATGCATATACGAGTATTCACAAACAGTAGCGGTTATAGATACTTATTTAAATATTTCATGGTAAGGTGATCTTACGCATAAATACATTATACTTGTATGTATGTATATGTTTTGCATACTTCAAAAGCATAAAGGATACTTTCGTACGTTAACCTTTAACTGTCGAAAAGACCGCATTCTACAGCTAATGCACTCATTCGAGCATTCATATTAATTTTATAGCTGCGTGTGCTTTATGTGTGTTTCATAATAAAGATGAATTAGCTGCGCACAGTCAAGTTTACGCACATAAATAAACGTCGTTTCATTTATAAATGCTAGTTATTGAAATAAAAAATATCACTCAATTCTTTAATTATTTGCTATTCTTATTGCATTTTTATTGTAAATATGTGTATGTACGTGTAATTAACGTTTACTTACACCCATTTATCGACTTCAGAACAACTGTGGACTCCGCATAAACGGCATTAAACATTGATTTCTTACTTTGTGCCCGCTTAAAAGAAAAAAAAAACTTTATGAATAATTCTACTTTTATTTGCTTAAAATTAACAAAAATAAATCAAGCGCGCTGCAATTTTCGTTTTCAATTTAACTCTTTTAAAATGCAACATCGGCATTGCAACGGATTTTGTGCAACGTCACTGTCGTCCTGTCAAATTAAATCAAATCACAGGTTTGCATTTTAATGAATTAAACATTGCATTTAAGGCATTAAATATTTGCCAATTGTATTTGTTCAAGGAGGCGTTAACCTATAGTGTCGATGAGCAATTATGGTATTATTTAAGATAAAAAAAATAAAAAAATAAGAAACGATTAAGACAATGAAAAGGAAATGGAAGTACACTCAAAGAAAGAATCGCAGTTATATGCAAATATATGTATGTACTTTTAATTTATTTCGATTTGAGCTAAAGTTATTTAAATTCAAATTTTCTACCAAGTAGAGGTACTTTTTTCAATAGCCTTTTTTTTTTTGAGTGGTGTCAAGCTGTCATGTTATTTTTGTTCAGTATTGTTTGACATTTCATCATGGAAAGACTTACGCCTGAACAACGTTTTCAAATCATTCAACTTTATTACGAAAATTCAGGTATTGTAAGATATGCGTTTCGCGCGCTTCACTCAACTTTTCGTCAACATAATCGGCCCACTGAGGGGACTATTTGCAACACCATCACCCATCTTGAGATCCAGCATTCATTATTGAATAATATTCGACCGAGTAAATACGTCCAGTACGCAGTGAAGAATATATAGTAGGCCGTAGCTGAGAGTGTACACGAAGGCCGTGGCGAGTCGATTCAGCGCCGTTCACAGCAACTCAGACTGACGTATGGAACGACTTGGTGCATTTTACGTTGAGATCTTAAATTGAAAGTGTACAAAATACAGCTTGTGAAAGAACGCAAGAAGCTCGACCTTCTCAAGCGACATCGCTTCTCTTTATGGGCTCTTGAAAAGTTCCAAGAAGATCGGAAATTTTGTTCAGCGATGAGGTCCATTTCTGGCTCAATGGGTATTTAAACAAGCATAATTGCCGCATTTGGAACGAAGAGCAACCTGAAGAGATTCAAGAGCTGTCATTTTATCCAGAATAAACAACGGTTTGGAATGGTTTGTGGGCCGGTGGATTCATCGACATTTGCTTTCAATAGGACGGCGACACTTCCCACACATCTCATTATCAATCAATGGATTTATTGAGAGAACATTTCAATGAGCAAATAATTTCACGTTTTGGGCCGGTCGATTGGCCACCAGGATCGTGTGATATCACACCGTTAGAATTTTTCCTGTGGGGATATGTAAAGTCTAAAGTCTATGCGGACAAACCCGCTTCGATTCAGGCTTTGGAGCAAAACATCACGCGTGTAATTCGCCACTTACCAGTCGAAATGTTCGAACGAGTCATGGAAAATTGGACTCAACGGATGGCCTATCTGAGACGTAGCCGCGGCCAACATTTAAAAGAGATAATCTCCAAAAAATAAATGCCAAAGAATGTTCTTTCGAATAATAATAAACATTCCCCATTAAATTTGAATTTCCTGTTTGTTTTTTTCTTTAAAAAAATAGGTAACCTCGAAATGAATAACCCGTTATAACAATTATCATTTCTTATAATTAATTATGCTTGCAAAATTTTGTGCATTTTAATTTTTTTTTAATCTATGCTATTTTTTTATAGTTTTTTTATTCATTTATGTATTTTATTTTTTTATCTTATCCGGCTCTTTCCATAAAACCATAACGACAAGAAACTAGTTAGAAATCTTCATAAGCTGCATGAGTCCTCTGCACCAGCATCGCAGCAAGGATTGTAGCATCAGAGTTCAAAAAATTTAGCAAAGACACGCCACAGCCAATCGGACGCATTGCAATTTTCGCAGCTAGATGACACCCAAACCGCATTGCGTGACTACAGACAGAGAACGCTGAGATATGTTACGCTCCAAAAGCCAATTCTGTAAAATTCTGGCAGCAGTGGTGAAATTCCCTTGAGATGTTCTGGTATATTCTTGACGTTTTACACGATTTTTCGCAATTGGTCCTTCTCGTTCTTCTACGTTCTCTGCTGGTGACTATTTGAACCGGAAAACGTATCCAGAGAATGTTAATATAATGAGAAGGCGCAAAGTTAACTAAAAATTGTGCGCGATTTTGCTCACCACATCTTAAAGGAGTTGACCACTTTGAATTCACCACACTCAGAGGAGTTGACCACTTGGAATTCACCCCATCTTTGTAACTCACGAATTTTTGAGTGAAAAGCTAAGAATGAGCAAATGTGAATCTGGTCATATTCTGGTTCGTCGTAATGCAATGCAAATCTCAATCCTATCCGTTTTCAAAGTATACGTTTTTAGAAAAAGTTATTGTGGGTTTTAAGGTGTATATTTTTAGAAAATACATAACTCCTGCGACACAATCTCTTAAGTAAACCTATGTTTTTTGATATGTCTATTTTATATATGACAATATGACTATATGACAATTTTCAACACATTTCAAGTAATCAAATATTTTTTGTAAAAGCGTATGATAAAATTCAAATTATATGGTTTGGGTATAAAAATTATTTTACAAAACATCTTAAGTAGAAAACAACAGAAAAACAATGTTTCCAAAGAAAGAATTTTTGAAACTTTGCCTAATTTGCCTCTAAACTAGGATAACTTTTCATTGGGTTAAAAATATTTTCTAAACACTTCAGATTTTACAAAAAATTGGTAACATATGTATACAAATACGATTTTTGACCTTAAAATGTCATAATAAGTAGACCAGGTATTATAAGCTCTGTGGTAAAACTTGATCCATAAATTTTTTCTCATTAAATAAGATTTCTATGCTTAATTTATTTAAATCTAAGGTACATAAATGAAATCAGAAGACATTATAGATAATGAGATAGTTCCAAATTATTATGAAATTGGTTTCTGAAAATTTATAAGTAAAACCCTTGAATAAAAATTAAATCTAATTAAAAGTTTTCTCACTCATTTTATTAGAATAAATTTGACACTGTTCCTGAAAGAATGCTTCTGGGTGTAACAAAATTTAACATTCGGTAAATCCTTCATTATCAATCAACTCTTCCTTTTAATTATTATTACTTTTAATAAATGTTTCTAAATATTAAATTTATTATTTTGGGTCTGCATGAACTTGAAACTATTTACAACTTTATAAGAATATAATACGCACATATTTCTCATAAAATACATTAGTAATGAATGACCACGTGCTTAGCAATCTAATCAATTATCCGTGTGTGTGTGAAAGTGCATACTGGTCAGTGCGGTTGAAGCGCGATGAAATTTGAAGAGAAACAAGTTTTCCTTACCAATCGCAATTTGTTTGCAAAGTTTGGTTCATTGACTGGACGTTTGAGTGCATCAAGTGGTCAAACGGTGAAAAGCTGGCAAGGAGTATAGTTGAAAGCGGACTTGTATAGATTTCACTTGTGAGCAAAATATATTTCTTTTAATTTGAAAAGTGAATTGAGTGCATAAAACAGTGGCAAAAACATTGTGATGGTCGAAATCGAAATTATAATTTTTAATAGTTTACATATACATATGTTTATAAAGCTCAACATTTGAAATTGAAAAACTACTGATGTCACAAATAATTAATTTTTTTTACAATGTCAAGCAAATTACTTTTTGCGCCACCTGTAGGGGAATAGCAAATATAAATCGAATATAATGCATTCAAAATTGTTTAAATATAATTGTATAAATATAATATTGTTTGAATATATGTGTCAATTCCCTAATTGTATATAAAATGCTTAAATTATACCTTTTTTCATCAACTAAATAATTTATAATTTTTTACAGTTTTTTATAACAACCTTCATACAAAGAAATACGTTTTTCAACACTGGCCTGACATCTGTCAAAAAAACGATTGAAAATGAAAAGTACTGCCATTCGTAAATTACATGTTAACGGATCGACATCTTTAGATAAAGAACGTCCGCCTTTGGAAGAATTTTACAAGCAATTACCAGAGGACCAAGATTTTATACAATCCCAGAAACAGGTTCCTGAACAGACTCCAATCAACCAAAAATTATCGGCAAGCCCTGATTTAGAAGGTAATTTAATAATTGTAATTTTTTTTTTAAATTTCTTTATTGCGGCAATAGTTGAATGAAAATCCAATTGCAAACCTTGAGTGAAGGGTTGATGCTGATGCAATAACCTTGACGATTTCATTCAGTAAAATTTGGTATACATACACTGCACGAAAATGGGTTGAGTAGATTACTCGGAAAGACCATAACCGATTATGTCCACTACAAATACAGATGTAATTGGAACCTAGAGCGGAAAAAAGCGAATGCACAGGCAAAGATATAACTCTTAAGTATATGCATATATTTATACATATGCAAACAATAGTAAATTCAAACGTGCACAAATTCATTTGATAATGAGCTTTTTAGTAGACATTTTTTCTTGATAACTGATCACTCTCACACTGCTGGTGTCAGTAGAAATTAACATTCAGAGTATTACGTGCTATTTTATTATAAAATAGAATACAAAAATTCAATATTAGCCTATATATGTTCTTACTATGTATGGAGCTATTCCCAGCATCTTGAAATGCTTAACACATATGTATGTCCATATGTCGGTTCTTTTTCTTTTAAAACTAATCTGCATACAATATATGTATAATTTTCAATTAATGCAAAACTTCTAATTTAGAATCGTTACCACACGTTATTGTGCTCCTACAAATTAAATTGAAGTCTATTAATACAGAAGTATGTTCATGCACAAATAGGTACATATACATATATATATATATGTAGATACATATTCATGTGCACATTCTAAATTAACGAGCATACTCATATTACTTAATTGGCACGTACTACTTATACATTCAAATGGACAAAGACATTTTTCTTAGACATTTTATAAAATGTAGTTCATAAGTTGAGGCTTATAATTTCAACTTAAATAAAATTAATTCTAGTGATCATTAGTCCGCGATAGGTATGAGATTCATATGAGCTCGTTTGAGTGTATTCGCGTAACCCGTAGTTAAAAATGCTAACCATAAGCCGTAAGCTCGATATGAATTTTTTTTCTCATATTCGATACTTTATTTAAAAACAATTGGAATATTTGTTATCTGCATTAAATTTTTTTATAACTTTATTTGAAAAATATTGATATAAAAAATTTATATTTTCTTATCATTAAATAGAAACCAAATCGGAACCAAACAAGTTAGATACTGCAGTTGTCACAACTAAAGAAAAAGATACAATGGTGGCTGAACAAAACGGGTTGAATGATGGCGCCGATGAGCAAATGTTAAGAGGTGTAGAAGATAATGATAAATTGGCCAATACACGTGAAGAAGTAAAATTCATCAAAGGGGGTGACCATCAAAATGGTGATGCCAAGATTGACATTGGTGGTGTCAATGGAAAGGTAAGCAATAAAATAGAGTATATTCGTATGTATATATATATATCCGTGAATATATATATATTCTGGTTTATTGTTACTTTTTTATGAAACTTCTTGCGTATATATAAATTTTATATATGGCATGATAAAGAAACGGTAAGACTAAAGAGTGATTTTAAATCCTTTTGTATGTATTTCTTGTATTCTACAGAATAATATTTGCTTATTTCGAATTATGTGATTATATGTAAAAATTATTTCAGGCTTTCACTGGCATGACAAAAGAGGAACTAATGAAATATGCAAATGATCCGTTTTGGGTGCGTCTACGTTGGATTTTCTTTATTGGTTTCTGGGCAATTTGGGCTGCCATGTTAATTTGTGCTATACTTATCATTGTCGATGCTCCAAAATGTGCTGCACCAGAACCTCTCCCATGGTATAAACGTGGGATACTTGCTAAGTTCGATACACTTGAAGCAAGTGGTAGTGACATCGAAAGTGTGAAACACGTGGAAGCTTCTGGAGTCATATATGAACTGCCACCTGCACTGACTTATTTGGTGCGCGAACCAGCCGTTGAACAAAAGATCAAGGACATTGTAGAAAAATATAAAAAGTTGGATGTTAATGTTATACTTGATATGACACCAAATTATGTACCAAGCAATTCCACTTTGTTTAGTGATGCAAAAAGTGACAAAAGCAAACGTTCTGCTTTTATATGGAAAGAGGATACGAAGGCTCCTAGCAATTGGCGTTCACTACAGAATGATTCAGCTTGGACACATATCGATGCAGGCAATTATGTGCTTTCACAATTTGGTGTAGGATTGTACGATTTAAAGATGAATGACAGCATTGTTAAGAACGAATTCGAAGGTGTTTTGAAACATTTACTTTCGCTGGGCATCAGAGGTTTCCGTTTGAAGAATACCAAATTCTTTTTACTATCGGACAACACACCGGATGAGATTGTTGCTTCAGAAGGCAATTTCGGTCATCTGGAATATGGATTTTGGACCCACACACATAGTACTTTTCAAGAAGGTCTTGGTGATCTTCTGTATGAATTCAAAATATTTGTAAAGAACATTTCTGCAGATGCCTTTTTATCGGTCGCAGATGATATTCTACGACCAGACATTTATCATACTAAGAGTGGTGAATGGGGCGTAGATTTGCCCATTTATGGACCACTGGTACATTCATTAAGCACAGGTTTAGGCGGGCTAAAACTTAAAAATGAATTCGAAAGCACTATAAATGCTGTGGGTAATAATACATGGCTGCAATGGAATTTTGCGGAGATTTCAAACGTTCCTAATAATAATAGCGATCCCTCGGCCATAGCCCTATTTGTATCTTTGTTGCCGGGAGTACCTGTTGTCGCAGTGACTAATACATCACTCTTTAAGAATGTGCGTCAAGAAATATTTGCTGAGATAAAGCAATTACGGCAGTCCGCTTCGTATATGCATGGAGACTACAATGTTTACGCATCAGAAGAGCTATTTGCTTATTCCAGGTATGCTTTATTTAAACATTCTTTGTTAACAATGTACAATTCATATTTTTTTATATTTAATTATTGTTCAATTTAATTACTAACATGCACACTTTTGCAGACAAAGGTGAGGAACTTCAACTAAGTTATTGAAATATTCACACATATGCATACATATATGTATATTGTGGTTACAAAAGTCGAATTAATATACTAATCAATTAATAAATGCAATATATTAATATTCTTCTCTTATTCATAGAATAAAATCTGGAAATCCGGGCTACTTCGTAGCTTTCAACCCATCGAATATCGTTGTAAAGGGCGAATTTGTCGACGCATCATTACCAGATAAAATGACAGTGTACGCCCTAAGTGACAATTACAAAAATTCTACTGTTGCAGTCAAGTAAGTTTTTTAAATCTCATTGCGTTACCAGAAGTATACAATGATTTTTGTTTACAGGTCTAAAGTGCAAACTAACTCTCTGGAAATACCACCAGGAGCGACAATTATACTCACATATGTTCCTGTCAAATAAGGTTAAATTAACTATAATATGTACACGTAATAACGTATAATTTCACACGTGTGACGATATTACATATACGAAAACTGTTATATACAAATATTAAAAATGTTAAAAGTTATTCAGCTTCATGCATATATTCACATTAAAGCTTTTACAAGCATGAAAAATGTATTTCAGATTTGAAAAAAATATAGATACGTACCAAGAGCATTACAAAAACAACTCGTATTTGTTTTATTTCATACGGAGAAAATGATAAGTAATCTATTTGGAAAGACCCCAGAAGATGGTACGTAATCTACCTGGGAGGAGCTTTGTCAAAACATGGGAGTCGATAATAAGATAGCATAACTTTGAAATTTCATAGTAACAACTGGTTCTGGTCATCGAATAAAATGTAGGTGGTGTCAATACAGTGCTAACTCGTTTTTATTTTTGATTCCATAGTTTTAAACGCTTTACGGTTGTGTATTTATTTTAATTTTATTTTTTGAATTTCCTAAAGAGAGCAGTCACAAACATAAATTTATGAATTCATCTCGTACAGTTTATTAAATAAAAAAATTTACAGTATATTTTAAATAATATTAATTATACGCTTTTGACAACATTTCTTCGATTTGTTCCCGTTGCTCTTGGACAGCATTCTCCAACAATTGTGATTCAGTTTCTAGTTCGATTTTTTTCGATTCCAACTTGAGTTCGTAACTTCTGATTTCATTATTTAGCATTATTAAGCTTTTTTGATCACGAACAGCTTGCTCGAAACGTGCCCACCAATCCTGGTGTTGTGCATCACTACTAGGGGATTGTCGACTAATATTCTCCGTATTCAACTCCACATGGAACGTTTCAATATCTTTAAGCATTTCCTCTACGGCGGGTGGAGCTGGTGGTGATGGATATTTGGTATTTTTTGACTTTTTTAACATTTCACAAAAGTAAACAAAACTAAGTTGTAAAATATTCACATAAGTTTATCATTTAATTTGTCCAATAACATCTGTGCAACAGCTGCTAAATACTTTTTATCGATTATTTGTAATAAGACGGAGTAAAATTTATCGAATCTAAATTAAAATTAATTAGTAAACAGTAAATTGGTTCAAAGTTATATGTGGTTGAGTTTAATGATGATTTGCTTTTATTTCGAATTTTAAAATAATTTGCATTTTAATAGCTTAAAATAAGTTGGATTCTATTTATAAATTATTTTAAAAGAGTAGACAACACTGTTTGGCCATTGTCCGTCCGCTCGATATTTGACATTTGCAGAGAACGTAATTCTACGTTCTCTGTTATATGTAATTATACTTTGTTAGCTGATTCAGTTGTTAAAAAGATATTGGAAATTCACTTTTATAATTTACAAAGTCAGAAATAGCCATTTAAATTCTAATTTATGATGACAATGGACAACATCAAAACGTTTATTATTAACTTTTACAAACATTAATAACATAACAAATTTCAAACAAATCTGCACCTGAACAAAACAACAAATAGAAGTGATAAAAGTTGACTCAAGTCACTAGCGAAATTAATTAACGCACCGACCAAAATTAAATTTTGCAGAGATTCAATATAAAGATCAAAAAGTGGTCGGTTATAACAAGTTACACATTAGTATGTAGCAATTACAGTATATTTGTATTTATCGGTACCTTGATAGTGGAAAAATTATTTTAGTATAATATTTTAACTTGTGTATGGAAATGTCACCGCCAAAGAGCTGTGCTGTTTGTGGCGACAAGGCACTGGGTTACAATTTTAATGCTGTTACTTGTGAGAGTTGTAAGGCTTTCTTTCGAAGAAATGCCCTAGCAAAGAAGCAGTTTACCTGTCCTTTTAGTCAAAATTGTGAGATCACAGTGGTTACCCGAAGATTTTGCCAAAGGTGTCGCCTTAAAAAGTGCTTGGACATTGGAATGAAGAGTGAAAATATTATGTCCGAGGAAGATAAACTCATAAAGAGACGTAAAATTGAAAGTAACCGTGCAAAAAGACGTCTCAATGATAATAAGAAAGGTTCTGCTGTAGAGAGCGCCACCTTCGATACGATATCCCATGATTCGCAAAGTTCTTTTGATAGTGGCAAAGATACAGTTAATAGTGGTTCAGCCACTTTAGGGAATCATGCATCACCTACGGGCTCTAATGTACAGATAAGATCACCAGCTTTATTAGAATTAGAAGGTGAAGCTAAACCAGAACTGATGACCAGTGAAGAAATTGTCGAATTTATTGTTTGTGACCCTGACCGTGCATCACAGGCCATAAGCAAGTTAATGCGTACTAAAGATGAAGCAATTGCTATTGTAGAGAAAATACTAACATCCCAGAAAGATGCATTGCGCCTGGTATCACATCTGATTTCATTCCCAGGTAAGTCAACACAACCAAAAATAATAATTCAATCTTTTATTAACTGATTTCTTATTGTTTTCATTACTAGGTGATGCTCTGAAAATTATTAGTAAAATAATGAATTCACCATTTGATGCGCTCACAGTATTTACAAAATTTATGAGTTCGCCCACTGACGCCTTAGAAATTATATCCAAAATTGTTAGCTCGCCCCAAGATGTTGTGCAATTTATACGTAACCTAATGGAATGCCCGGAAGACGCACTCGATATAATGAATAAATTCATGAACACACCTGCAGAAGCATTGCGTATAATTAATAAAATTTTTAATACGTTAAATCCGCCAACACGCAGTGATGAATTACATAAACTACTCTTGGATGCCACTAAAGAAAAGGACACATCACTTCGAACTGCACAGGTGCCATCAGTATCGGAGGCATCAGATAATGGAAATTATTTGATACAATCCATGCTTGACAATAGTCCAGCTATGGCACAAGAAATTTCAAATGTCTTATCGCCTCGTGATCAGAATACAGTTCCGGTTAACTCAGATATAATGGTAGAATCCCCAATAAATATACAAGGCATGTCAATAAGAACGGATACACCAGATCACATAATTCCATCTATTCAATCCCAATCATTGCATTTGGGCACCTCAACAAGCTTACCTACAGTCGCAACATGCTTAGAAACTTCGTCGCCATCGATGTCTGTGGCTTCTAGAGATTGCCCAATTAACAACCATACTCTACACTGTAATACACCTACAAGCATACATCACGACATCGAACTCCCAAGTACATCAACCGGTCTCGTAAACCCTAGCTCGCCCACAGATATTACGTCTGACACAACAGATTTCACTAGTGAACATTTTGATATAAAATCATTTATACAAAGTTCATTTCCTGACAATGCTAGTGGAGGAGGAGATAGCTTAAACTCATTAGAATCGGTATTATCAGAGGTGATAAGAATCGAGTTTCAGGCATTTAATAATCTACCGCCAGAACCGCGGGTCAAACAAGAGCAATTGCAATATCAAACAAACAATCTGGCAAAGCATAATTCAGAACACCATCATGAACAACAACATCAACAATGCGGTTATAGCGTTTGTCATACACAAGCACCGCAAACACCTATATGCTCGCCAACTAATTTGTGTTTGGGACGAGATCTCAATGAAGCAGAGCAGATGAAATTACGCGAATTGAAATTGGCAAGTGAAGCTTTATATTATCCAATGGACAATGATCTATCTCAATTAATGATGGGCGATGATAGAATTAAGGTAAGTTTGTGTATTTTTTTTTTGTCATCCATTAACAGACATTTCTTATCATATTCATCATATATGTACATACATATGTAACATATTAAAATATATTGATAATTTGCGCATATGAAAAGTTAATATGTACTACTGAACATGCTACAGGTGTTTTTGTACTTAGGGGACTGCTAAACTCGGCAAACGCATCCGAATTAGTCAGCAGTATTTATGTGTTCGTCAGCAATTGTCGTATAAATGTCGAAAATGGTTCGTTTTTTTATTTATTATTTTTTTTTTTTGAGCAGGTGGTTCACAGAGTGACTTTATCAATTATTATCAAAATTAATAACTAAGTGAATATGAACAATAGTAACTGTCGTTGTACTGTGCTTCAAAGTAGTAATTTCTGCAGTTTGCTCTTTTATACGAAATTTTATTTATTTATATATGAAAAATGGAAATTTAATTTATTCTCATTAGCTTCTAAAAAGCAAGTTGTTTAGAGGTTAATAAAATTACAAATAAATAATTTTATTAATTGAAAAAAAAAGAACAGTTCAAGTGTTCAGTTTGTTTTTTGTTTAATTTTTATTTTTTATTTTTTCAAAAAAAAAAAAATGGAAAACGAAAATAACGTAAAACTCTATATATACAAGTATTAGAGCTCCAGATACCCGGGTATCGAGCAGTGCGAGCAACTCGATTCTCGCTCGGTTGTTGTTGTTGTTGTTGTTGTTGTAGCGGCAATACGACAGCCCCGTCTAGGGTCAAACAGGTTTCGTTTCAGTCATCGAGGTCATCTAACGGGAGGCCCAAGAAACGTGCTGTTTCGACGGGTTCGGACCAAATGGAGACGGGTGTTGGATGAGTCGGGTTAAGTGGGCATGCAAAGAGGTGGTTAGTGTCGTGCGGGGATTCGTTGCATGCAAGACATGTGTTGGGTATGTCAGGGTTGATTCTGGATAGATAGGAGTTAAGCCTGCTATAGTATCCAGATTTTAATTGTGCCAGGGTTACGCGGGTCTCACGAGGCAGCTCGAGCTCTTGTTCTGCAATGGGTGGTGATTTGACTCCGAGAACACCATTCACTGGAAGAGAGTTTACGAAGATTCTCGCTCCGTACTCACTCATTGCTCAACTGCTCAGCAGAAGAAAAAATTTAATTTTGTTTGTCAACGTTTCTTTGGCGTTTCAATGATTTTTTCACTTTGTATAAATCAATTTAAAATTAATAAAAAAATGTTTTGAGTAAAAAGTCAAAGTGTTTGTCAAAATACTCGAAATGCTCGTACTCGGCTCGAAATTTTTCGAGTAATGAGCAATGAGCAGATGTGCGAGTGTTCGTTGCTCAAATGCTCGCGCTGCTCGAAAATATTTGAGCAAAGTCTGGACCTCTAATGTATTCACGTTTTCCTCGAGTTTTTTCCAAAGTCGACTCGTCTATTTTTTCTAAATTAATAGTATGCAATTGAAAATTGAAAAATTACTTTATTGATTTACACAATCGACCTTATTGTAATGTTAGTACAATTAAATTAATTAATTAAAAATTAAATCTAAAATCTTTTATGTATTTTTAAATAAATTCTTAGAGTTGCGTTATTTGATAAAATTTTTTTTTAGATTTTTTGATATTCAAAAAATATACAAGTGCCCACTGTGCGTTAAAATACGTTGTCATTTCCGTAGAGAAATACCATATATTTTCACAGCTGCGTTGTACTATATATGAACAAGCACCTGCATGTATGTTTGTATATATGTATAAATATTCATGATTTATCAATAGTTTGATAAGGAAATTTGGCAGTTTAACAAAGTGATGGGCACTTGTAAATGTTGTTGTTATTGTTGTTGTAGAGGCTGGCACTTGTAAGTAAACATATTCGATAGTATTTCTTGTACTTGTAAATAAACATATTCGATGACTAATATACAATACAAATCTGCTATGTCTTTTCTTTTAGCCAGAGGAGGCGCAGCAGGATCCAAAACTTCTACAAGTTATCAATTTAACAGCAGTGGCCATAAAGCGTTTAATTAAAATGGCTAAAAAGATTAACGTGTTCCGGGATATGTGCCAAGAAGATCAGGTGGCTCTATTGAAGGGTGGTTGTACTGAAATGATGATTATGCGCTCAGTACTGACATATGATAATAATCGTAATACATGGAAGGTAAATTACAAAGGCTTTTCTTCTACATTAAATTATTATTACTTAAATTTTTTTAAGCATATTTACATATGGAATATGTACTAAAGAATGCATGTTTACGTTACTTTCAGTTACCTCACATCTCCAATGCCGCCCATATACGGGCTGAGATCCTTAAGCAAGCCAAGGGAAATATTTACGAGGAAATTTTGAAATTTATTGGAACTTTCGATGAAAAATGGCGTATGGATGAAAATATCATATTGATAATGTGCGCAATTGTGCTATTTACGCCTACGCGTACGCGCATAATACACTCAGATGTAATTCGATTAGAACAGGTATATACGTACATATATATATATATATATATATATATATATATATATATATATATAGACATATGTGTGTGTTCATACGAAATATCACTCTTATCAATAATGTTGTGTCTTTTTTGTCACTTCTTCCAGAATTCTTATTACTATCTTCTAAGAAGGTATCTGGAGAGCGTCTATCCAGGTTGCGAAGCAAAATCAGCTTTTATTAAGTTAATACAGAAAATTTCGGATGTTGAACGTCTGAATCAATTCGTAATTGGCGTTTATTTAAATGTGAATCCTTCACAGGTGGAACCGTTATTGAGGGAAATATTTGATTTAAAAAATTATTAGGTAATTAATAGGTAAACCAACTAAGCGTCTATATAAAGTATGCAATAAAACTATTTTTAGTTCCTTTCCTTATGCGCCAGTTAAATATTTAAGAGCAAAGTAGATTGTCAATTTTATTGCAAAGCTGCATTTAGTAACTTATCACAATGCATCACTGCGATTACACGTTTAGGGGGTTAGCCTTTTTGTTATAAATTATATAGTATTTTTTTTATAATAATAAAAGTTGTTGAATGTAACGCGAAAGCAAATATAGCACAGTACACTACAAAGTATAACACGTAGAATTTGTCTCGTCAACTCGGGTACATGTGATAAATGTACAACACTAACTAGCTTTTACAAGAAAAAAAAAAAACATAAAATTATGCTATTTTTAATATTATACAATGATGAAAGAGTATGTTGAATTTAAATGCGTATGTAGTTTAAATTGAACAACAACAATACATCATCTATTCACTGTTAGATGCAACACATATGTTGTTAGTTTGAAATGTGCAATTTGTATGACATATGTACATAGATTCTATCCATATGTTTAAATAAAACAGAGTCTATTTTGTGTAACAATGGAATATTTGTTAATTTTTTATTTTTTACCACAGAATTCGATTGAATTGGTGTTTTTAACGAATAATATAGTGCCTCGTGAATATATAGTTTAAATTAATATAGACTTGAGAGAAATACATTTCGTTTTTGAATTCGTCACTGTTTTAATATTAATTACTTGTTAAAAATCAATTCCAATTCAAGTGAAATATAAACATCAGTGAATTAATTTGTATTACAAAGTTTTCAAAATTAATGCATTGAGAACTTAATATACATTAAAATTGGAGAAATTAATATACTCAGTTTTTCTTCTTTGGAAAATATAAAACATATGTTATTTCTTTCAACTTTAAATGAATTATTTTGGATATACATCTATTTACTTATTTTGAAATACAATATCCGTTCACATCCAATTACGTCCTACACTGCCAGAGCGACGTTTGCTTGCCTTGTCAATATTTAAACTACCCCCAAGGTCCTTGCGACCTCCAGTGTCTGGAGATCCGCCTGATCCGATGTTTCGTATTAACATACGTAAACCACGTGCCTGTGCATCACTTGCCTGAGCCACATTATTAACCTCAGATGATATTACTGAAAAGTCATCTACTACATGACCGGGCGGACTAACATCAAATGGCAAAATATCGTTGAGACTTTGTTGTGGTTTATACGAAGTACGACGACGGGTGCCACTGGAGTCACTACTAGCCGTGTTAAGGTTTTGGTTACTACCGGAAATCGATATTTGTTGTTGCATTTGCTGTAAACGTGTTTTTAGCAAAGCATTCTCTTCTTGCAGCCGTCTTATGTGAGCGGCTTCATATTCAGCGCGCACAAATGTTGGTTGTGGCAGACACTGGTATATTGTTGTAAGAAAATTGCGTAAGGATAATTGTAGTGTATCTTGCCATTGTTTCGAAAAGTATAATGCAAAGATTGGTGATTCTTCGGCGTTTTTACAAAACGGGAAATCTAAAAACAACATAAAAGAAATGCAAAATGCACAACTCACTCGATAAAGATTACTTACAAAACCAGTCCTTCCATTCGCTTTGCTGCTGTAACTCCGCTGCTAGTTTTGCAAAGAGTTCAGTTATTTTATCCAATCGGTTGTTTGAGTATGCAGTCACCAAGTAAAGTTTTAACAAACTATTCTCGAGTTTTTTCACAGCTGTAAAATGTCGGGTAAAATACTAAACTATACTGGAGGGCTTTAATTAAAAAAAAAAAAATTACCTGTGGCATAAGTGTGCTCCAATTTGCTAAACAAATTACTATCAAGATGTGTCCAAAGAGCACGCAATGAGGCCAAATCATGGTTTTGTATAGACTGATTGAAATTTTCAAGCAACTTCTCAGCTCGGAAACTTTGATCTTTTTCGTTTCTTTGTTCTTGGTCAAGAGTTTTTATGGTAGAAGAAAACCCTCTAAACACCAAATACTCCTTCAGAAGATTATCTAAAAAAGTTACTTGTGCCATATTGGTACACAAAGAAAATCTGTTTATTTTGTTTGGAAAATATCACAAAAGAAATTGAGGAAAACAGCTGTATCTGAAAGTCTCAAAAATGTTAAAAGTTATGTTCGCTATGGTATTAGCTTGTATAAATAAAAACAAAGTACTACCACATTGCATACATGAGGACAAATAAATTGACAAAGTTACAAACACAGAGCCCAATTTTGATAATAAATTTGAAGTGAAACTTGTAAAATTTTATCATAAATATGTATATTGTCCTAATTATATTATAAAAGATATTGAACTGAACAACTTTAAACTACATTTAAATAAAATGAAATCGTCATTAACTTATCGAGTTTGATGGTTATCGCTTGTGCTTCGAGTTAATAATCCTTTAGCTGTCATCTTTATTGTAATCGTTTGACATTTTATTATGTGTGCATACAATCATTGCCAATTTCAGTTTTTGTGTGAACGAGTGGAATTCTTGGAATTGTTGCGAGAAAAATTCGATTTTCCGTATCTAAATTGTGCGCAAATAAAACCAAAATAAATGCATTGGTTGGTGAAAAGTTTGAAATTAAAATATGAATCAAAAGGGAGCGCGAGAACAAAATGATATATCGATAATAAGGAATCTGCCAAAGCGACTGCAAAAGAGGATCGTTGAAGATGTTGGCGAAAACACTTTGGTGGCAGTTGTTGAAGACGACAATTGTAGCGGACAACCTTCGACATCCAATGGAGGCGTTAATGTTTATGCAAACAAATATGATGGATATGATAAGGTGCCAATGCGATTGCTGCAAAAGCAAGATATGTCGGGGAGCGCCAGTCTAAAAGGTGAACTGATTGCAATACATGCATATACACGCTAATGTATTCATATAAAATTTCATTTATGTATATGTACAAACTTTTTTCCTTAGAGAATGGAGAAACAGAGATTACGCGCATTAATTTTTTCTTGAAGAATGCGCCTGTTGACAGTGCAATAAATAAAAACAACAACAAAGTAGTAACTGAACCCGTTTTGGAAACCAGCGGTAAGTCAGTTGTTAATAATGGCGCTAATACGAAAGGTGCTCACTTCAAGAATGCGGTACAAAGTGTGAGTAATGTTTCGATACCTGGAATTTTACGTTTAAATGACTCAAAACAAGTAGTTGACGTAGAAAAAAACAACTTAAACGAAAAAATATTAAATAAAAACAATGGCAGAAGGCCAGCAGCACATAATAACCAAGTAGCGCAAGATAACCTTTCAACGAAATCACCCTTGTGTCAGCTAAAACGACAACCCAGACAACCACCCTGGTTTGAAATGCTTGCTGATATACCATATGCAGAATCACTATCAAAACATTACGAAAAAATTACATCAATGATGCATTACAAAGCTGTGGTAGAGGTACGGGAGATGATAATAATTTATTTCTATCAATATATTAATATTTTTTTTTTTTAGCAATGGTCTGAGTTTAGTGAAATACGTATAGAACTTCAAACCATATTTACAAGACTACTTCTGCAACAGCTTAAATTATGCTGTGAACAAAAAATTGACACTTTCTTTTGGAAGCTACTTTACTACAATGTACGAGAATACTTTATAACGAATAGCAATAGCAAAACAAATACTGATGATATACACAATAAATTGCTCATACTAATTGATGAAGGACTAAAATTTTACACTGACCTGTACACGAAGCTTAGCGCGAAATATATAAACCCCTATAAACAATCTTCAAACAATAGCTCATCTGAAAAATTAGCTGCACCACGTTCAACGCACAAATTTGAATTTATTGCCAAAGTTGCTGTTCAAAAGTTACTTATTTGTTTGGGTGATCTCTGTCGCTACAAAAGCAAAGAACTACAATCAAATGATTACACCGAAGCAGCCAAATATTACCAGCAAGCACAAACATTGATACCTACAAACGGTATACCCTACAATCAATTAGCTATCGTATCCATACATGCGGTATGTTCAACAATTAAATAACAAAACCATAAACATAAATTTTTTTAAAATCAATTTGCAGCGCAAGAAATTCGACGCCGTTTATTATCACATGCGTAGCTTAATGTCTTCCAACGCCATATATTCAGCACGTGAGAGCCTCTTAGTGTTATTTGACGAGATACGTAAGAAGGTTAGTAATTATTGATTCACTGGTTTTTAAGCCAAATCATAATATGTTTATGTGTATTTATATTTTAGTATGAAGAGACTGAGCTTAAGGCTTCACCTCTGCATCATGGTAGTCCAAGATGCAATAATAGTAGATCTTCCAAATCAATGCGTAAAGAAGTATGGATACATGTGGATGGTGTAAGGCGATTACATCGTACATCTGAATCTGAAAGTGACCGTAGTAAAAGGGCTATATTAAAAGAGGAGCAAGGTTTCAAACAGCTGACCGATGAAGAGGCAAGTGAAACATAAACTTGTTATGAAAACTATACATTTTTTAAAATTTATTTTTTATAATATTGATATTATATTCTACAATGATAAATCGTTTCTTTTGCAGCTGATTCGCCGCTTTACATCCCTCTATTTGTATATTATTGGAAAATTATATACTGGCATAGGGTAAATAGTACATATATAAATATGTGAATTATTATTTTTTTCTTAAATATTAATTTTAATATTTGTTTTCTATATTTTTTATATATTTTATTATCTATTTTATTATAAAAAATGGACACATTTGATTTGTTATTGATTTATTTTAGTATGGAGTCTATAGTTGCACACCAACGTAAACTTTTAGCGGAGCTAAGTGTTCTGCTGAGCCGCAACCCGTTTCCAATTAAACGATCTCGCCTACTGAAAATAGTGGCTTTAAACATTTTTATACTCGAGCATAATATGCATAAGGGTAAGTGCTAGGGTATAAAAGAATTCACAATAAAAATCTAATTTATTTATTTATTTTTTAAAACCATAAAGAATCCCGACGTGAAATTCGTTATTATGCATTTAATTTTTGTAATCAAATATTTGGTTTGCTGGTACGTAAGTGTAATCTATTATTCGAAACGTTTGAGGATAAATTATTGGATCGCGAAAGTATGAGGTAACCGTAACTTTCTTTTTTCTGCATTACAAAATGTTCTGATGTAAAAGAAATAATAATTTTTATATAGTTATGATGAACTCAATACCTTGCTACAGTACATAAATATTTATACATTCTGGTTGATACGCAACGTCGATATTTGGGAGTCAGTACGCAATGAAGAGTTAGTATTATTCTTACATATAACGTAATTGTACTACTAAGTTTTTTTTAATTTCAAATCATAGACATATCATTCTGAACAGCTGGGCGGAATGGGAAAGCTTTTATCAAACAATCCAACGCTTAATCGGTGATAAATCAGAAAATATATCGCCAATTGGTTCGCTCTATGAAGAGGTCTACTTATTAGGCTTTACACCTTTAATGTCCTGCACTAAAAATAACAATGCGTGCAAGAATTTGGCTGCAGAATCTATTTCTAATGAAAGTGAACAATTTTTCGCACGTTTACAAAAACTTCAAAATTTCCACGAGTATTATGGAAGTAATCAAGCCAACCTGCATACGCATGAAGAATCCTTTACATTAGAAGAGTTAAACGGCGCTATAGAGAATGTGCTCAGCAGCTTGCAAAGTGACGAAGATGATGATAATAGTGAAAATATCGCTGTAAATGGCGAAAACTCTGAGAGATCCATAAAAGAAACGAGCACAAGCAATGATGTTGGGGATACACAAATTTCACAATTATCAAAACGAAGGAAGGAGTTAGAGGCGAGAACGAACGTAAAGAAAATGTATAACGCAAAATTAGAGGTAAGTTTGAGAGAGAGAGAAGGCGGTAGCATGGAGAAAATGAGAAGGATACAATATCAACCATTTCATTTTTATACTTGCAGGAAATACTTAAATTTTTAGATACAAAAGTCTATATAGAAGTACGACCAAAATTTCTTATGCCGGATACAAACTGCTTTATTGACTGTCTGGATGATTTTGTGAATCTTATTAATGTGCACAAGCGTTACATACTTGTTATACCATTGACTGGTGGGTTAATGAGCATGAGAAAATTGTGCTGAAAAATTATCTAAAGTTTTCATTATATTTTTAGTTGTTAAAGAGTTAGACGGGCTCTATAAAGGCGTAAAAGTGGAGTCTTATCAGGATTCTACACAGAAGAATCGCATACATCACTATGACGATGTTTCCACATGCGCTAAACGCTCACTGGATTTCATAATGAGTGCAAAAAATAATGTCAAGTAATTTATTTATATTTTATTTAATTATTTTTTCTTTTAATAAACATTCTAACATCTACCCATACAGATGTGCTACAACGAAAGGTTCATTCATAAACGCATCATTATTTGCTTTGGCCGAAGAGGAATTTGTCTCAAATGATGATAAAATTTTATCAACTGCACTATCACTTTCGAAAACAATGAGCACTGAAACCAATAGAGGTAAATAGAGTGTGCACAGAAGTAGAATAAATAGATATAAAAATGTTCTTATATATTTAATTTCTGGCATTTTTACAGACGGTAAATATTTCATACAAACCGAATTGGTACTAATCACAACGGATCGTAATTTGCGTGTTAAAGCTTTGGCGCGTAACTTGGCTGTTAGTGAAATGGTTGAATTTCTACAATGGGTCAAGGACTGTAATACATAATATTATGTAAACAATTATGGTTTTTACTTACATCACACGTATATATATATGCATGTATGCATGGATAGTACGCTATATTGAGCGACGAATCTGATTTCAAGGTGTGTGTGTGTGTATTGTTGAAATATATAATTAAATCAACATAAGCACACGTCGACACATATAGCAGCTGGCTTCAATTTTCTATAGTATACATATATACATACCATATAAAAAATCTTTACATATATATATGTACGCATGCATACGTATATGCATTTAGTACATATATTTGTGCGACTCAATGCAATGTTATACATATACTTATACTTAAAAGTATACTTGAAATATCTATTTGTACATTTGTAATAAAATTTTATGCATTCTATCATTTCATTTGAATAATCTAATTGGTTATATACTTACTTCTATATTTTTTTAATGCGTGTACAACCACTGTGGTGGGGGAAAACTTTTATACAACATATCTGTGTGAATTTTAATCATACTTGTAATAAATGCGATTTTGCTAATAGAAAAAGAAATGGGTGTTTCTATTTTATATTAAAAAAACATATTAAATTAGCAAAAATATGTGATAACTGAAAACGAATGTAAAATGGACTTAAGGCTTTAAGCGCCGATACAAATAAAACACTTGTTTCTCGATAATATTTTATGTATTTGTATATTTGCTTAATATTCCGTTTTTTTTTTCAATGCATTGCTTTATTCTGTTTATGTATGTATGTATTTTTTATATAATTTGTTGGTTTTCATAAATTATTAGCTAAAATTTGAAACCATTTAATTAACTTAGAAAAAATATATATATCTATACATATGTATGGTATAAATAGCAATAAATTATTATTGTTTGTCAATTTTCTTAATATTTAAGCAACTAAAGTACACTACAATTATTTATATGTATGATATAAAATCGCTTTAGTTAGCACTAGAGATTATGGTTTTTGTTTCTACTGTAAATATTATAGCCAAAATTAAGTTGTTAATTACTTATTATCAATTTTTTTTTTAATTAATTTCAAATGAAGATAGAAAAGGCAATCGTTTCAGCATTTAGGAATTGAAAATATTTTTCTTTTGCATTAATTTGTAAATTTTCTTGTTACCGTTTACATACATAAATATGCAAACGTATGATATAAATATATGTTTGTGTTATAAGTTACATAGATGGTCGGCCAGCGATGCAAGGACATTAATGGCCAGTAGGTATATATGTGTGTTGGTATGTTTTCATTTTTTATTTTTTATTTTAATTACTTGTTATTTCATGTTTAGCTGGCTTGTTTGTGTGTGTGCTTCAAAAATCGAAGCATAAGTTTTTCGTAGAAAGTTAAGTTAATTGGTGTTTGTTGCTGTGTTTGTATGAAATATATATTTGTGTGAATTGTTTCCCTTTATTATTAATACTATTTTTAATTGAAAATTGCGTGCATTTTGGCGCAACAATTGCTTTAAATATTTGTATCAATATATGTTCGTATGTATGTAGGTATATATAGATGAATATATTTCTGTATGTATGTATTGATTGATTGATTCGCTGACGTTAACGAAGCATTAGCGCCTAAATGTATGCTTTGTGCAGTATTGTAAAATTTGTTATGGGTGTGCAATGTGATTTCGGTATATACTATGAATGTGTGTACATCATTTCATAAATCTCTATAAATGTATATATGTATATATATATTTTAATATTTATTTTTTAAATAAATGCACAACTTACTAAACCTAAACAATTTCAGTTAATTGTTGTTGTTGCATTGTAAATTTTCAATTGTTTTAATAATTTTATATTTATTTCTTATTTATTTATTTAGCTGCAAGCGTATGCATTTGAACACGTTTTTAGCTTTGCTTTTTTTTTTTGGCAAATCAGCAGTGTCCGAATATATGTATGTATATCAATATGTGTGTATGTAATTCGAAAATTGGCAATAAGCGTTATGCGTCATCATCTTATCATTAATGCACTCGCACACTTTCCACACTTCGTCTAGCTCGCGCCACAACTCCATACGCTTTAGACGTCGGTGTCGCGAAAATAAACGTTAAACGTTCGTTAATTGTTTTCGAAATTGCTTTTCGTTCGTTTACTCGCAGCATTGCGCTCACTGCTCCACAGCAATAAATGTCGGTACACAGCATCCGCAACAATAACAATCACTACGTCGTCGATGTCTTTGCCGCTTAGAGCGCTGTCTCCAAAGCTGGCATAGGCGTTACAGTCGCTGTGGTCGCTGTGCTAAGCGCTGCAGCCGTTGTTGGAATTTGTGTTACGTAATGACGATTGGCATCGCTGTGCGTGGTCGACGAGGGTAGACCCAAAGGACTGCTGCTGCTGTACGCTCCCAACGGCTGGCTACCAACATATTTACCACTGACAAGCGACGTACTCGCCGCGCCCGTTGTGGTGGGCGGCACTGGTGAAGGCGCCGTATAGTTTCTGGCGTACGCATTCTTCATTTCACCACGCATGAAATTATTCTCTTCCGTTTGTAGGAAAAAATTTCGCTTCAGATCATATGAACGACTGCTAATGCTGTCAGGTGCATCCACTGTTAGTGTTGTCGCTGCGTTTGTCGACGCTGTCGGCTTTAACACGCTGCTATCTCGCGAACTGTTCGTACTCGATGCATTACTAGAGTGATCTTCTTCGCTATTGACTTCCGGTATTGTGGTGGACATAATATTGGTGCGTTGCACTGCGCACGCAAGGCCACTGCCACCTGAGACATTCTTCAATTTGGGCGCGAAACTTTTGGAAGGCGAGCCGAACTGTCCCTGTCGCAGCATGCGACGATTGGCAAAAGTTTTTGGCGAACCACTCAAGTCCAGCAATTTCATGCTGCTGTTCAAGGCTTGCGTAGCACCATTCGTCGCGCCTGTCTTAATAGTCGGTGATGCGTCTGACGCCGACATATTAACCGGATGCGTTTTCTTCAGCAACTCGACAGCGGAGAGTTTCCTCTGCACCGGACTGGTTTTAATAGATTTCGCTAGCAGTAATTTTTTAAAATCCAACAGACTCGTCTTACTATGACCGATACGATCCGAGCAAGTGTTGTAGCGTTCTGGCGAATTATCATCAGCCCAATTTGGATTGCGGCTAAGCGGTTGCCTGCAAGGCGAATTATTGAGCGCGGCTAGTGCGCTACAGTCATCGCCACGTGAAGGTGTGGAAGTTTGGAATCCGTTACGATTACGTGGCACAATTGGCGATAGCGATAGGTTACTTGTACCATTCAGCCCGTTCACATTTGTTTGAGTTGCAGTCGTTGCTGCTGCTGCTGTTGCTGCTGCGCGTGCCACACGTTCGGAACGTTTTATAGGCGTGGCATACAAATCGTCACGACAAGTGACATTGCTTGGCGGCGGCTTTTGTTGCTTGCGATTCTGTAACGTCCAGTAGATGGGTGTGTTACGTTGGAAAGGCGTTGCGGCCTCCGCTACCACCACCGGTGACTGGGATTCCGTATCAACTGGCGGCTTTGGCAGTGGTTGTTGTTGATCTCTCGTTCTAAAGAAACGTTGAAAGCCTGTGAAGAAAAGTGAAAATATTTACGTAAATTAAATTAGCAAAATGAAAAACCAAATGTGCCATTTAGCAAGGAGTAAATGGTGTAGAGGGTATATAACAAAAAGAGCTTAGCAAGTAACCCAGATTTGAATTTGTTTATAAAGAAAATATTAGTAAATTGAAAAATTAACAATTTTATGTGTATGTGTGTATAGAAAAAGCAAAACGCTTAAAGGTCATATAGGGTTAATATTATGATTACAACAAACAGAAAGCACAAATTAAATTTGAAACTGTACTTACCAAAGCTTGACCAAGGAAATGTGAATGTAGGTCCCACAATAGATGCTTAAAATAGTGCAGAGTGATGGAATTAGCTTAGCTAATTCATCACTTTTTCTTATTGCTTTTAATATTTACATGAAAAGTGCATAATGAAGCTGTTGATGTAGGAGTTTGAGTGAGTATGGACCATTTGCTTAAATATGGTACTCGTGATCACTTCTAATCCCGAAGCGCAATACCGCGAATTATTTTTATAAAAACTCTTTATGAGCAGGTGAGCAAAAAAGAAGTAAATTGACTTCTGGAGCACACATTTTTCTCTAACAATTACAAAAGTTTTTATTTTCCTATTCTATGCAACCACACAAACTAGGAGAGAAAATCACAAGTAAATAAGGGAAAAGATCAAAGCAGCAGAAAAATTAACTATCATATACACAGACCTCTTACTACGCTTTGAGTTTTGAAAACAGCCGCCACCGAACGGCCGAAACATTTTTAATTTAATGTCGGAAACGTATACCTATGGGTTCTGACGGCTTTCAGAATTGGGTTTTGGTTGATTTGAACCAATTACCTTCAGCGCAGTAGCACCCACTGTTACTTGGTTACTTGGTTAAGATTTTCCTACTGAAAGCAAGTGGAACAGAAATGAATGGGGCGTAGGAAAGAAATGTGGAAAGCTGCCCAAATATATAATACATATTGTTAGGTTGTTAGCGCCATCGACAGAAGATTTGATATCTTTTTGGATTCAAATAATTTAATACAGATCGGGAAATTACCTAAACAATATGAAAGTAAAAAATTGGTTAGCGAATCACATAATCGTTAGTGGAAGTGGCGAAATTAATAAGTTAACAATTCGACAAATAGTATCGATTGAAATTACGGAATTCCACTACAGGTCTAGTCATCGTGCATTAATCAAGATCTTTTTCAGCCTTCAGATGAAACTGCTTTTCTTCTCCAGACAGTTCAGACAATAGGTTGCATGTAAGATTTTCAGCTGGAAGAGTTCCCATTCAAAGGAGAGCTAAGAAAGAAGGCTTTGCAGCTATACACGTCCACCTGGAAATGTGGGGGTTGCCCTTTATATTTCGGGATTCGGCAACCCTAATGTTGTAATCCGGCATTTTTAATGTTTTACATAATCGTTTACACATACGAGCTCTTGCTGTATTGTTTACAGTAACATAAAATATTAATCTCGGCCAAAAAATGGAATAAACCGTGAACATTTTTTTCGCTATAATTTTTTTTTTTACAAATTTCGACGTGGATTAACTCAGCAACAGTGCATCGATGAACTTAATCAAATTTTAGGTCATGAAGTTCGATCCAGGGCCAGTGTTTATCGATGGTATGGTGAATTCAAACGAGGTGAAGGTCGTCCAAAAACAGTTGTTGTTCCGGAAACTATTGATGTTGTGCGCAAACTGATATTGCAAAGATGTGACCTATTGTGAGATTGAGGCAACTATAGGCAATAATGGGATTTGCATACATTCAATATTGCATGAACCAAAAGCGCTTCCAAGCAAATAGTTGGTTTTTTTTTTTTTTTTTTTTGGCAAAACTGGACATGTTGCAACCGTGGCGAAAGTGCTTCGACAATTGTATAAAACGCATGCATTCAAGTGTATAGATCTGAACAATAAAGCGATTTTCGATGATTAATATTTGTTTTTGTTCTGTAATCCCGAAATATAAACCGTAACCCTCGTATGTGGTATCCTATACAAATGTCAGCTAAATTTTGTGTAAAATTATGAAACATTATAATATTTTTTTTTTAATTGACATACGAAATTTTTTAGGTTACAATTATCAATAATAGCCATTATTTGCCCTTCTTATGTACAAAACAAACACCTTGAACCCTGTTTAAATGAAGTGTGAGAGAACTGCACCATCCCCAAATCTATGAACCATTGAAATAATTTTAATATTTATATGCCCAATAACACTTATGGAATGTATTTGTGGAATGTATTTATTGATAACATTTTGGCAAGTGAAATAGCATAAATGGATTTGAACAAACAATTTTCAAATTAATTTAAATATACATACTTACGTATTTAAGCCATTTTCTTAATCATAATATTAACACTAAACCTCTACAGTCGCTTGCCAATTTGGGGCTTACCATTTGGGCTTTAAACTTAATAATAGTGAAAAAAATAAAAAAAAAAGTTACACTTAACACACACACGCGCACATGCATTATGTGTGAAACAAATTGAAGAATTACAACAATAGGCATATCAATTAATTGCATAACAAAACAAACACAAATTAAATTGATTAAATTGCTAGGCTAAGCTAATCTAAGCTAAGCGGGATGATGATAGGCACTAATTTTTCAAGCTACCAAAATCTGTGTTAGCACAAAATCAAGTTCAAACGGAAACTGTGGTGAAATTAGTAAACAAAAATATGGTAAATTATGTAAATATGTATGTATGTAAGTATTTACAAGTGTGGTTTGCAAAGAAAAGTGGAAATAGCAAAAAATCAACTACTACTACACATACACTTGGTGGCATAAATGGAGTAATAGAGGTTTTTTGCACAATTTATTTAATATGATATTAGCAGGTCGTAATCAATCGAAAACATGTATGCATGTTATGTATGTATGTATATATATTCAAAATAAATGTCAAATATTAGCACTTGAAAAATTAGTGCCCTTATAAACCTTGCTTACATTTCATTTTTATTCTGAATTTTTTAATTTTTTTTTTTAGCATAAATCATTTTCAGAAATACTTAATTTTCATAGAAAATATTTAGTGCAAAAAACTCTATACTATTAAGTATTTTAACAATAATATGAAAAAATCTATGAATGTGATTTTTTTGTGTTAATTTTTTTAGTTAAATTATAAACAAAATAATTGTTGGTTGCATTCTTAAACACTTAACAATTATTATATTTAACATATTAGTTACACATTGCTGTTATTAATTCACATATATTGTGCTTATATACATATAAATTGTAAATAGATACATTTAGTGTGCAAATAACATGAACATTTAGTAAGTACATATATATAGGTAATTATAAAAATATATGGAACATTGATAAAAAAAAAAAAACAGATAAATAAAGGTGGGTTACAACAGCAGGCCTTAAGCGTTAAATGTAAAATTTAAATGCAAAATAAATTACAATAAAACACAATTACATGTACATACATAAGAGTGCTTAGGTTAAGAGTGAACAAAACTTGATCTGTCTCAGAGTAAGAGAAAATTCTGTATTTTTTGTAGGTACTTCCGTCAAGTGTCCACAGTAGGGAAATAGATGATTTTTTTAAATTACTTTTTATTAAAGTTTTTTTTTTGAAATATTCTTTATTCTAAAGATTATAAAGAACATAACTGAGTCAGTTACTGAGAATAAATGCGGAAATAATACGCCATATGAAATGAAAGTATTTGGAGTCACCCTTTTTGTCATTCAGTATTATAACATATTATAGAGTCGCTGGACGCGACAAACTACCGACAGACCTTAAAAGTCATTCACAAAGAGTAAGTCAACAACTACATTAACTCTCTTACTATAGCAAATGCAGAGCTCGACAAATTAGGCTTTGAAGGAAATACTCAATAGCTTGCCACTGGACTCGGTGGCATATCAGTCTGCAGCAATAGCCGCACTACCTTTAAGAGAATCATATCAATGGAGCACTCAGCTATTGAGATACATGAAAATATTGGACAGACCACTTTCATACCAAGTTACACAGGCCGATGCAATACAATTTCATACGCTGAAGCTTAATTCAGAGCACGTATACCCAGAAGGAAAGAATGGAATATTAATTAAAACATTCCGCGTAGTAGTCTGGATATATACAAGGATGGATAGATAGAAACTTGAGGGAAGATGATGCATTCCCTGGCAACCCTAATATGAAACTCTATTTCAGGATACCTCAGCATTGCAGTGTCTTTCAGGTATCTAGTATTAAGTCAAGGACATCTTCATTTTTAGCGACATTCAGGCAGCAATAAAAACACTGGGCTCACTTACATTAAATTCTAAAATTTTACTGAATTGTCGTCATTGAAAGTTCCCGGCTTGGCACATAGATATTACTAGAATTAAATTCATATGATTTTTAGTTAGCTCTAACCTTCAAAAGACGCGTGTATAAATTTGACAGCTGTTGGATCATAAGTTTGTGAATTATAGCATTCTGAGTGAAGCAACTTTTGTTATTGTGAAAAAAAATGGATAAAAAAGAAATTTCGCGTGTTGATTGAATATTGCTCTTTGAAGTGAAAAAATACAGTTAAAGCAAAAACTTGGCTTGATGACGAGTTTCCGGACACTGCCCCATCAAGGATTGGCATGCTAAGTTTAAACGTGGTGAGATGAGCACCAAAGTTGGTGAACGCACTGGACGCCCATAAGAAGTTGTTACCGTTGAAAATATCAAAAAAATCCGCAAAATGATTTCGACATCAAATTTGAATTGAATGAAATAGCAGCCACTCTAAAGATATCAACTGAACGTGTACATCATATCATTCACGAATATTTGGGTATGAGGAAGTGGGTGCCACGCGAGCACACTTTTGACCAAAAACAAATTGATGATTTGGAGCAGTTTTTGGAGATGTTCAAGAGTAATAAACCCAAGTTTTTGCATTGATATGTTGCAATGGATGAAACATGGCTTTATCATTTCACTCCGAAGTCCAATCGACAGTCGTCCCAGCGGACTGCACACGATGAACCCACTCCAAAGCGTGGAAAAACGCAACAGTCGACTTTTTCATTGACTACTTTGAAAAAGAAAGGACCATCAACGGCTATTATTATTACAAATCGCCGAAAAATAGCCGCATTTGAAGAAAAAGAAAGTGTAGTTTCACCAAGACAATTCTCTGTTTCACATGTCGGTGAAATCGATGACAAAAATCCTCAAATTGGGCTTCGAATTGCTTCGGCATGCACCCTATTCTCAAGATCTGGCTCCCAGCGATTATTTCCTGTTCTAAGATCTCAAAAGAATGCTCGCTGGGAAGAATTTTTCGTCGAATGAAGAGGTTATGGCCGAAATTTTTCTAGCTCTCTCCTTCTGATAAGAGCCCGTCAACATAGCTCATCTCTTGAGAAGCCTTCAAAAATATATGGAACGTACTCACATATCTACCAAAGCCAAGAAATCCCAAGAAGGGTAAGAACAATTGTTTAATCGCAACACAAATTTTCTAAACGGAACAATTAACAATAAAATAATAAAATACAGGAGACTCAAATTTTCGATATCATACAATATAAAGAAGTTTATGATCTTATCTTAACTCAGTCAAAGACTAGACTAAATCTATTATATACTGATACTAATTCAAAATCCTAGAAAAAATAGTAGGTTTTAGTTGGTTTTAAAGCTCTATTTGAGTTTATTTAGTCTACATAGATGAAATATATTGCTGCGACTGAGAAGTGATCTTCTGGAGATTGTATAAATATAGGAAAAAGAACGCTCAAAGTTTTTTCGTGAAGGAAAATGTGATAAATTTCCCGATTAACGCGCGATGTGCAAGCAAAGCGAGTAGCAACTTCTTAATAATCTGCTTGACTAAAAGCTCGGTAAAGAATTTTTAGAAAATATTTTTGAAATAGAATTTCTATTATCTTTTTAATTTTCTTTACCTTAATAAACCTTAAAACTGACGCAATTGAGACTAATATAAAAAATATGGAGTTAAGGATGGTAAGATTAATCGAATAATTAATATTTATCGGATATGTTTTTACAAATATCAGTTTAATTATAATAGGAATGACCTTTTGATTAATCGATAATCGGTTTTCTAAAATATTCATAAGATTTGCAATATCAGAAAAGAAGAGAATTTATACAGCAGGCACGTTTTTTTTGAGAGTAAAAATTGGAAAAGAAATGAGAGAGACTCTACGGAACCACAGACGAATTAAATTTCTTAAATTAAGCAATTGATGTTGTTCTCGTGGTAGAGTGATAGATGTTACTGTTAAGTTAGTGCATCCCAAGTTACACACTTCACTTTCACTTCATATGAATGAACACCGTTTTGTGTGGAGCGTGTAGCGCTATAGATTAAAAAACTATTGTTTTTAAATTTATTACTTAATTAATAATTTTAAATAGGTTGTATGTAAGCTAAGAAATACTAAGAAAATGGAGTATTTAACTCGAAAATTTTATGATCCATTTTTATATCTCCCATGAATATGAAATAACATATTAACTTTGGTCCAAAGTATGTAAGTACCAGAAGGAGAAGAGATAGACCCATCAAAATTTATGCCGATATGATCAAAATGACGAGCTGAGTTGCTTCAGCCATTTCTGTCTGTCCATTTGAATGCAAACTAGTCTCTCAGTTTCAATTGAGATATTTGAACGAAACGTAGTACGCTTGTGTTGTTTTGTAATGTATTGCTGATTTGCCAGTTAAATACTTCAATTGAACATCTAAGTACATGCAATTTGGTATACCATACACATGTAATGAAGTACATAATGGTACTGAATCATCTAATGTCGAATGACTATATCAAATTGCTCTCATATAACCAATTTGTTCAGATATGAGGTTTTGGATCAAAAATCTTTAAAAAAAGCAGCTACGAGCGTGAAATTTGTTTTTCTAAACCCTTACATATAAACAAATAAATATTTACACCGAAAATCATCGAAATCGGAAGACTACATCATATAGCGTACAACAGATAATTTATTGATTTTTAACCCTAAAATGCAATAAAACAAATTTTATGTGTTTATGATAGGTGTAAAGACTTCGGTATAGAGAAAAATGGTACTTCTCTCATATCGATTAATCAGTTGATTTTTTTTTACATAAAATTGCAATTAATAACAACTAAAACAATAACAGCCAAAACGATTTTTGGGTTTGACTTCTACATGTTAAAGTTTCAGTTTCTTTGCGCTAAAAATAAGCAAAAAAAAAAGATTTTGATTAGTTTTAGTTTTAGTTAGTTTAGTTTTTGTTTTTTGCCCTCTTTTGTCATGTAAAAGCAAACATTATGAACTAAAAATGAAAGTTTGAGTGTCTTCTAATAGCCAGAATCAGCATTTATGCAGGAGATAAAAAAAAATTAAATTATATTTTTTGTCGTCCGGTGTAATCATACGGATTAATTGAGTAAATTATTCTATTAATCGATTACTGAAATTTTTGTTCGTCATCGCTATGTGGAATATACAGGCAAAGCGCTTAAACTCAAATTAATATCGACAAAAACAGTTGCGGTGATACACATATGCATTTACTATGTGTGTAAGCTCCTCTAAAAGCGTCTATGCAATTAACGTCAAGTTGCCTTTTACAGTTACTAACTAAGTTAAAGGCAGTTTGAGTCATATGTATGAAATCACATTTGCGAATCGTGGCCTTAAGTGGCATGCAACAACAATTGTGGGGAGTGTGTGATATTTAAAGTCTGAATCTATACTTAGCGCAATTAAGTTTACTGCATAAGCAAACTAAAGAGAAATGTTATGACATTAAATAGGTAAGTATGTAGATACATACATAACATGCAATATCTGAGCAAACACAGTAATCATTTATCGGTGTTATTTGTTAAACACACACTACTCATTTGATTTCTGCCACTAACTCTTTGTTCATGTTCTCTTTTCGGTGAGCATTTTTATTTACAAACGATTATTTTATATGTCATATTGTTTGCCTGTTAGAGCTATAAGATATTGTGAGAGCATAAATACAATAAAGAGACTTGGATGTGACTATAATTTTGAAAATCCTTCTACTAAACGTGAATGGTAAGTGCAGTCTTGTATACTTGCTTGAATGTATGCATGTATGTATGTATGTTTTTATTTAACTTCCGCTGCAATGTTTGCCAGCTGCAAAAAGATCAATGACAGCATTTTGCTTTTAAAACTTATGACACCACACACATACATAGTTACATGTATACTTGTGCATGTATTTACATATAAAAAATGCAAACAAATTAATCACCTTTTTTACCGCCTTCAGCAGTTGCTCCATGCCAATGAGCATGCAACGATCGACAGAAGGCCTTTACTACTTGTTTTTTTTTTCTCTTCTTTTTTATAAAATCTGCCTTCTACGCTGCAGAGCGTTTGCCATGCCTTTACTATATGTATATGTATATGGATGTATATATGTATGTATATACGACTACTACTTTATGTAGTGACTGATGAATATTTCATAACCACAACCGCATAACCTTTTCATCATTTTCAATACAAAATTGTCACTGTATGGGTGAGTGTATGCACTACATGGGTTTTGCGCAAGAAGCTTTATGCTGTTTTAGTGTTAAGAAAACACTTTTAGTATTTACTTAACTTGCACATACATGTACCTGCATACATACATACATTTTATAATAAACACACCTATAAGCAAACGCTTTCAGGCATATATTATATGTATTGTAGTACGAGTATGTTTGCATGTAAGTCAAAAAGTAAATACGAAGGCATCATAAAATGCTTCAGTAGTTAGTATCCAGAAAAAAGAAAAAGCAGCAAAAACATTAAAAAAAAATAAAATAACAATGAAGAAGTGTTGGCTTATGATGTACCCGGAATGTACGTTCGTACGTACATATATATTTTTGTATGTGATATAATAATAAAGAAGTCCACTTAACAGCGTCATCGTCACTAGTCAATCTACTGTCTGGGCATCTCATAAGTGACAATGGAAAGTATTATGACCACGAGCTGGATAGGAGATGCAAGTAATGCCTACAGCACAGTTTTTTTTTTTTAAACCAATTTCAAAAAGATGTAAGGACAAAAATTTTTGTCTATATAATTTAAAAAAAAAATCTTTTGAATTAAATATTAACAGAAAAAACCTGTTTTATTACGAAAAATAATTTCGAAAAGGATTTCACATTTTATAACATATATTCTTTGCATTGGTTCATAACTTTCAAAAGACTTCTAGAAATAAATTGGTGATATCAGACATAATTAATAGAAGTTTCAAACTCAATTCCAACAAAGAAGTTTTAAGCGCACTGTTTTTTTTTTTTTTTAAATAAATGCACCAAAATGTAGGCAACGTCTTTTAACAAATGTATTGAAAAACGTTCTTGTACACACAGTGTAGCCTATTTTTAGGCAAACAATTTCTATAATTAATTAGCTGAGTTATTTTAAAGCCAAAATTTATATATGAAATTTCACTATACTCCAACCTTAATTATTCGAACTCCGAATAGTAATTATTTAATTGGTTTACCTTTTATGTACATGAAATGGTATAATAACTTTGGTCGAAAGCATGTAAGTAACAAAAGGAGAAGAGAAATACCCACCAAAATTTAACCCCCATCGTATCAGAATAACGAGCTGTGTTGATTGAGCTGTTACATTTACATTTGTCGGAACCGGCCAAATCGCATCACAATAGCATATATACGACCGATTTTATTTTGTTTTGGGACATAAATCAGTCAAAAAAGCATCTAAGAAGGAGTAATTTGAGATTATACACACATATTATGAATTCTACATTGGTATTGAAGATCATCGAAAACGGACAACTACAACATACAGCTTGAGATTGAGGCTCTGTTCAAAACTTCGTCAGAAAAGCATCTAAGTGCGGGAAATTTGATATTCTACCCAAGTAACTGCGAATAAATATTGGTACTGAAAGTCTTTGAAATCAGAAGACTATGCGTATTGCCCCCAACTTTTCAGATAAGAGAATTAATATTTAATAATAATTAATATTTAATCCTCATATGCATAATAAAAATTGGATGTATTTATGAAAGGTATAAAGTCTTGGACAACACTTTTTTCTTGTTATAACTGAAAACGTGGCTAAAACTTTGATAGTCAAGATGTCAAAGCAGGATAATATCAATTTAAAATTCTTCTAAAATCGTCAGGAGTAAATTTATTCAAAACAGTTTAGTATATGCGAAAATATTTCTAACAAATTATTTTGTTTCCAAGAAATGTAGTATTTTTCAAATTATGTGGAGTCGTTAATCCACTTTTCCGCTTTTTCAATATTGACCAAATTAATCAGCTTTCATGAGTATGTATATATATATATATTAAAAAAAGTGGGTATTTATGACAACTTCAGAAAGTGGATAACCAAATATTTATACTTTTTTATATATCTTAGAAGGGTCTTCGTGAACTGTCTAACTGACAAGGTTATATGTATGTTATCGAACTTTCAAAACACTTTTTTATATTCGAAATTGTTTCCCTTTGTGCAAAATGTGTCTTATAATCTCCTCAAAGAAACTGATTCCATATTGTAATATTGTAATTTTCCAGCGAAAATCCCACTTAATACCGTCGTTAATTGAAAACAAGGAAAAAAAGCAATCAATAAAAGAGAATAATCGAGATAGAATTAAGGAAAACACACTTCATACATACATATGTATATGTTAAATAACAATTTCAACAAAAAATAATGGTGCGGGTGATGTGGCAGTGACGAAAAGGTCAAGTTTAGAATTGCACTTGAAAGTCACACGATAAGCGATTATGGTAGACGAAATGAAAAGAAAAAAAAACAAATTCAAAGGAATGGAATAACTAAAGGGAGACAATCTTGCAAGTTTGTTAATTACAATAGCAGCAAGTGTTACAGTGTGCGCACAATTATGCGAAGCACATTGGATTTCTCGCCTTAGCCTTGCCTTGTCTTGTCTTGCGCCCAGCTTAAGAGTGCTAAAGTAAAAAAAAAATTTTTTTTTGCATTAAGTGCTAACGCCTATTGTGGGCGGTCACGTACGTGGGCACACTTGAGGGTATTTTAAACTAGAAAATTGGTGAGTGTATGAGTGTGCAGAAATGTGTATAGCTTTTCCGGTTTTGACAAGTTCGTAACGCAAACAAGTAAGGCAATTAAAACCATCTAACCTCGAAGGAACTATTTATTAGCCATAGACGTACAAATGCATTTATGCAAAGAGCATTGGGTGGAACTATTTTCTGTTTAGGTTTGTGAGATAACAAAGAGATTTGTCAGCTTTTGTGAATAGGAGAGGGACAAGTAGACGTGATGATAGTTAGGGTTTTAAGGTAAAATCTTCGTTCCTTCTATAGTATTTAATCCTATACACCAGTACAGACATAAGGAAGCAATAAAAGCTAGTAAAGTATTTAGATAGGCAACTAATCGTCAATTAAAACCTTCTTGACAATTCAAGTCTTCTTTGAATCGTATTTTGATAACGAATCTGTTCCACATACATTCATAATAGCATCATTTTTTTGCTCTGCAACACTATTCGAATATTGTTTAAGCGATTTCAACTCAAATCGGTTAAATTAACTTAGTTGCTTATATTCTGTTGTTGTTTTCGGTATTATTCGATAATCCACCTAAAGTTCTTTTGTAATTTGGGTGCAAAAGCAACGACAGTTCGTAGCCAACTTACACATAACATTGATTGTGCCGATTCGCTATAGAATTATTAAAAATGTCAAAAGTTAGCACAGAAAGCGATAGAGTACCCACATTTTGTCGCTTTGTTTTCTTGTTTCCAATCTTCGAATATTCGACTATCATTCCTGTTTTTTTTTTAATCTCTAATCAATTTGTTAAAGCCATTATAAATTATTTTTATAAACAAAAAAACTATTAAAATACTGAAAAAATAAATCATTTCACTTATCTTATCTAACAAAAAAATTTAAAAATTCTAGTCTTCTTCCTGCCTTATTTACCAAATTTCGGTAACCTCAAATTTCTGCAAAATTCGTCGTCTTCTCATATCATTCTCATCTGTGGGTCGCACTACTTTGAACGGTTTGAGCAAAACACTGTCAATAAAAGACTTGTGGAACTTGGTATGGGACGGTGGTGGCGATAACTCCAATTCAGGCTCGCTATCTGAGTCTTCCACTTCCGACTGCGCCATTTTATGCTCACCAATATTATTATTTAAAATCGATGGTGAATCATCGAAATTCTCCAAAGATTTATTGCGCAAATACGACGAGTCAGTGGAGGTGGTGGACAATGAAAACTCATCTACTAAACGTTCAAAAGACTTTGTCATTTTTCGTTGGCCATTGCCCTTCTCGCTGCCATTGTCCGGCATGTTTTTAACATGCAAATTGTTGTTGGCATTTTTCAATTTCATGGCACCTGATGCATGCGGCAATGTATGAGAATTACATGGACTATTGTTATTATCAGAGTTTTGTTGTTGGCATTTGCTTTTGGTATTCTGTGTGGAGGAAAGAAACGTACCCTTTGTTATTGTTAGCGAACTATTGTCTTCCGCATAGATTTGAAGAAGGTTCTCTTTGTTCATTTCCAACTTTACCTCATCGTTGGCAAGACGGTAGCTGTTATTGCGCTTTAGTGGCGGTCTTCGTTGTGTGGGCGTAGAAGTTAATGGCGGTGTTGGAGATGGTGCCGGTGACGATGACGTTGGTAATGTTGGCAACACAATATGTATGCCAGGTTGAGATGTAGTTGATGTTTCTACGTTTGCATTTGTCGAAATGGAAAATTGCTGAGTTGCAGCAATTGGGTCAACAGTTGCAGAAATCGATATTCGTTTACTACAATGCGTAGTTGGGACTTGGTTGACGACGTCAAAAACAACAACATCATCGTCACCCACGCGGGATGTGCCTTTAGTGTTGTTGGCGGTTGGGATTATGTATGGTGGAGGCGTTCGGTTGGCATATGTTTGCGACGTCATGGCGCAAGACGGAAATGCACTACGAGCATCTGCTACACCAGCTATTTGTTGTGCTCTCCCCCTCGGCGGCAGTGGTGGTGGTGGTGGTGGTGGGGATAGCATGTCCCCAGATAACGTGCGAGTGGCGCACATTGATTCGTGAATTTCCACCACCGCTTTGGGCACATCATAATGTGGCGTTTGTGCTAAGGGTTGACTGTGGCGTTCACTTTCTGATATTGAATGTGAAATGTTTGATTCTGACTTTTCCCCAGCAGGTACACTGGTAACACAAGGATCTCTAATGCTGATTGTGAAACTTTTGTTTGTAGAATTTTCAAAACTTTCATCTATTTCCCAAACGTTTTCTGTAATGTCTGTCAGTGTGTTGTCAATGTTTTCTTGTTGTAAGCGTACGGTATTATTTACATCACTAACTTTGGGTTGTTGTTGTTGGGTAGTATTTTTTGGTGCAAAAGTAGTAAGGGTTATTAAAGTAGTATTTTTACATTTATTATGCATTTGGGGTTTGCTGGCTGTGGTGGTGGTGGTAGTAGTAGTAGTAGTAGTGGCCAAAATTTGCTTACCTTCTTCCTTGGTGGTGGTAGAGGACGCACTCGATGCGCCACTACTGGTGTTCGTTGATGCGCTCGACGATATGGTGGAGCCCGTGGACGAAGTGGACTTGGTCGAGGGCGAGGGCATCATCATCAATGCGGTCGTCGGTGCGGCGGCTGTTATGATATTCGGCTGGAAGAATGGATTTGTATTGTTGGCCAGCAAATTCTTGTTGTCCTGGTAACTGCTGCTATACGCCAATGCGGCATGTGGTTCCTCATAGAGACCAGACGACAATGACATATTTGTTTGATTATTGGACGACTGCCCGCTGTATTGTGACTGATGTGTTGTCGTCTGCTGTTGTTGTAGTTGTTGTTGGGATATTTGCTGCTGTTGTCTGGCTAATGTTAATGGCGACTTTGCAACAATCGGACGCACATTGGCGACTTTCCTATTTGCCGATACACCACCATTTAGTAAAAGTAATTTGGCTGCTGTCGTTTTTGCCGACACGGAAATATTGGTTTTCGCTACCTTTGCACTTTCACTGCCCAATTGAGACTGCGGCGTTTGGGTTGGCAGCAGCTGTGTTGCTTGCTGTGCTGCGCCGACGGGGTGTATATGTGCCTGTGCGTTGACACTTGTGATTTCGGGTAGCGCACTTTCAGTTTCCTTTACATACGGTCCAGGTGCGAAAGTTGTGTGTGCACCCTTGCGCCGCTTCAAACTATCCGAATCGTAAATAATTTTACCCTGCGAATTTAAGCGCACGCGAGCACCCTTGTGTTGTGTTAGCGGAGACACTGTAGACTGCTCTCGTACTTCGCTGATTTCAGCATACATGGGCACGGCAGCAGACTCAACAACTGTTTTCCTTTGTTGTGCGGATTCTGCGCAATGCAGGGTTGCTGTAGTTGTCTGCCTTGCTTGCATTGTTTCCTTCGTCTCGTCCTGCTGCTGTTGATGTTGTTGGTGCACTGCATTAGTATCATGTGCTTCGACGTTTTCATTGTTGGCTGTTGCACTCAATGCAGCGCTGCTGCTGTACACGCTGCTGCCAACTTTACGTAAATGCTGTGGTAGCTCATTCAATGAAACATACTCTGTCTCGCGCCTTCTGGCCTCTACAGTCATTGCAGCTGGCTCGTTGGCCTTCGTCGCTGCATCGGCAGAAGCGCGGACGGAGGCAATGTCGAGCTTGCGTCGAACTATGTCATTGGAATAGTAAATTCCAAGACTGCTAGCACCCACTGCCTTCGGCGCTGGCAATTGGTTGTGGCGATTGTTGTTGCTAATATCTGCAATTGTCACATACTCGCCGGCTGTGTCGTATAGCTCATCATCGTCGACGACACTTTCGGGCTGTGAGCTTTTGTTTGGCGAACGTTTAATACTTGGCAATACGACTTTCAATTTTTCGAACATATTGAGTGCATAATTTGAATTTCGTTTCAATACATTGAGATTGTGGTCTTTGTCACCCTTTGTGGGTGTGAGTGGCGCTTCTGTTATTTTATTTGCTGCTTGCTTATCATCCACTGTGCAATAGCCGGCAACTTCGTTTATTTCGACTTTAAGGGTAGTTTCTGCCTTCGCCGCTGATTTCGAACGTGGTGAGCTTTGTGGTGTTAGCGTACGGTCTGGATCGTAAGCGTCGTCGTCATCATAGCCATCGCCACCATCTTTGCTTTGGTTCTCGTCATCGCTAGTGGTTGGTGTTATGATACACATGGAAGGTATGCGCTTTGCATTAAGGGCAGTCTTTTGCTTGATGCGTTCAATACGTTCCACACCCTCTAGGTCGGAGCTTTCGGAGCATTCTACCTCAGACAACGCGGTGACGGAGGGCAGTGGTTGCGCAGAGCGTCGCCGTATGCGTTTTTCAAAGTCAAATTCTTCTTCTTGTGATTCGGGCGTTTCAAAACTACCCTTAAGACCGTCAATATCTTCCACATCGGCGGTGGTATTTAATTTCAGTCCGGCATTAACGTTCCGTTTTATAGTGCCAGTGCGTTCTAAGGTGCTACCTATAGTGCTGCTGGAGTAGCTGCGTTCAAGCGTGCTGGTGCTTGCGCTATTGCTGTGATTATTTTTGTTCAACTTACCCAGAGAACTAATACGTTCGGGCACATCGGGACCCACACTATTCAGACTGCTCTGCTCACCGCCGACCTGGAGGGTTGTACAAACAGTGCCCGCTGAGCTGGTCGTGGTGGATGTAGAACCTTTACCGAAAAGTTCGTATTCGTTTTCGGCCGTCAGCACGGTCTGATTGGATTGACTGCCGAAGGAATAATTGCTTGTGTGCAACATTTGATTGTGCTGTAGTGGCGTCATGGGCGGATCTTCTTCTTTTAGAGTGCGCAAGCCACTATCCATGTGGAATGAAGTATAGTAGCCTTCGGTGTCGCACGAATAAGCCGAGCTTGTTTCATCATCCAAGTGATTGGGGTAAGACCCATCGGCTACTTGTAGATCGGGCGTGGCGGTACCTTCACTGGTTACACTACTTGAGGCAGATGTATTTAAGAAACGACGTCGACTCATCATTGACGAAGGCGGTCCACTGCCCGGATGGAAGCTAGACACATTAAGCGAAGTATTTGAAGCGCTAGATTTGGGCTGTATTGTGATTTCACTACCTATTGAAGCACGCCCTGACTCAGAGCTAGCACTCCAATTACCGCTAGACGAATGCGGTTGTTCGTCTTTGCCGCCCAATGCACCATTGTTGTTGATACCCAGTCGCCGTTGACGATTCAACGAGGAGGTATCACGCAACTTCACATTACCACAGGTGGCCAGATGCAGTTTACCTTTAAGGTGTCCACTGCTACTAACACTCATGCTCTTCTCCGACGACGAATATGAAGGTTTTCGTTCATGCGAAAACCGACCTTCGCTCTTCTGGCTCACCAATTCATGCACAACACATTCATCATCGATATCGCCCGTGGCGGTACGCGTTGATTGATTTGCTTTATGAGTTGCATTGATTGCGTTATTATTATTACTAGCGCTTGTGTCTGCCTTCTCCAGCGTTGTTGCCTGTTGTTGTGAACCATTGCTGCTGCTACTCTCCGATATATCATGGGCGCCACTATCGCTGCTCGATTGTACGGTTGTCTCTGCACGTTGCATAAATTTAAAACGATTTCGACCCCATTGTTTAAGGGAATTTAGGCGTGTCAAAGTGCTCTTCCCCTTATCATAGGGCAAGGCAACAGCATCTTTTTTTAAGATATCGCTAGATTTGCTGCGCCCGAACTTTTTCGATTTATCGCCACGACGCACATCTTCGTCATTGCCGTCTGCAGTTGCGGCGGCTCCTACGGGAACGTTTGTATTGCCTTGGCCGGCGGCGGTGACATTTAATGTGTTTTTAATCTCACTGTTTGTTGTTGGCGAGTCACTATATTGGAAAATTTTAGATTTTTTCGATCGACGAACGAAAAACGAACCAAAAAGTGTGTGGAAAAAGAAAAATAATGTTTGGTTTTTGTTAGTTTTTTTGTTTGTAAAAAATGCGCTCAGCATGAAGATGATGAGGATGATGATGTAAATGGTGATGAAAGATTTCAGTATTACAGTATGGGAATAATCTACATATGTGTTATGCATCTTAAAAATACCCTACACTCAGCATAAAATTATTCCTGTCTAACTTATCATTGGCAATCACGCAGTTTAAGCTGAAGTTTTTTGGAGAAGCAAGATAATAGAACTTTGAGCGGAAAGAAAAGTGATATTCGCGGGTTTCGAGCTGTAGCGCTTTAGAAACATTTTGCTCTGAGTTTAACCTTATACTAAGCACGATTCCTAACAATAGAAATAAGATCCAAATTTACTCACTATCGTTATCTCTACGGATATCTAAGGCACTCTTGAGGTAAACTAGCTTATATATCGCTGATAGAAAGAAATTCATTTCCATTATACATTTATTGCAAGTATAGTAAAACCAAGAAAATATGTAAAATGCGCCCAGATTTAGAAGATACTTTTACTCAAAAATATTCTGAAACAAAATTCCTAGAAATTTCGGTTCGAAGTTAGCGAATATCTCGCTCGTTTCCGTCCTCGGCTTTAGTATGGAACATGGACTTTCACAAAAAAACAAACGACTTTTGATCTCAAATTCAAAGGATATATTCATCAAAAAAAAAAAAATTTTTTAATTCCGATTTGATTCAAACTCTTTACGAATACAAATGTGGCGCTTTATAACCCCTGAACAGAATAATTTTTATGAAGAACCATTTATCTAGGTCAGGAATACATTTGGAGGAGTTGAGGTGCTTTGCACAGGGGTGACCCCAGTTAGAATTTCTTTCTATAATTTTTGGAACGAACCTGACATGGTGTTCTGTTTAGTTAAGGGGTTAGGGCACTTAATTTAAAAATGGCTGCTATACAGCGTTCTCCCTAGGATGTCTCCATTTTTTCGGGAATCACGGCCGGACATAATTTTTTTATTTCAAATAAGTTGTTGAACGGTTTCAGCTTCTAAATAGCAATAGCTACAGAAGTACGTCGGATTTTTTTCAATGTATGCATTTTTGACGAAATGGCGGGTCTCTAAAGGAAAAAAATACAATTTAACCTAAATTTTTTTTCGAAATTTATTAATAAATAATAAAAAACTGCAAGATAAAAAAATCCTACGTACTTCTGTAGATAATGTATTTCTGAAGATGTTGTCAAAATTTTAAGTGAATCGGTTGTAAATTGGTTGAGTTATGATTCCGGCCAACTTGAAAAAAGCAGTTTTGAGGTAAACGCGTTTAAAGTTTTGAGAATGCCTTACTGACTGAAACAGACCCTTCAACTAGACAACGAAAATGGGGCATTTAGAAATTTTTATCTGTCATATCTTTCGGGATAAAATTTTTGAGACCATAATGTATCATTTGAAAGAAAAAAAAACCATTTTCCCAAAATTCTAGAGTGGCTTAAACCCTTAATATATAATGTGAATATGTGTTTTTGACATATATTAATCGCATGATTTTCTGCATTTTTTTTTTTAAATTTCGCCTAGACTGGTACTAAATGCCTTTGACGCATTTAAAATATATTAATAACCATTTATTACTTAAAATACCTTTTGAACTGAGTGTAGGGTCCCTAAAAGTATGTTTATTGGTATAAATAAAATGTATAAAAAACTTATCTTAACTAATCTTGTTTCGTGTTGTTGTTTTTTTTTACAAAACAAATAATCGATGAAATTATTGTGATCTTAATGCATGTTTGTTTGCATTTATGTATATTTGCTTTTCCTATTTGACTTGTTTCAGTTTATTTTGTGAAGTTTTGACGTTTCTGTTTCACTTCATTTCATATGCTATTGTTAATTCTGTTTATAGTTCATTATTTAATACATTTCAACAACGCATATATATGAGTGTATATGTATGTATGAGTACAAATAAGCATGTACGAGTATCTCTGCTTATCAAGAAATTTGGCGGCGTCTGCACTCGAATGGCAGTGCGACAGAAAAGAGTAGTGAAAATTATAAAAAGAAACTACATGATTCGAATAACACATACACAGATACGCATACACATGTGAATACACAAACATACACACACAAGTCAATGCATCATCCATATTCACAACAACAATCGTCAATAATAAATGCATTTTGAAAACAGAAAAAAAATACTTATAAGAGGACAAACAGCAAAGCTTACGAGCACCTACAGACGCCAAACATATTCGTTATTTTTCTTTTAACTTTTTTTTTCTCAATTAACAACAAAGTTCACAGATTAATTTCGAGGATTAAAAACATTTACCATTTCGTTTCGTTTACCATTTTTTTTCTATTTTTCTTTTGCTGCTGCACCTCACAGTGTTTGCTCTCCGTTTTCCGCCTTATTTAATCTTTTATTTCTTTATGCTATTCACACTCCTGCTCGGTTTACATACAAATGCTTTTCAGTACATAAACGAGGGCTGTTTGATAAATCAGTGATTTTTTTGAAATTGCCGCGCAGTTACTATCAACACAACATTGTTCCTGTCAACTGTTATCGATTGCTGTAAAATTTTGATCAAGCTGCACCATTTAGTTTGTGTTTGATAGTCATTGAAAGCAGACGATCTCGTGAATTTTAACGAAAATGGAAAAAAGTGAATTTCTTGTGCTGATTAAGCTTTATTTTTGGCGTAAAAAAGCCTCTTCGAAACCAAGCAAAGACTTGATGAATATTATGGGGACTCTGAACCATCAACTTCAATGATTAAGAAGTGCTTTACTGAGTTCCACTGTTTTCGTACTCGTACCAGTACAAGTGACGCCGTACGTTCAGGTTAACCAAAAGAGAACGTCACGCCAGAAGTCGTCAATTAAATCCATGGAATGACATTGGACGACCGGAGAATAAAAGTGCGTGAGATTGCTGAGGCTGTATGCATCTGAATTGAATGAGTATACTACATTTCACATGAATATTTGGACAAGAAAAAACTATATGCGCGTTCCTTGCTCATGCTCGGTGGAGCCCATTACACCGTTAGAAGTGAAATTCATACGAATAGAGAGAAAACACCAAATTTTTTTATTATAAAAAAATAGCGAATCTGAGAAAACTAAAAAGGTTAGCTCCGTTGACATTTATACGAAGCATAATGCATGCGTCGTAGGCAATAATGGATGAAGACCATACTGCGAAGCTATCAGTAAAAAGTTAAAAAGGCTACAAAAACGAAAAATATACACTTCAAAGGAGTGTTTGGCGATATTCAACCGCAATCCAAACGAATTTTTGCGCCGTGTTGTTACCCTAGACGAAACATGGATACACCACACCATACCAGAGACGGAAGAAAAATCAAGACGAAGGGCTTCTCCGGGTGAACGTGCACCAAAGGAGGCCAAGGTGGGTCTGCGGCCACAAAGCTCATGACCACAGTTTTCTCTAACTACAGGTGTCTTTCATATCGATTATCTCGGAGCTTTCGGAGCTTTTGGACAGATTCAATAATGATTTGAAGCAGAAACGACCACGAAAACAAGTGTGTAGTCACCATAGCAAAAATTCATAATTTTTGGCGGTAAGAGAATCAGGCCGAACGAAGATTATTTGGAAGGATTACAAAAATAGGAAAAATGATGTACTAAATGTATAGAGCTAAAGAGAGACTGCGTAATATGTTCAAAGGAAAAGGTGTAGGTTTTGCTCACTGTTTTCTTTGATTGCAATGGTGAGGTGCAATAGGTCTCACAGTGAATAAGGAATACTGCAAGGAAGTTATGCAACGTTTGTGTTAAGCAATACGGCTTAAACGATCGGAATTGTGGAAAAACAAATCGTGGAATCTGCATCACGATAATGCACCAGCTCCCACATCAATGCTTATTCGTGATTTATTGGCCAAAGACAAAACCCTAATCATGCGTCAACCACCGTATTCACCAAATTTGGCTCCCTGCGCCTTTTTCCTATACCCAAAACTAAAGAAACCACGAAGAAGGAAAGCGTTTTGCCACAATTGATGAGATCAAGTCAGAATCGAAGTAAGAGCTGATGGCCATATCGAAAAGGGCATTTCAGAAGTGCTGCGAGGATTGGAAAAAGCGTTGGCACAAGTATATTATATTCGAGAGGGATTACTTTGAAGGGGACAAAATAGATGATGATGAATAAATAAGTACGTTTCAAAAAAATTCAAAATTCACCTTTTCTTTTTAACACACCTCGTATGTTGAGAAATAAGCCGCTTATTTGCCGGAAAAAAGTATTTTATTCTAAAAGTCACTTACTTATCAATCACCCTCGTATATTCGTTATATAGTTTTCAACAGATCACAACATCGTTTTTTTTATTGATACGTGTATTTAAGAGTCTCTAACTACAGACGCTGCTCAACTGAAACTTCCTCTCCCTTCACTTATGTTCTACCCATACGAGTTGATTGCTATAACATACAATTGTTTGACTTTGTTTTTGTTTTCAAATCAAAAGTGCGCCATAACTTGGGAAAAATTATTGAAATTTTTTATTTGATTTGAAATAATGATGCTTTTACTACTAATTCTTTTCTTCACTCGCTGATAAGGCGTGTGCACTCAAGTAAATTGAAAAGGGTGTAAGCAAGTCATTTATTCATTTATTATGCATGTACGAGCTTGTAAATATATTTACAGAGATCATAAAATTGTCTGATTTGGACAAATATGACATTTTAAAATGAATGTAAAGTTGAAATTGCCTAAGGTCAAGGTGCCCGTTATGTTTGTGGTTTGGTTGTAAATTTTTGTTTTATTCTTGTTGTAAAATGAGCCAGAAGCGTTAGTTTATGTATTTCTATACTCGAAAAAAAATAATTATTTGTATCATATAAAATCCATATTGATAAATATGGACCCTGATTTTCCAGTTGTTTTGAAGTTAGAGACAGAAAATTTAAAATTATAGCTGTCAGGCAGAATTCTTACATAATGTTATATGAAGAAATTTTGGTGAAAAAGTAAGAGAGCTAATAGCAAGATACTCTGGCCTAAAATAATAAAGAATATTAGTCTTACTATAAACTTTTACGCTAGTGAACAATTCATATAAATAGGTGAAAGTTAAAAAAAAAATTTAAATGGCGTATCGTTTCTGAAAATTTGCGAAACTCACTAGCCTATAAAAAATTGAAGAAGGAATTCAGAACACAGTTTTAACCTAATCTCACTTTTCTGGGGAGTCTTTTTAACAGATATAGCTCTTAATCTTTGTCCTGGAAACCACCATTATTATTTCGAACTTATACAGAACTCAGATCAATAGTTTCACAAGGTATTAGGACAAATTTGTTTATTGATACTATAGATATATTAAACTTCCAGTATCGAAGTATCTTATTGATACCAACATTTCCCAAAATGATGAACCCGATACTTTTCTGGAGCTCATCCATTATACTTGTCTTCCCATGTCCTTCAAAGCTATATATAATGCTGAGTAGTTTGGATAATTGTTAGATTGAATTTGTAATAAAAAAAATTTGAATTAACAGATAATAAAAGAAGTTCAATTTTTTTAACTCCTTATCTAGTTTCCGAAGTATTTTATGAAATTTTTGCCGCACAGTATTTTCGAAAACTGGCTTACCCAATAGAAATACTATATTTGACGATTATTCTGTTAAAAATCTAAAATTTATCTACCAACAATTCTGTTAGTGAACGAGAACAAGACAAAATACATATCCCTGTTGATAGTCATAAATTTGAAGTCGCAAAAAATTTTGTCTAGCTAGGGGCAATTACAAAGTAAAATTCTTTATCTGTGGATAAAGACTAAACTGAAATCGCTCATCCAGTATTTCCCTGCATAAGCGTAGATGATAACAATATCCAATGAGTCGGCATTGAGAATTTTCGATAGCGGATAGCGATTTTGCGGATATAGTTCTCAGCGAATATTGCAAATAATAAAACGATAAACTGTACGAGATATATGCCGACAATTACATAGCTCAGCTTAATAAGAGACGCCGGCTACACTGACTAGATCTGATTGTCTGTATCGATACAAATACTCTAACCTTAAAACGGTTCCATGTAGTACCTGCTTGTGAAAGAAAATAAAGAGAAATACCTCCATTTTATTGGAAACTCTAAATGATGAGGGATCTGCGTTCCCTACGTGGCTTCAATTGACGCCGAAAGGAACAAAATACTGGTGCACAATTATCACTTCGACTGTAATTGCATAACCGGTGTCTTCTTCTTCTTCTTCTTTGGCGTATACATCGCTTACGCGATTATAGCCTCGTCAACAATAGCGCGCCACTCGTTTCTTCTCTTTGCTGTTTGGAGCCAGTTAGAAATAACAAGTGATACCAGGTCGCTCTCCACCTGATCCTTCCAACGGAGTGGAGGTCTTACTCTTCCTCTGCTTCCGTCAGCGTGTACTCCCCATCGAACACTTTCAGAGCTGGAGCGCTTTCAGCCATTTGGACGACATGACCTAGCCAGCGTGGCCGCTGTCTCTTGATTTGCTGAACTATGTCAATGTTGTCATATAGCTCGTACAGCTTATCGTTCCATCGGCTGCGGTATTCACCGTTGCCAACGCGCAAAGGACTATAAATCGTCCGCAAAACTTTTCTCTCGAAAACTCCTAAAGCCGACTCTTCGGATGTAGACATCGTTCAGGCTTCTGCACCATATGTCAGGACAAGAATGATGAGCGACTTGTAAAGTTTGGTTTTGGTTCGTCGAGAGAGGAGTTTACTTTCCAATTGCCTACTCAGTCCAAAGTAGCACCTGTGGGCAAGAGTGATTTTGCATTGGATTTGGGCCGGTCTCTACGCCAATCAAAAAGAGAACTTTCACATTTTTGGAAACGAAATAACAACTTGCTCTCTTTCAGATGGGAGTCAATATGTCTACGTAATGAGTTTTATGTGTTTATGTAAAGAAGAGGAAAAACAAAATCTCAAATTTGAAAAATTGGTTATAGTAGCCCGATCTGGAGAGTTCCGACATACGATCGTATAAATATCGTATAAATATAAAAATACAAGTTTGGTCGAAATACCTCAGAAATTGAGGGACCAGTTTACTTTCAAACAGACGAATATTTATATATATTTGGTACAATGAACATAAAATTAGTCAATTTTCAACTCAACTCGTTCACTATTTTGACCAGTATTTTATTGAGAATTCTTAAGCGCTTAAGCATGTATGTTACATATGTGTATGCACTTATAACATATGTATGTATCGATATATGTCAACACAGATTTTTTTTTATTTTTTAAGTTTTATTTTTTGATATTTGAGACTATCTGAAAAAACAAAAAACGAAAAGTTGCTGAACTCCAAAGTGTTGCAATACAGAATTTTTTTAATATTGCGAATATAGAAGAAAGAAAACTCAAAATAATTAAATATTAAAATATAAAAAAAAGAAGTTAACTTTTGCTTTCAACGTACGCAGAGATATCGAATTGCAAGAAATAAACTAAAAGAGAAGAGAAAAAAAATTTCAGCTTAGCCACACACCGCTGCTGTCCACTGCGAAGCACCAATCCGAAGGGAGATTGTGTGAACACATAAAATGCAGTGGAGGCATAAATGCAATGAATCGGAATAACTTCATTGGGCAGATTGGGTCCACTAAACTACTCGAGAGTACATGAAAGAGCAGTCAATGTTGAAAAAAGGGAAATGGTGTGGACAGATTTATGGAATTTTTGCTTGAAGTGAGATCACAGATATCGCACAAATGTGAAAGAATGTGTAACACGAATGTGAGTTATGGTGTTGTAGTGGAGTGAGTGAGTGAGTGTTTATAAAAATATTTTGCATACAAAACTGGCGCAGTTGGGATTTGAGTGTACATGTGGTACTTCTAGATTTTTTTCACTCTCATTTTGTAGGGTGTTTAAGTGTCACTGTAATACTGAAATCCTTTCGTTGATTTATGATTTTGTTATGCATTATTTGCTATTGTTACGTTTGCAAACTTTTTTAATTTCTTCACTTTTTTCTTATTTTTCCTTTTTTAATGTATAAAATAGTGTCCTTTTTTAGTTGTATGTTGTTGCTGTTTGAGTATGCATATTACATATACACTGTATATATATATATATATGTATGTATGTATGAGTATTTTGATAATAAATATGATGTAACAATGCAGCTGAATTTTTGAATTTTTAAATCTCTGGCGGCAGGATGCTTTGAAGCAGGCGCAGGTGGCGCAAAATGGTTTAAAAGTGATGTATGCTTGTATGTACGTATAAATAAAAAAAATGTCATGATAATTGTGGCATTTGTGGGTGGTAAATGTTTGTTGGAATTTTGTTGTTTCTGCTCTTATGTGTATGTATGTGCCAAGCGTGGCACTAACTTTCGTTTAAACCAATCGGCGCAGCAATGCATTCGGCGTTTTTTTTTTCAATTTTAATTAAATTTAGTTAATCTGTTATTTTTGGTTGCGTGTTGGTCGGTTTAGTAACAGTTACTTTTTTACATATGCAATTTTTGGCTAATTTGTTTCACTATCTCATAAAAATATACTGTACAATAATTCAATTATAGCAAAGCGACAGCTAAAGTGTTAAATTAAGTTTCGTATTAAAAACAAAAAACACACCGAAACAACATAAACAATATGTTTTTGTATGTATTTTGTATTTACATTTAAGCATGCTGTGAATTGTTAAGGCAACTAAAGAACACTTATGTTTTTATGTTTGGCAGTCAATATTGAACACAACATCAAATATTAATTTTTATGTAATAAATTTCGAGAAACAAATATACAGACAATACATAATATAACTAAGTATTTAGTTGTATTAATTTTTGTTCAGAAAATCAGAAAACTCATTCAAAATGAAATATAAACAAAAGCAAAGGGCATAACAAATAATTAAAATCACAATAATTTCAACTAGGTGTAATTGTATGTATGTATGTTTGTATGAATGTATGAATATGGCGCATGTGTTTAAATGCATTTATGATATTTACTAAATTTATGTATGTCTAAAATGTATGGTATGCATATATATGCCTAAGTTTATTTTTTATTAAAATATTATTTACATTGGGCAAAATGCAATCGGGATTATAAATAAATAGTAGATACAAGTGATTGTATGTAGATGCATGAGATATTTACAATTAAATAAAAATGCTTTTAATTTTGAGCATAAAAACTTTGGTTTGTTTTTGTTTTAAGTAATTTTATTGTATTTTTTTTTTTTCAATACATTATGTTGCAAATATATTCTATACAAATGTATGCATGTTTGTATGTAAAATAAGTAATTTCAGATTGCAATTGTTCACATTTTCATTTAGGATTATATATGCATTACATAGTCGCACTTAAATAATTAATTAAAATTTACATATTTATTTATTTATTCATTAGTGACTAAACTGCAAGTTTGGATCTCACATTTTAATAATAAAAATCATTATTTGCCATTTTTTACTTTTAATTTGTACAGTTTGAGTATTTGAATATTTAATTTTGTATAAAATTATTTTATTTCTGATTTAAATTATGTTTATTTTATTTTACTTTTATATTATTTTATATTATAATAATTTATTTTTTATTTAATTTAATTTCGTTTTAGTTTTTTCAATTTAATTTTTTATTATTTTATATTATTTTGAGTTATTTATAAATTTTTTTATTTCATTTGATTTATTTTATTTTATTTCTATTTTATTGTTTATTTTTTAATTATTTTATGTTTTTATTTTCTCTCTATTTATCTTTTATTTTATTTTATTCTATTTTATTTTATTTTAATTTTTTTCATTTATTTTATTTTATTTTTTTAAATTTATTTAATTTTATTTAATTTAAATTAATTTAATTTTATTTTATTTTTTTATATTTTATTTTACTATATTCTATTTAATTTAATTTTTTTTAATTTATGTTATTTAATTTTATTTTTTTATTTAATTTTATTTCATTTAATTTAATTTAATTTTATTAAAATTTTCTCTCTATTTATCTTTTATTTTATTTTATTCTATTTTATTTTATTTTAATTTTTTTTTTTCATTTATTTAATTTTTATTTTATTTTTTTTTTCATTTATTTATTTATTTTATATTTTTATTTTATTTTTTTAATTTAATTTAATTTTTTTTATTTTATTTTACTTTATTCTATTTTAATTTATTTTTATTTATTTAATTTAATTTAATTTAATTTTTTTATATTTTACTTTATTCTATTTAATTTAATTTTAATTTAATTTATGTTTTTTATTATATTTTTTTATTTAATTTAATTTAATATAATTTATTTTATTTTATATAATTAAATTTTTCTTTTTATTTTATTTAATTTTTAAATTCCTTCACAATTTTGCAAAAGATTGTGAGACAAAACATAATGGCCAACGTGCTGTGCTTGTGACCCTATCAAAATGCAGAATAGCCACCAATGTCGTCGATAAACTTAAAAACAGGAAAACCTAAAGCAGCGAAACCATGATAACACAACAACAACATACCCATTTGCCGCATCTTGAATTTCCTTCTGATCGGTGCCGGCGATTGTATTACGTCGCTTGCCTCGCACTCGTCTCGAACGTGAACGTCGGCTCACCGTTTGTACGTCATCGTTCAAATTGTTTGTCTCGGCCATATTGCTGGTGTAGCAACCGGTTGTGGATTTGCGCGCAGCACACATACGCTGGAAACGTTTGCCCGATGTGTCTACCGAGATCACTTCAGCTGGATACCTGATGATGAAGAAAAATAAAAGAAATAAGAAAAAAAGAATATTATAAGTAAATTGTTGGCATAGACGATCCTTCAACGTATATTCTGTGGTTAATGGTGGGTAACTAAAATTGGATAAACAATAAAATTGCTTTGTAAATAGTTGATCAAAGGGGCGGCGGTACAGAAGCGGTAGCCCGTTCCACTAATAGCGAATGAATATGAATGTTTTAATGGTTGGACTGCTGTGGCATATAGTTCTCGTCTTGTGTCTTTTACTTCGACATGCTTCTACAAGTTGTGCTTGCTTATGTAGTTATTGATTTTTTTTTCAAGCGGATTGGAGTGGATAATTTAGAGGTTAATTGCATTCACTGCCATTACAAGAGATCACGAAGTTATCTTATTAATTTTCATTGAGTATTTGGAAATTTTCTATAGCATTGAAAATACATAAACATATTTATATAAGCCGAGTTTACGAGTATTTACTTAGGAACTTGGATGCGGAAGCAAACTGGGCCATGAGTTTCTTTATGATTAGTCATTCAAAGTATTATTCAGGGCCACAAGTTATTCTAAGGTCAAATTTTATGCTTAGATCATAATGTTGTTGGTATATTAAAATGGCTTTTTAGAAGACAAACAATTTATGAGTTTATTTGCGATAGCAGCGGTTGGGAAAAATTGGGTTGGCCTAATGGCGTTCTTGGTGAGCAGCGAGTATTATCTAATTAGGTCTATGCCATTTCATAACCTCACTACCTCAGTTAAATATTGAAGGATTAATATATGTCGCAAATTACTAGAACTAATTCGACAACGAGGTGTTTTAGGTGTTCTTAATGATAAACAAAGTGACTTTCAGCGACACCGATGCCTCCACACAAACGATTTCCGTAAAGATTAGTCATGGGAAAATAAATAGACACTACTAGACCTTGCTAGTTTTCCAACAACTACGCTAGAAGCTTCAAAAATAACTTTTCCTAAACTTCGGAAAAGCTTTTTGGGGAATTCAACTGGATAAATAGAGTAAATTGATTAACATTAATGAGAGAGGGAGAGAAAGAGAGAGATTTAAAGGAACACTGTGCACAATGAACTGAATTTAATCTTCGACTGAGATCGAAAAAGACGATCCAAATAATTTTTATTTGGTATTATTACGTGTTTTGTATGAAGTATAGAGCCTTTTTGAATTTTGTTCGTTTAGAGTGTTCAGCATAACATATTTCTGATGGCTGGTATTTTTTGTTTACAAATAGAGTAAATTAAATTTCAACAAAAAGAAAGGGACTTAAAAGAGAAAGAAGTAAAAATTAGATTGTTAAAACTGGATACCTACATTCGGCATTGACTTAAAGATGAAGTCTTGATGAAACTCGCAATAGGCATTAAACGATTGAAGCATGTTTATAGCTTTCGCACATATTACCCCATTAAATTTTTTCTTTTTCGCCTTTGTTGAAAAAAAAATTCACCCCTACGATAGATAAATAATCTATAAGACGCAGAGCTCTTGGGGGTAAATGTTCTCCATTTCCTTAATATAGGTCTATAAAAAACAAACTTCAGTAGAACGATCCATTTTGGTTGTATTTTATAAGTCTACTTCAAACCGTTCACAGAAGCAATTTAGGAAATATATAGAAAAAACTTTCCCTTTCATATGCGTAACTTAGTTATATATGTATATATATATGTCAGAAATATACTCGGAGGGCTTGATATTCTCTTTCGAGAGGCGACCGCAATTAGAAAGATTAATTTTCTATAATTTTGGATGTTGCTCCAACCTGGACTCGAACCAAGGTCTTCCAAATCGTAGTACGTAATGCTTACTGCTCGGCTATTGCGGTCGCATATCTCAGTTGGATGTTTATTAAATCAACACTGCTTCAAGTAGATGCAATCCAACTCTGATTGATTCTATTTACATATATGAATACACAGTTAAACACTACAAACGAGGCGGCAATTAATTACTTTTGTTATTAACATTTATATCAAATTTTAATTTAGGTTTATATGTATGTAAATTAATACATCTACATGTAAATAAGTAAGCAGCCAAATTTTTTAAACGCTACCAAAGAATACATCTAGTAATTTTCACTTTCCCACACTTTTTTTTAATCAAGACAAAACTCATTATCTTAATGATTCTGCTCATTTACTAATGACTCAATAGCGCACACCTAGAAAACTTACAAAAGACAGTTAACTATTCTGACTTTTAGTGATTATCCAAAATATACATACACTTGAAAGTTTGTTGGATTTTAATACTTTTTTTAATTTTAATTTTTGTGATGTCACTTGCCACTTGTCAGTTGGACCCTTTATGAATTTAAATACTTCTAAATAATACTTCTAATAAATAATTATAAGAACAATTTACTTAATATATATTCAAATTAAAAATTTGGTAGAAAATAATAGTCTAAAGGAATCTGCTTTCAAATTTTCCTAAAATGAGAGTACAATTGAAATTTAGCTGATGTAATATATAATATATGTTGCAGAAGTGTTAAATAATTTATGTTCAAGTATTTTAAGTGTGCACAACTGAACCTTAAATAGTGCAAGCAAACCCTTTGTATCTATTCACCATTTCTGCGATACCTCTCAAGCGGCTTTTTTTGACTTGTGAAATGGATAATTTGAAAAAATCAAGAATTTAGTATTAATAAATAAATAAATGTTTATTTGCACATACATATATTGGATAATAAAGATAGAGTTACGCAGTTTTTGGCACTAGGAGGCATTAATACTCTTATTTCGGGTAAAAAATCTATTTCAAACTGTGTGTTTGAAACCTGAAGTAATATTTTTCGTGAAGACAGTTGTAAAAAACGTCATTCGTGTGAAAAGTTATATTGCTTTGAAAATTAGTGAAATTCCCGAAGAAATACATTATATGCTGCGATTTTACTATAAAAAAGTTAAAAAACGCAACAAAAACGGGCCGAAAAATTTATGCGGTTACGGAAATTTTGATGTCTAAGACTGGTCGGCCAGTCACTCAAAGAGCCCATGAAAAATGCAACTGTAGCTAACAGGATATAGCGGGGGCGTTGTGCATCACTCATGTGATAGTGACAGTTTGAAATCATTTAAAAAAAGCTGGCTAATTACTCAAAGAAGGTCGAAGTTTGGGTGGCACATGAATGAACGTAAAAAATTTGATTAATCGAATTACCAAAAGTGAAACGTTTCTGAAATGTGACGAAATTGAACCATTTCTGAAACGATTCATTATGGGTGCTGAAAATGGGTAAAATACGAACACATAAAGCGAAAAATGTCGTGGACGGTGACCCTCTACAAACGATTTCAAAGTCCGAATTGAAGGCAAAAAAGCTGATGCTTAGTGTATGGTGAGAAGGGAGGGGAATTGTCTATTATTAGCTGCTAGAACCTGACGAAACGGTCAACTCTGAGCTCTAAAAAAAAACAAAAATTGTTTGGAATTGATCTATAGAAAAAGTGTTGTGTTTCATCATGGCAATGCTAAACCACAAACATAAAATTTTGAAGATTAGGTAAAAATTGACGGCGCTTGGTTGGAAAGTTTTGATGCACCGACTATATAGCTTGATTTCTGAGCGATTTGGTTACCTTTTCCTTCGACCTCTCTTGATGGTATTGTAAAAAATTGGTTGAACCGGAAATCATTTTCCCAAGCTTTTCGACGATAAGCCACAAAAGTTCAACAGTGATGGAGTTATAAAACTACCCGAAAAATGGCAAAAGGTCAAAGATAATATCATATGTACATGATTAATATGAATTTTCAATTCAGAAAAATTTTATTCAAAAATATTCACGCATTTCTCATATATACGTATTTACTCACCTTAAAGCTATTATTTTACATTGTTCCTCGGGTGAAGGCAGTCGATGATTCAAAGGCACATCTTTATTTATATCATTAGGCAGTTGCGTATTATCGCCAATTTGGCTAACATTTATGGCATAAAGTGCATCGACTGCATCGGCCGACAACACGGACGGAGACAGGGCGGGTGTCAATACCCCATTATCGCCAATCACCATCGAGGTGCTAATGGACGTGTCAACATGATGCATACAATCGGGTGTGACAGTCATGTCACCTAACGCTTCACTGGATGTCCACTTGCGGAGATCTTCAATGGCAGCGGGCTACAAGTAAAATATAAAAAAAAATTTTAAATAAAAGAAAGTCGAGAATATACAAAATAATTTCACTTAATCACATATCGCATAAGTGCAGAAAATTCATAAATTTTGGATTATCAAAGGAGTATAAGAAGTCAGTTAATAAATTAGGAAATATGAAAAAATTATTTTTGAGAAATGATGTCATAAATTGTGTTATATAAAAGTGAAAAAGTTCACAACCCACACGGCAGTCGACAGCTTATTAGGTAAGGGTGAAGATGCTCAAAATAATCACTAAAGCAATCGGTTGTAAAAGTAAGTTAAAACGGCATGAACAGGCGATATTTACTAATAACTTATATCAATCAATTCATTTTGGTGGCTACATGAAATCCACCCTGCCATAGTCCTGAGCAAACAACGAAACATTCTCCTACGCCTAATTAAATGTGCATAATGGTCAAAGGATATTAGCATAAAGAAAGACATTTGCACAACACATTGAACGCAAATAAATTAATTTAATTAGAATAAAACCAACCAACGATAACCGCCAACCGCAAAGTCGAGGTCAGTTTGGCGTAAAAGCTTTCTAATTCAACCCGTTTTAGGCATAATAAAAAATGTATTAGCTAAAACACATGAGAACACGGAAAATGTTGAAAATATTTATAAGAAATTTAACCTAATATAAGTATGTATGAATTTCAACGCGACATGCAGCAGTGAAAAATGCGACTCTGTCACGCGATGCGTAAAAGCCCTAAAGTCAACGCAGGACGCCATTTAGAATAAAACGGTTATTTACTCAATTATGGTTTCAAATAATGAATGAAGTAAAAAAGGAAATATTAATAAAAATATATATATAAAAAAAAATTAATAAAAATGAAAGGAAGTCAGAATTTTTTTTATATTCAATATCTATACGAATATATTTTTCTTCATTCGCGTATAAAAATTCAATCAACCAAATTAAAATAATAGAAACTTTTGGCAGCGAAAAGCTTACGCCAAATTGAATTAAAAACCATTCGGATAAAAATAAAACGAAAATAAAACAATAGAAAAAAAGCTGAAAATGTAGCGATAAATTTAAGTACAAAAAAAGTGGAGTAGATAATCAAATAAAATATATATTTGTATGTATGTATGTAGCTATGAAAGCGAAGTAAAAACAATATTGTGGCAGTCGACGAAAGCAAAGACGTCGCTTATACGAGTACATATGAAAGAGGATTTAAGCTGAAAAATCCTGCGCTTACCACATGAATGAACTGACAATCACACCAACTATATATATACATACATCCTTGCCACTTATACGGAATTTTTCTCGCACACTAATTTATTCATAGCTTTTCGCGAGGCAACGTACCAGCTGAAGAGAAAAACTCATGATAGCAAAAAAATGGAAATTGTATGTGAAACTAACGAAGGACCGGACAATGAGTGGATTACATGGGCCATGTAGGGAATTTTTTTTACATATTTATACGGAACTGCTGTAGCAAACAAAATGTGTGTTTAAAATAACCACGCAAAGGAAATATGGAAATATTTTTGGTTCAGAGCGGAAGTAAGCCTTGGTGTATAGGAAGAGGGATGCGAATCAGGAAATAATTATTTGTTTTTTTGTTTAAATTTCTTTTGTTTTTGGTTTTCGTTGCAGCAGCTCATTCTGTCAACCCAATTTTTCCACATATTCTCGATTATGTGACTTTTTATGGCTCAATTTCGTGTTTAAAGTAATGAGTCGTCTCTGGATAGTTGACGTAGCATTAATCCTCAATGGCTTTCCACAAAAAATAGTCAAACAAAGTCAAAACGCAGCTGTGAGGCGCCCAGTTGACACCGACGTTTGCGCGAATTATTTTTCGAATATAATGCGCAAAATATCGTATTTATCGTTGGCTGTGTGGTACTTAGCGCTGTCCTGTTGAAGCCACACATCATTCACGTCATTATTTTCATCATATCGAAATAAAAGATCGCTCAGCACGGCACGGTTACGATTGGTATTGATGGTAACGACAGCTCCTTCCTAGTTTGTGCAGAAAAACGTATCAAGAACGTTGCTGGTCCACATGTCGCACCAAACAGTCACTCGTTGAGTATGCATTAGCTTTGCCATGGTTACGTGTGGGTGTTCTGAGTTCCAACTCTCTTTCGAGACATTTGAATAGCACTTAGTATGCGGGTGTATTTTTTTCGCAACCGATTTTTTAAATACTGTAATATTTACCGCTACAATGCAGCCTTGACATTAATGTGACATTTTTTTATATAATAAATTTTTTTAGTTAAACTGGTGGCAACTCTACAAAAAAATACTTTCGTCATAATAATTTCTGACGCAATATTTTTAAAGCCCTAAAAAATCAGTGGAATCGATGGCTAGGAAGCCTGAAAAAGTTTTATTTAAAAAAAAATTTTAGTTAAATCACAGTTGGATTTTTCAACAAATATTGACGATTCAATATGATGAAAATGAAAATGCGGAAAACTAAATGTTATTGTCATTTACAGAAATTTCCTCGTGGGAAAGTCAAGACATAGCCAAGTACTTCCAAACGTAATACAAAATTATTCATATGAGTATCTACATATCTACATATGTGTTCGTCTACCGTCGTATGTGTGTATGATGATGTTTGCCTCGTTGTCTCTAATCTGTGGTCATAAATAATACGCTTAATATCTGTGCAACTTTCATAGGAACTGTACGTTGTGTGGTCGAGCAGCATCTGCATCAGCGGCAGCAACATTATGGAACAGCAACATCAACAGAAAAACAATATGAACTCTCTTACTCGTACATATGTAGTTACATGGATGACATATAACAAAACCTCAAACGTACAAACAAATGGTTAAAGAGGTAACAACAACTACGGCAATTGTCGTTGTTGTGATGCTGATACTGCTGATGTTGCTTTTCATTTCATGTAAAATAATGACGATGATGTTGTTATTGCAAATAGTAGTAGTAGTTGGCAATGAAGATTGTTATGGAGCCACAGCATGACTCTTTCGAACAGACACAGGGCAGACAGACAGACATTGGTCAGAAATTATGTGGTTATGTGTTTGTACAAATTTACGTTTAAGAAGTTACAATAACAAGCGTCTTACAGAAGTGGAAGACAACGGAATTAAGCCCGGTAGGAAATGTTGGCGCTAATTTAATGACCTTGAAATGCTTGTTTTTTTACGGTAAATATAGAAGTTTTAGTAGTATGTAAATGTCGTCAGTTGGAGCATTATAAAAATATATGTAAAATAATGTAATAAAAAATATATTTAAAAATATAAAAATTAATAAATTTAAAATAATAATAAACTTAATATAATAATAATAACATAAGATCCTTTTTTAATTTTTGTAGTAATCACATTTAAAAACTTCGCCTTTCTATATTTTCATATAATCTCTGAAAAAAGTTAAAATAACGTCAAAAAAAATCTTGAATAAAAAAATTAAACAAAAATGTGTAAATTGATTCTTGATTTTTCGCATTTCTCTGCAGGGCTTGTCCGCAAGACAGAAGTACACAAATCATTTACGTACATTTGTTATTCACGTATATTCGGTTTCCCTACTCCCGACACTGCTTATAAGCGTTTGTGTATCGTTTATCGCTTGCCTTTGCTATCAGCAGCATGATGTTCAGCGGATTTAGTTGTAGTCCACAAATGTTACTTGCGCTGCTTTAAAGAGCCATAGGCTCAGTTGTTCTGTTCTGAAGTTCTGTTGCTTAATTGAGCTCTAACTGAGGAGTAATTGCGTATCCACAGTCTTACAAAAAATTAAAGTATCATCCTCAAGTGTGCATACTTAGTACATTAAGCACTTCAATTTTTCTTGGTACTTTTGCTACTTTCCTCGTGCTGGGTAGCAAGCCCAATGTAAAATCACTTTCCATATATATAGAAGTATTATAGAAGAGAAAAAGATGAAGGCGCTTGCCTTTATGGATCTGCGACACAGCTATACTTAAGATGGGCTTCTTGTCATACCACGATATTATTCTGGCCTGTACTTCTCATTGGTGGCCGCAATAGCCGAGTGCTTAGCATTGTGAACTACCATTCGCAAGGATAGGACTCAACATCTGAAATTATTGAAAAATAATTTTTCTAATTCCGGTCACCCCTCGGCAGGGAATTTCAAGCCTTCCGAGTGAAATAAAAGCTTCTCATAAAAGCCTAATAGCATTAGAATAAATTGTAGGACCCTACATTTGTTGGGAAAAATACCAAGATGCACACCGCAAATGGAAGGAGCAGCTCGGCCAAAAATCACTTCAGCGGCTACAAAACATTGTTTAAGCACTCATGTAGGTTTCCAATTAATTTTCATTTTGTCCCTTACTGAATCAGGCCGCATTAGTCACGTAGTTGTCAATGCTTAATAATATTCCGCATTTCGAACTCTAGAAAATTAATTAAAAAATTGTATCGTTCTAATTGCAGTCGTGCTTATGAGAAAAAGAGATTTAGAAATCTAGTTCTTCGTAGAGTGTGTCAGAAATATTTTTAGAGAGTACAAGACATACTAAAAACGTTATTAAGCCATAAAAGAATCTGCAAGGGTCATGCCTGCTTACTAAGTTCTTTTGCCATGAGTGGTAAGGAACACGGGAATATACTGTATATATCAAAATTAGAATGAATGTTAGAACGAATCCAAACAATATTTGATTGACTAAATCAGAATATTTAACCCAGTTGGCAATATTGGTTTTAGTTTCTTAGTCCCTGCGAGATGACAACGTCAAGCTGTTTTTGTCCTAGTTGATGCTTCTCCGCCATAATGCGCTGTTTCCACGAGTAAAATAAAAAATGTTGTTCGTTGCCTAGTGTAGCTTTACTCTCTATCTATCCGATGGTTTGCATATCATTGTTTAATTTCCCCCCGAAAACTTGGGCGATATGAGTGTCGAACTTGGATAGCGGCCACATCAAGATCTAGCCAGCATCGAATACGAAACCAAGGATTTTGGGATGAAGGCATGATTACCGACTGATACGAATATATGAAACAGATCCCAAGCAATACAAAAAAAAATCCATCTCTCATCTTTAAAAATGGAAAATAGTGTTGGTAATTTAATATTTTAATCAGTAGACAAGTTAACGAGGCGTTTTGGGTATTCTTTAAGGGGAGATGGTGGTCTAGAATTTTCAACAAACCGATTTTTTTGAATATTTCGAAATTATAGTCTTTTAAGAATATACTGTTCAAATTTTATAATGATAACCATAGCATTTTCGGTTCTACAGGTCTTTGAGCAAGTAGCGGTCGACTTCATGCACTTCAAACTTTAAACTCGTTTTTCTCAGAACAGTTATTTTCTGCACAGCGGTATTTATCCAAATGAGCTGGAATTTAAATATGTTATTCACTACACTAGTAGCTATGTCCCGTAGCATAAAAATTTTATTTTTTAACCTACTTCTTACATTTTTAGCTCAAAAACTGACACAAAAAAGCCTGTTTCGGTTATCGAAGTTGAAAAATCCACTATTTAAAAAAAAATTTTATAATCTTGGTACAAGATATAGCTAGACTTGTACAAATTAATAATTTTCTTGGTTTTTGTGTTTCAGATAAATACAAGAGCCAAAATTTCTTGCGTCATCCACATTCAATTTTTGAGCAGATTAACTTCAGGACCAATTTTCAAATATTTAAACAATTTTTTTTTAAATATCTAAATGTTTTTGTATTCAATATCAGTTGTAAAATATACCTACAAGGTTTAAATATTGTTGTTTATTATTACCACCTTAAAAAAATATTGAAAATGCCTAAAATTTACGATCTCTGGACCACCATTTCCCCTTAATAAGAATGATAAGAAAGAAGGATAGACAATTTTTGCAAGATATTGAAATATTATTGAAGGGCCTCAATTATATAAATTGTTTAGTGGCAATCCTGCAATGTTTTTTTTGCCTCCGCTTTGTTGTAGTACACAGATTCTCGGTACCTAGATATTAGGGGTTGTAATCACGGCTGGAGCCGCGCCTTAAACGAAATATTTTATTTCTAAATAAGAATTCAACATGCTTAAATGAAATAGTATTTAACTAATATGAGGGTGATGCATAGTCGAGCAATTGACATTTCGTAGAGCATCACCGTGTTAAAAATACCAGATGCTAAAATGGGAAAATGAAAGAATATGTATCGTTAGCGCAGAAATACAAACAAGTAGAATTCTGATAACAGATATGCAGGATATACACTAAATAAATTAAAAACTTTCTATCCTGAATATTCTTCAGAGGGGCGGGGGAGTCTTTAGAAAAGTTGTAAAATTTTGTATTTCAAGTATCTCTTTAACAACACACTGTTAATTTACAACGCATATAAATACAAAGAAAAATTTGTTTACGAGTAAGTGAGTCCATTACCATATAAAACTAGTTTGGTCAAGAGTATGTAGCTTTTCTACAAGTATAGCAAAAAAAATATTCAAATTTTAGTAGCATAGCCGGTGGCTAATTTGCAGAAACTCAAGTCAAAATTTCTGATTACTTGCCTAAGTGACTATAAGGCAGATGCATTGGTTGGTGGGTTGTATATTTGAGACTTTGTTTGAATTGGATATGGCTGTGGTTACCACTACTAAGCGACTTGTTCCGGTAACTATTTAGCTTGAGGCGAACAGTCTTCATTTAAATGTGGGAAAGAAAATATATTTACATATACGTGTATGTTGAAAAAGTTATATACGAGTAAACGTATGCACATACATATGTACATATTTTTTAGTTCACATGTTTGTGTTTTTGTGCCACAGCAATTCAATTCCAACACTTGTCTCATATTTACTTAGTACTCTTTCCCTCCATCTTTCTTGTTTATCTAACACCAAAAGTCTTTTGGGGCATTGGATGAGTAAACAAATTAGAAGTCAACGCAAATGAAATTTCGGAAAATCGATATATGTGTGTGTATGTGTGTGTGCTTGAATGTGCGATAGCCACCAACTGTGAAACCTATGGAAAGAAGCAAATACGAATGAATTGACGCGACTTTCACAAATCTTTCGTATGCCTGTGTGTGTGTGTGTGTGCTTAAAGCTTTAAATTTCTACCATATTTGCACTGTGGTGCTAGCCAACTTGCTTCTTCTTCCAACTCTTTCATTTCTTTCCTTAGTATTATTTTCATATGAACGTTTTCTTTTCCTAACAATTTACCATACAAATGTATCCATCATCTTGACCATTAGCGAACAACACGGTGAGTCGAGTCACCGTCGTTCGCCTACTATCTAATTGATGGTATGACTTTTAATCCTTTTCACATTTACGCATCACGTTAGTTAAAAGCCTTTCAATGAGCTTCTCTCGCGCCTAATGACCAGCGCAGGTAAGGTGCAAATCAGCGGGAGTTCTTTCTACACATATTATCAGCAGTTAATCCCATAACTTTCGTGCGAGTATCAGGTTGTTTTTGCTATGAATGCGAGAATACCTGTGAGTGTATGTATGTATATGTGTGTTCGCATATCAACTTTACGACCACGACAAATTAAAAGCATTACTTAGCCGAGTAGCCTCCTTTGAGTAGCTTGAAGAGCTTAGTTACGGTCGCCATACATATGTATATATGTATATGCATATTTACTTAAAGGGTGATCCAAGTAGAGGTACTTTTTTCAATAGCCTTTTTGGAACAGATCACGCGTGAGTCGTGTCAAGTTGTCATGTTATTTTTGTTCAGTATTGTTTGGCATTTCATCGTGGCCTGAACAACGTTTACAAATCATTCAACTTTATTACGAAAATTCACGTTCTGTAAAGAATGTGTTTCGCGCGCTTCGCTCAACTTATGATCAACATAATCGGCCTACTGAGCGTACCATTTGCAACACCATAACCCATCTTGAGACCTAGCCTTTATTATTAGATCATATTCGACCGAGAAGACCACGCCCAGCACGCAGTGAAGAAAATATAGATTCGGCAGCTGAAGGTGTACGCGAAGACCGTGCAGAGTCGATCGGCGCCGTTCTCAGCAACTCAAACTCACGTATGGAACGACTTTTCGCTTTTTACGTCGAGATCTTAAATTGAAAGCGTACAAAATATAGCTTTTGGAAGGAAGAACTCAAGAAGCTTGACCTTCTCAAGCGACATCGCTTTGCTCTATGGGCTCTTGAAAAGTTCCAAGAGAACCCGACGGTTTTCAAGCAAATTTGCCGCATTTGGGAGATTCAAGAGCTGCTATTTCATCCACAAAAAACAACGGTTTGGTATGGTGTGTGGGCCGGTGGAATCATCGGTCCATATTTCTTCAAAAATGATGCCGGTGAGAACGTAACCGTCAAAGGTGGCCGTTATCGTGCCATGATCACCGACTATTTGATCGTGTGATATCACATTTGGTTTCAACAAGACGGTGCCACTTCCCACACATCGCATCAATCAATGGATTTATTGATAGAACACTTCGGTGAGCAGCTAATTTAACGATTTGGGCCGGTCGATTGGCCACCAAGATCGTGTGATATCACAGCGTTGGACTTTTCCCTGTGGGGATATGTAAAGTCTAAAGTCTATGCGGACAATCCCGCTTCAATTCAGGCCTTGGAGTAAAATATCACGCAGGTCATTCGACAGTTATCAGTCGAAATGCCGCGGCCAACATTTGGAAGAGATAATCCTCAAAAAATAAATGCCAAATAATGTTCTTTCGAATGATAATAAATATTCCCCATTAAATTTAATTTTTCTGTCACAAAACCAAATCAACTCAGTTTTTTTTTTCTTTAAAAAAGTAGGGAACATTAAAATGGATCGCCCTTTACATCTTATATGTATCAAGTAGGCTAGCATACGCTACAGGAAGCTACATATATCGTTGAGTGCTGTGAGTGTGTTCCTGAATTGTTGCCTCTTAAATTACATTATTACGCATTTGGCGACATTTATGCGCAAATGCTTTATTGTGTGGAGCATTCCTTAGTATTCCAGTCTAATAGTAAAACTTGCGGTCGTTTTAATAAAATATGTGTGTATACATATGTATACGCATATACAAGTGTTTCTAGGCAAATATATTCATGTATACCAGAAGCTATATGTAGACAAAATATATGAATGGAAAAATGTATGAAGATTAAGAATTCATTCAATGTATAGTTATGATTCTAGTGGGAATTAAGTTTCTGTGTATAAAGTTAGGTTATTTCTTTTTTTTCAGGTTTTTGTTTACATATTTACGAATATAAAAACTGTCATAGTACTAATGGCGCACAGGACTAAAACTATTATATTCTTGGTAATAAATAGCGGACGTAGTAATAGAAGAACTTAAGTGGTGTTATGATTAAGGATAAATTTACTTATTGGCTTAAGTGAATGACATATATATACTGCATTACACATAAGCGGAACTAATACAATATATAAGTATGTTAATATAAAAAATTTAAATCGAAAATTTTTTAAATTATTTTAACTTATATTTGAAAACATTTAAAGATTTATGAATAAAAAACTGATCCATTGTAATGTATGTAGGAAGCAGGAGGCAAAAAATTACTCTCGATATCGGAAACAATCAGAAAAACTTTAATTTGGAAAGGGTTGAAAGGCAAGGCTCGAAGGTATTAGTACAACAACCCATAGAAAGTGTTTTTACACTCTACAAAAGATTAACATATATTTCTTGAGCTCAGTTTCTTCCGAAAATGAAGTTTATTAAACTAGTAGTTCCATGCAAGCAGGCCGATGGAACGAGGAAGGTTTTTAATTCGATTCGCCTGAAAAAAGTTCAGAATTATTATTTTGGTCCTGATTTATGCAGACTGAGCAAAAAAAAGATATAGTCAATCTAGTGAAAATCTATTAAAATCATTAAGGGCAGTATCAGCAATCGAAGTTTTTGAAGCTTCATAAATTATGAAATCATTTCCTACCTTGCAATAAATTCAAAATACAAACAAGAAAGAAGGACTGTCGTCGGCCATGCAGAAGTCGTTATACCTTTCTTTGACTATATCGGTTGTATGGTGACTATATGTTATAATATTCCGATTTCGATGATTTTCACTACCAGCAAGCAATACTGAATATGTGTGAGTAAAAACCCAAATTTCACACCCTTAGGTGCTTGTTTGGCGAATTTTTTTTATCCAAAATCGCATATCTGAACAAATCAGTTGTATTGGGACTACAAACAGTCCGATTTGGATGTTTTTCAGTACCAATATGCAATTCATAATATGTGTATAGCATACCAAATTCCATGCTCCTAAATGCTTTTGTGACTGAGTTTTGACCAAAGCCTCACATCCGAAAATATCGGTGTAAGGGAGCTATATTTTATTTTCTCCCGATTTCTAAGATTTTCGGAACGAATTTGCAATTTTGCGTGTGTAGTACACCAAATTTCACGTTCGTAGGTTCTTTATAGTAGGATTTAGAATCAAAAAATCAAATCTGAAAATAGTTGTCCGATCTGGCCGGTTCCACAACAAATGTTCTTTTAAACGTGAAGGTGATGATCTTCCTACCAAGTTTGGTTGAAATATCTCAAAAACTGAAGGACTGTCTTGCGATGAAGCACACAGGCGGTCACACGGATTTGGCTAATTCAACTCAGCTCGTCATTCTGATGCGATCGGTATAAATTTCGGTAGGTCTAGCACTTCTCCTTTTGGTACTTACATATTTTGGACCAAATTTAGTATTAATATACCATTTAGTGCACATGAAAGGTATAAAAATAAATAAAGTAGCACTTCAATTAGAAAAAAAAAGACTTTAAAAAGGGACGAAAAAATTATAAATTTTTTAATATAGATATTTCCAATAGAGAATTCCATGAAATAATTTTTTTCTGTTCATAAAGATTAAATACGGCTTTACTAATTGCACTATTTTTCTTCTTCATCTTCTTGCTTGGTGTAAGTACCGCTTACGTGATTATAGCCGCATCAACATAGCGCGCCATTCTTTCCTACTCTTCATTGTTTGGCGCCTGTTAGAAATACTAAGCGTAATCAGATTGCTCCCCATCTGATCCTTCCAAAGGAGTGGTTATCTTCTTCCCTCTCTGCTTCCACCAGCGAGATCTGCATCGATTACTTTCAAAGTTGGAGTGCTTTCATCCATTCGGACGACTTGACCTAGCCAGCGTAGTCGCTGCCTCTTGGTTCGCTGAACTATGCCAATGTCGTCGTATAGCTCATGCAGCCAACGCGCAAGGGACCATAGACCTTTTGCAAAGCTTTTCTCTCGACTTTTCAATTGCCTACTCAGTTAAAAGTAGCACCTGTTGGCAAGAGTGATTCTGCGTTGGATTTCAAAGCTGACATGGTTGGTGTTGTTAATACTCTTTCCTAGATAGACGAAATTTTCTACGACTTCGAAGTTATGACTATCAACAGTGACGTGGGAGCCAAGTCGTGAATGCGCTAACTGTTTGTTTGATGGCAGGAGATATTACGTCATGTCCTCTTTCACTACCAGACCCATTCGCCTCGCTACTTTGTCTAACCTGGAGAACGCAGAATTTAAGTTGCAGTTTTTATGACCTATGATATTAATATCATCGGTATACGTTAACAATTGTTCACTTTTTTAGAACGTCCGTTTAGCCCAGCATCAAATTGAAGAAATCACACGATAATGAGTCACCTTGTTTGAAACCTCGTATGGTATCGAACAGCTCGGAGAGGTCCTTCCCCCTTCTTACTGCGCTTCTGGTATTATCCAAGGTCAGTTTACATAGCCGTATGAGTTTTGTGGGGATATCAAACTCAGCAATAGCGGCGTAGAGGCAGTTGCATATCGTGCTGTCGAAGGCAGTTTAAAAATCGATGAAAAGGTGTTGTGTATCGATTATTTTCTCTCGGGTCTTCTCCAAGGTTTTGGCGCATGGTGAATATTTGGTCAATGGTGGATTTTCGAGGTCTAAAGCCACACTGATAAGGGCCGATCAATTTGTTGACGTTGGGTTTTAATCTTTCACACAATACATAGGACCTTATATCCCACCGTAATTAGCGCAGACAAAGTTGATATACTATTTCATAAATATAAATTTTTTTTTCTGTTCACAAAATTTCAATACGGCTTTACTAATCGCACTCTTTTTCTTAATTATCATAAAATTTCGGTAACTATTAGTTACCATTTTACTATACTGTGCTCATTACCACACCAAAGCTGCAAGTCCGTTTAAAACTCGTGCGAAAATTATTAAAGATACTGTCTTACCGGGTTTTTCACATCTTACAGGTGTTTGCCTTACCAATTACGATTAATAAGAAAAAGTAGTAGGTTTTTGTAAACTTATTATGCCAATTTATTTAACAGATTTGTATATAAATTTGCGTTTCTTTTCTAAGATAAGCCGTGGCAAAGCATAAACTTCTCGGTGAAAAACTAATTTCACATTCACCTACTTCATGTGCATATTTACTTTTAATAAATGATAGCCATTTGTATGTAATGTGAAAAACTAATATCTTTATCGTACGGCAGTTTTTCACCTTGAATTCAGCTAGCCGATTGTACACATACAGTGGACAGGACTACACGAATGTATCTATATATGTGCATACGTTTATATATGAAAAGTATATGTGAATGCATGTATATTGTACAAGCATTTAAGATTGACTTACAAACTTTTCAATCAAGTTAAGAACATGACCATTTCGAATATAAAAACTCCACAGAGATTACAACATACGAATTACAAAATGCTTGTACGAGCGACATGACAGCCGATTTAGAAGACAGCGACAGGCATTTATATGCTTATACTTGTATGTAGGTACATATATGAAATGAACTGACAAATACCGTTGTGTGTGCCAGGTTGCAATGTTTGTATGTTGCAACGACCAATCAAGTTGCCATATATGTATGTATAAGTACATAGTAAGAGGTGGCAATTTCTTAGAAGTAACAAACCGTTAATAGTTAAATAAGCTTTTGGCCGGGAGCAAGTAACCACACACCACTCGGTATGTGAAAATGAGTGGAGTAGTGGCATATACGTAGTAAATGAATATCGGTTTTTGCAACATTCACTTACAAATATATAGTGTACACAAATGTACGTTTGTACAACCACAAATATCTTCTATTCCAACTTACCAATCTTATTTCAATTTCAGCATCAATTCTGGTGCGCATCTTACGATTGGTTTTACCAAAGACGGGCGTACAAACCAGTTCATCACAGTCGCCTACATCCAACAGTGCAGTACATTCAGTGTTGGCGATTCCATCTGTCGTACCATCGGGCGATGTGAATGAGCGTGGCGAATGCGGTGAATGGTAGGCGAGAGCGGCAGGTGTTGGCCTAACTCTGGCCGCCTCCTCATAAAGTACGCGCACACTGGGCGGACGTGTGGTGGCGATGAAGAGCTCCTTGCGAATCGACTTGTCGCACTCGAAATGCGTTTTACGCTGCGCGAATGTTAAGAGGTCGCTCTCAGCTGAAAGTAGATAAAAATTTGGCGAAAAATTAGGTTAAATTTGTTGTAGGAATAAGGAATTGGTAAAATTGCTTATCTTATGCTAAAATTCTTTAAATTAATTGTCAGTCATTGGCTCAACCCGTGGCAAGACAAAAATTATAGAAATTTAAATAGAAAATTATTTATATACATAATGCGGTCGCCTCTCAGCAGGAAATATCAGCCTCTGCGAGTTTATATCTGACATGAGATCAAAGTTCCTCATAAAAATCTATCGGCAATTCGGAGGCGGCTCAGTATAAACTGTAGGCACCGCCATTTGTTAGAAAACCAACAAGGCGAACACCACAAATTGGAGAAGGAGCTCGACCAAAAATCGCTTCAGCGATTATAAAGCGACAATTATTTAGATCTTTTGCCTAATTTCTTTAATGTTACGTGGTTGATTCAAGACATTTTGGTGTTTTTTTTTCGACGACGAACCCATATGTTGCCCAAGCCCCCGCCCAATCAACCGAGGTGCGCGATGAGAATTAAAATCGTTACATAAACATCTGAATGGGTAGTGCTTTTCAAAACTTGTTTTTCATAAAGGAATTCTGATTAATAATGAAGTAATGAAATTAATAAAGGGGCATAAAGTATCTAGATGATCTTAGAGGGAAACTAAAGTTAATCTCGCTTAGTAGGAATGGACTATTGATAATACCTCTTATCAGCATAGTTGAAAATAAAACTCTAAGCATCTCCCGTTGACAGATTAATATGTCTTAGTCGGCTTTTATAAGGAGGAAGATTTTTATTCATCCTAATGCATCCCAATGTAAATTCCCTGGTTTTATACAGATTCCAATTTATTACTATACAATTTATAGTGTGGATTCCATACAACGGAACCATATTCCAAAATTGGTCTAACGAGTGTAGAAGTGAAGTGTAGAGTAATTTGGTAATATATGGGCCCTTAAACTCGTTAGACCACCCTTTAATGAAAGCTAGGACTTCTTTAGTCTAATTAGCACGGGAGTTTATATGATTTATAAAATCTAGTTTAGGGTCCATTGGGTGTCAATGAAGTCAGTAACTTGTTAAACATTGTGATTTTGAATCATGTAGGCAAAGGATTGCAAAGATTTTCTAGAAAGACGTATATTTACACTAGTTTAAATTTACACTAGTTTCACGACATACAGGTCGCATCACATCACCTTACCACATTCTATAGAACGAACTGATTTAAAGAGCTTGTCATCAGCGGCGTACATAAGTGCAGATGATTGATGAATAAGAAGAATAGTAAAGGCCCGAGATGATTGCCTTGACGTACACCAGATGTTACTGATATTTTATGTGATGTACAAGAGTTAAAAATTACTGTTTGCTTTCTACCTGTCAAATATGATGAAATCCATTTGAGTAAAACTGGTGGAAACCCAAACATATTGAGTTTATAGTGAAGTATTGAGTGTGATACCATGTTCACCAAGATAAAGCTCAGAAATATAGATATAAATTTTTATTTTATTTTCTATCAAGTTAACATCATTTCTTAAAATGTTTCAGAAATAAGCTATCTAGGATAACATCAAATCAACACAGCGTGTAACGAAGTACAAGTATGTTATGTATACGCAGTGTTGCACTAAAATTGATATTAGTGAAAAATCAGTTCAAAATTTGAGATATGTTAATTTAAAAAACGCTTCCATATATATTTTCAATGACGCGGTGCTTGATATACAGCTATTAAAATATAAAAAACCACGAAGAACATCGAAACTAAACATCATATTAGCACACTTAATAGTTGTTGGTTAGTAAAAAATTGAATAATACAACAACAGATTACATGGCTCAGTTGGTAGAGCACTCGCCTGTGATGCCAGATTCCGTTGGTTCGATTCTTGGCAAAAGAAGTCTGATGAGGAGATGTGGTGATCTCCGAAACAGCTGTCACTTCTACAATTTTTTTTGTTGTATTACAAAATATTCAATGAAAAAATAATGTTTCAAACAAAAATAGGCCTTTGAATACAGCTCATTTACTTATAAACAACAACAATTACAGGCCGCATTAAAAATATCCATAAACATCATCCATTTCGAATATGATAATAATTGTAATTTAACTTTTCGATAAATAAATTTAAAATTAATTTAAAAGCAAAAAAAAAAGAGTTTAGTAATCATTTATATCAATCTAAAAATATATACAAGTATAGTAATTCTTATATTGACACTTAGTTCCAAGCTTCGCGTTTCATATATTAATATACTCGGTAATGAAAAATCATTATCGCTACTTTAAATCAAAAAGATCTCTACAGAACCCCTTCCACTTTTAAAAATTCATATTACAAAACGAAAAAAAAATGCACAGAGGACCATTATAATGGTACGCAAGTAAAAATGTATGTTTGTAAAAAAGATCATATTGATCAGCGAAAAGCCAGATGTTCGATTTCTTTCAAAATGCGATTTTATTTATATTCGTATAAAATATGAAAAAAAAAACAAACACAAAAATTCAAGTGAAATACTTATAAATTTTCAAAGGCACAGAAACATCAGCCGCTGTGCAAAGAAAATGGTCATTACTTACTACGTTTTTATATCACTTAAAATTTGTGGCAGAAAAAAAATACCTTTTTATATACAGAAAACTCCAATATATTAAATCTTTACAGTCTTTTTAATTTTTTATTTTATTTTTCCAGATCGAACAAAGGACGATTTATGATGCGGCAATAAAAATCACTGTTTAACATCAATTTTATAAATATATAAGCGTTCACATGTATGTATTCCTGCAAAAAATACACACAAAAGGCCTTGATGCTATTAACATTGATTTCTTTTTTTGAGGCATTTGTCCGCTTACATTACTCATGCATACATATATGCATATGTACATATGTAATGAATTATTGCTGCACATTTAATTGACTGAGAAACGATTGTGAAACTGACTTTTGAATTGTAAAGTATATTTGCATATTGCGCACACTTAATATGGGAATTTCAGCAGCTCAATTACAAGCGAGCATTTATGGTCCTTTTTTAGTTTTTTTTAGTTGATCACGGCGTGGAAAATTTTTTTTTATTGCCAAGTGCATTATTTAAGCTTTAAATATCAAAAATCTACAGTGATATCTAAAAGATATAGCAGCAAATAAGTACTTTCGTTATGAAAATTTTAAATTTTCGTACTCTCTATTTTTATGGTTTAATTTTTGGACGAGGAAAAATTTAAAATAATAAGGAAAAATAAGTAAATTGTGTATCAACGATTGTGTAAAGAAAAACTTATATACAGCATATGTGAGAAAATTACATGAAGAAAAAATCAAAGTTTTGAAAAAAATCTGTAAATAATAATAATAATCTAAAGGTCGCTAGTGATCACTAGATAGAGTACATTCGTGGGCCACAATTGGCAAAGTAGGAATTCACAATCAGTTGCAATACAGCCATATGGTAAATATGTATATATTTACGTACATATGCATGTATTTATCAATAGAACTGTTTATGTGGCCTGCTAGCCATTATCAGACGGGGTATTCAAGAGGCCACTCACCAGTCGAATGGGCAACTGGATGGAGCTGGCGGTTGGTCACAACCAATTAATCACCTACTAGCTGTGTAGCTGTTTTAAAATAGTCTTAGTTGGAGCACAACACTCATATGATTAGCCGACTAGCCAGGCATTTCGAGTCGCGACTTTTGTCGGTGATCTTTCACTCACTGTCTGCAGCCTTTGGCGGAATTGCGGAATTTAATAGCGCTATAACATGTGACAGTTGACTCATGTGCCACTAGAGCACCCAAACAAATACTTGAAAGTTTTCATTTTTTAGAAGCATCTAAATTTGCATGTGTGTATTGTGTGTATGCAGTCCCATTAATAACGCGCCACTGTGCTCAATTTTGTTGTGCCTGCACAAGCTCTATCAGCAGCAGCAGTAACTGTAACAGCAACATCATTATCATCGTTAGCATCACCATCATCATCACCATTTTGTCGCGCACTTAATATAATTTCAATTTTCAATTTCAAGTTCGCCTTGTCAGAAACTTTGGACATACATGTATGTACATATGCGTGTATGAACATGTGAGCACATATTTACATATGTATGCAAAGATATGTATATAAAACTGTTTGTATCGAAATATTTAAGCGAATTTTATGGAGCACGAGTACTGGGTGTGGTGTTTTGGGTCATTTAAAGTTCGTCTGCTTGATGTCGTGTGCATATGGAAGTCGGTAGGTTCCACGCCAAAACTAGGGTGATACTTCCACTTTTCACATTTACTGTCTATCGATGGAATTTATGAATATTTACATACATGCATACATATATACTCGCAGTTATGGTTAAAGGGTAGACCATGCCTGCAGTAAAAAACATATGTGATTATAAAGATGTCAACTCAGCTGGCTAATAACTCAATTCGAATTTAAAAAAAAAATGATGCTAATCTAATTGAGACGATTTTGTTTTCCTACGAGAATATATGTGTTTACCTTGTGAAGAGATTGATATAAATGCTAGATAAATTTATACAGGGTTGTAAAATGTTTTAAGGGACAGAGTTAGCTTTACAATTTTTCAATTTTAATTTTCAACCATGTTCTATTAGTAAAAATTAAAAAAAAAAAAATTAACATAAAAACCTTTATTTTTTGCGTTTTTTTTTAAGCAAATAGAAAGTAAGAAAAAATGTGTGTAAAGAACATTCTCTTTGGTATAATCGGTTCCAAAAAATGCGGCTCTTTTAGAGCTTCATGACAACTGTTTTTGATCAGGAGTATAATTAAAATTTGTAAATGTGTTGCAAAATTGCCTTCATCGCATGACTACGATTATTGGTTTTTAAAAATATTTAAGTCATTTTTAAAGGCATCTGTTTTAATACACAAACAAAAAAAGGAATTTTTTTGAACTTTACTTCATCATTACAGCCGATACTTGGGAATTATGGTGGACAGCAAGTTTTCGTGAGGAGTGGGCACTTTATAAAAGGCGATCCATTTCTAGGTCAGCACAGGAAATTCAAATTTAATGGTGAATGTTTATTATCATTCGAAAGAACGTTCTTTGGCATTTATTTTTTTAAGATTATCTCATTATCTCTCTTTTTCAAATGTTAGCCCTGGCGACGTCTCAGATGGTCCATCCGTTGAGTTCAATTTCCGATGGCTCATTCGAGCATTTCGACTGGTAACTGGCGAATAACACGCTTGATGTTTTGCTCCAACACCTGAATCGAAGTGGGATTGTCCGCACAGACTTTAAATTTTACATATCCCTACAGGAAAAAGTCTATCGGTGTGATATCACACGATCTTGGTGGCCAATCGGCCGGTCCAAAACGTAAAATTATCTGCTCACCGAAGTGTTGTTGTCGGTTATTATGGTGCGATAAGGGTCGCTATTGACGGTTACGTTCTCATCGGCATCATTTTTTAAGAAGTATGGACCGATGATTCCGCCCGCCCAAAAACCACACCAAACCGTTGTTTTTTCTCGATAAAATGGCAGCTCTTCAGGAATCTCTTCAGGTTGCTCTTCGTCCCAAATGCGGCAATTTTGATTGTTTACATACCCATTGATCCAGAAATGAGCCTCCTCGTTGAACAAAGTTTGGCTCGGATTTTCATGGAATTTTTCAAGAGCCCATAGAGCGAAGCGATGTCACTTGGGAAGGTCGAACGGCTTCAGTTCTTGCACAACCTGTATTTTATACGCTTTCAATTTAAGATCTCGACGTAAAATGCGCCAAGTCATTCCATACATCAGTCCGAGTTGCTGCGAACGGCGCCGAATCGACTCTCCACGGTCTTCGTTTACACTCTTAGCTACGGTCACTTTATTTCCTTCACTGCGTGCTGGACGTGGTCTATTCGATCGTATATTATCCAATGATGAATTCTGGGCCTCAAGATGGGTGATTGTGTTTGCGAATAGTACGATCAGTAGGTCGTTTATGTTGACCATAAGTAGAGCGAAGCGCCCGCAACACATTCCTTACAGAACATGAATTTTCGTAATAAAGTTGAATGATTTATTAACGTTGTTTAGGTCAAACAATACTAAACAAAAATAACATGACAGCTTGGCACGACTCACGCGTGATCTGTCAGAGAAGGGCTATTGAAAAAGTACCTCTACTACCTTCTTGCGTTGGATATGCGCTGCGTTCTTTAAGCCAATACCTTTCTACGCTGCTCTAGTATGGTGTTCAATCAGTCCAAACTAACCTAAGTTTACTTCATCGCAGCTGTAATTTCAAAATCGTGCTAAAAAAACTTAGTATAGAGATTTAAAGTCAATTATAGCCGTAAGTTCGAGATAATATAAGTAAAATCGTTTTGGATTGATATTATTTTCGAAATTTTTTTTCTCAAAAAGTATTGAGTTTTTAAATTCATATCAACATGCTTTTGAAATTAAATTCCAATACTACACCCTAGACTTATGTAGCATTTTTATGGTTGAAATTCTTGCGTTAGATTTGCTCTGACTTATTATGCCTCTAAACTATTTTTAGACTTTCTGAAATTATATTTTATGCTTGTTTCCATCAAATTCATTGCATTTTTATAGGATTTTAATTGATGGCATTTTTTCAATGATTCACAAATTTTTCTTTGAACATATTTGTAGGAAATATATTTTTACGTTGTTAGACAGGCCGAAATAGCACTGAGGAGAATAATATATGTATATAGGTAAAATATAAATACTAAACATCACTAAACTCATACAACGCATAATTTGCAATACATTAAAATGCAAAATATGTATTATTTATAATAATTATATTATTATACATACATGCATACATATGTATGTATGTCTAAAACTATAATTTTTGTATGTACGCCTCGCTGAAATTATGGTCAAAACTACTATTTAGTATGCTATTAACTTTATAAGGTGAAAAAATATAAATATATTTCGGAAAAAAATTTACTTTAAATGCCAAAGCATACTATGCACAACTTCACCATTTTAGCTGCTAAGCGCCGTCACGCAGTTTGAACGTTAAAAGTTTTTCAAATTAAATTGTGCTGTCTCGGCAGCAAGTGCGCAAAGCACAGGAAAATGAATTGGGAAATATGGAAATATACATATATATATATATATGTAAATATACACACACTCATCAAATATTGGCTTTTATTTGTTTTGTTTTTGCTTGTGTTTCGTTTTTTTATATGTTTTTCATCCATATTTACCGCTGACACTTGTTGCTTGCCTGCCTGCCTGCCTGCCTATTGCTGACACAACGTCGTAATATCGCCAAGTCATTGGCAACAATTTACCGCTGTGCGCAATTATCAATTGCAAATACCGCTGCGTCGTCACACAGTTATAAGCCGGCAAAAACAAATTGAAGGCAAGAAAAAAAATCAATTAAAAATATTTCAAAGAAAACAAAAGCAAATAAACAATTGCTGAATGTGTGGTGCATGTCAAACAGAAATGCATGTGCATGGGCATGTGCCTGACATGGCCACGGTGCAGTTAGAGTCAAGGCTATTGTTGTTGTTATAGCAGCTTTATTGTTTTCTTGCAATTTATTTATAATTTTCGTTATTGTTGCTGCTGTCACCAGAATTTACTCTTATGCATGCAAAATAGTCACTGGCAGCGCTGCTACCGGTAATTCAGTCTCAAATTTGGTTAACACGCAAAATAATGATGAATAAAAAATTTTGTTAACGAAAATCAAAAAAAAAAATTACTTTACATTTAATTTCGCAGAAATGGTTGAGTGCACAAAAATAAAAGCCGAAATATTATATTAAGTGTGAAAATCAGAGTTTAACAACCTCAAAGTGTTGGCAGTCCATTACAGTACGCTGTCGAATAATGATTTCAATTTTTTATTTCCTTTTTTTCTGTGTTAAGTTTACTTTGTTTCAGTATATTCGAACATTTTCTGCCCAAACAAATTTCCAACGTGGTCAGTTTGTAGGAAGTGTAAGAGAGTAGAACAATGAAAAACCAATCAAAATAAATAAAATTAAATTAAGAAAAAAAAAACAAATACAATAAAACAGAAATAAATAGAAAAAAGTAAAATAAAGAATTAAAAAGTTGAAGTAAAATAAAATAAAATAAAAAAAGTAAAATAAAAATTTAAAAAAATGAAAAAAATAAAAAAAATAAAATAAAATATAAATGAAATAAAACAAATCTATTAAATCAAAACGGATTAAAAAACAAAACTAAATAAAAAATTAAGCAACATAAAATATGTAAAATAAAATAAAGCGGAATAAAAGAAAATAGAAAATATTAAATTAAATTAAAGAATATTACATTATATTTCAATATATAAAAAAAATTAAATTTAAATGGCATTTAAATAAAACTTATTAAGGTAAACGAAATATTGCTCAATTTCTGACACATCAATAACACAGCTGCATGTCCAAACAAATCGCAAAACATTAAAACGAAAATATTTCCCTTTAAGCCAAAATACTTTATTTCATGAAATATGCTTCAATATATATGAGAGCTTATGCATACAAAATAAATATATATGTGAGTAAGAAATTCCAAGTTTGTTCGTCCAAAATTTGCTATTCGCCGCCAGCTGTTGACAGCAATGGCACTGAAATTGATGGCGCATACTGTTGCCGACTAAGCTGATGACAGTCCATATTGCTTACATCGACGCCACATTTTCGGTGCACCGCCACAAAAAAAAACACAAATGCTGTGAAATAAGCTATATAAATTCACACTGCTTCATAGCACTCAAGACATATTTGCAACATTAAGCGCGCTTACCATACTGGAGTATGTAAAAATACGGCCACAAGTTGCCAACAGGCTAAGCCATATCAATATTTCAAAAGTAGTGCTCTCGCTCTAGGAGTCTAATATAAAATACAAAATTTATTTTGTCAGATTTTCACTAGTCTGTAAATAATGACACTTATATGAAGTGGCGTGCCAGCCAGTTGCCATAACATTTAGGCTACAGAGTTGCATGGATATTTTTCCCTCATCCCTGGTTAGTTAATGGTTACTTGTCTCCGATAGTTAGTTGGCACTGTGTTGACTTAACATCAGATATCGCTTAAAACTACTGCATTAAACATACATACATATGGGAAAGAAAAAAATATATTACGCTCCTGAAGGCAAGGCAGTATAAATAGTATTTAGTAGAAAGTAGAGAAAGAGAGACTGAAAACAGGTGAGACATTTATCACATGTCTGCGTGAGGCTCATCTTTATGAGTTTAATGCTTATATGTCGATTTAAGTTTGGTTTTAAATTTGACGTAGGAAAAAAAATTAAATAAAAAAATAATAATAAAATAATAAAAGTAAAAAAATAAAATATAATGAAATAAGATAAAAAAAAAATAAAAATAAAAATAATATAAAAAAATAAAATTTTATAAATATATATATATATATATATATATATATTTGGCGCTTTGTAACCGCTGAAGCGATTTTCGGCCGAGCTCCTCCTCCAATTTGTGGTTTTGCGTCTCGATGTTCTTACCAACAAATGGAGGGACCTACAGTTTATTCTAAGCCGCCTCCGAACGGCTGATGGATTTTTATGAGGAGCTTTATATCATGCCAGAAATACACTCGGAGGGCTTGACGTTCCCTGCCGAGGGACGAACGCAATTAGAAAAATTTATTTTCTATAATTTTGGATGTTGCTCGAACCTGGGCTCGAACCCAGGCCTTCCGAATGTGAGTACGCAATGCTCACCACTCGGCTATCGCGGCCGCCGAAAAATAAAAAATAAAAATAAATTAACTTAAAATAAAATAAAGTAAAATAAAATAAAACAAAATAAATTAATTAATATAAAAAAAATTAAAATAAAAAAAATATAAAAATTAAATAAAAAAAAATAAATAAAATGAAATAAAATAAATAAAAATAAAGTAAAATAAAATAAAATCAAATAAAATAAAATTAAAAAAAATAAAATAAATTTAAAAAAATATTAAATAAACAACATAAATAAAATAAAATATAATAAAATAAATGTGATAAAAAAATTAAAAATTTGAAAAAATTATTAAATATAATATAATAATTAAAAATATATAAATTTATTATTTATTATTATTATGTACGATAAAAAAAATTAAATAAAAATAAAATAAAATGAAACAAAGTAAAAAAAAATAAATAAAATATAAAAAGATTAAACAAATAAATACATTTAATTGAAATAAAGATAGCATAAAATAAATTTAAAAAAAATTAAAATAAAAAGAAATTAATTAAAATTAAATAAAATTCAAAAAAATAAAATAAATTTAAATAAAATTAAAATAAATAAAATAATATAAAATATACCAAATTAATTAAAATAAAAAATGAAAAAAAAAAAAAATTAATGAGTAAAAGTGAAATAAGATCTATTTTCGAGATGGATGCGAAAAAGAGATTTTGAGAAATTGAGAATTATTGTATCTCAATTTATATAACCTAACTTCTTCAATAGATTATTATATACAAAACGTGAAAAATAGCTATTTAGTTATGGTCGGAGATTTGAAACGGTGTTAGATATTAATTTGAAAATGCTTGATTGGAGTGCGTACGCCTTCACCCAGGGAAATTACTATACTGATGGCTCTTTCTTTACCCGCCATTCCTTAACAGTGTAAGACTAGAATTAAAAACATGACTGACGGATAAACTATACCTCTTCCTTCACACTTTCACTAAATCAATTTTGATGATTTGCATTAAATTTTAATTATGCACGCCATGTTATTGTTTGTAAGATTCAATAATGTATGTACATGCACATATGCACATATATGTGTGGATGTAGCACATATCCAACATACTAACCATAGAATACATTACCAACCCAGTTACTATTGTCATTGTGGCCACAGGCATAATTCAGAGCAAATATAATACTTGCACAAAGAGTAGATGACAGCACAGCAATTGACTGGGCACTCAAAGTCATCAACGTCAGCATCAGCAACATTCATAGCATGGCAGCAACTGGCTGTTTGTCGTTGCAACCATTGCCATTGCGGTTGTTAGCATTGACGATGCCAATAACGATGCAGAATGATGATGGTACTGTTGTTGGTTAAGCTAACGGTGGCTGCTATGGATGATGCTGCTGATGATGAGGAGCACGGACAACGGGCTAACCACAACGGCTGCAGGTCACAACAATGCCAATTTTATTTACTAACATACAAATACGCACGCATATATGTATGTGTTTATATATTGCACATACATTGTAGTTTAGATTAGTTGCATCGGTGCGAATAAAGTGTATGTACATACATAACTAATAACAAAAAACCTCAGTGACAACAAAAAACAACAACGTTGATTGCAAAGGTAGTTTGTACTGTCTGACAATCATGCAATTTACTGCATACATGCATTTTGTATTATGTATACATATACATATGCATATATGTACATACACATATATGTTGCAGTGGCATGATGAGTTAGTATGCGGCATAAGCTGAGATGACGCAGCAACATTGACAGCAAATACAAGAACAGCAGCAACAACAAAAAGTTGTGGCCATATATTGCACGTATGACACACTTGAAATAAGAATAGCAAACTTGTATGTATGTGTGCGTAGGCATTTTTGTTGCATGCTACACACAATATATTTATCGTTGCAACGTAATGGAAAAAGTAAAAAAAAAAAATCTGAAGAAGTCTGCTTAAAGCATTTGCCGCAGCGATTGATGGAAGATCATTTTTCGAGTGGTCGCGTGAGCACTTAACGCGGTAAGCTGGTAGAAAACTTGTGGTTATTTTCATTTCTCACTACTAAACGGGATATTCATTAGCTAAAAGCTCAAATTCAAAAACTGTAGAAAAAACTGCTTAAAAGCTGGTCCTCTAAAGCTAAACACAAGTATGGCTTGAAAGCTTAGCAGCAACATTAAAAATATACCTAAAAGCTCAACTTTAAAATCTGTACTAATGAATTTAGAAGTTAACTTAGGAGAGATTAGTAAAGAGCTTACAAGCTTACTGTAAAATTCCATAAATTGGTTTGAAAATTATCCTCAAAACTTTATGTGAAAGACAAAAGCTCAACTCAGTGACAACAAAAACAGCAAAAAGCTTTCAAACCAAGCCTTAACATTTATAAAACGGTTTAAAATTAAATGTCAAAATTTTGCATAAAAACAAGCTTAACAGCTCAGCCTTAAAAACTAATTTAAAAATTTATATATATCGTAGAAACTGTAAAGCTCCATCGACAAAAATCAAAATAAAACTTCTAAGACAAGTCTAAAAAGTTAGGTTAAAAGCTTAGCTTACAAATACAAAAAAAAAACTTAAAATATATGTCTTAAGAGTTAAGTAAAAAACTCTAAAATCAAGAACAAAACAGAGCTTAAAGTCTCAATCTCAAATACTATACAAAAAGTTGCATCTACAATTGTCAAGCAAAACAGCCATAAGCTTAACTTCAAAACACAATTAAAAAAGTTTAAATGTAAGGTTACGAAATCTCGGGAGAAGTTCATAAAAGCTCAGTCTAAAAACTCATTGAAAAGCATTTAAATCTCAAGCTCAAATACTAAGAAAATGTTCTGAGATATTATTACATTAATAACGCATAATCGAAACTCTGATACGCCATTTAAAGAGACTAGTTCAAAAAACACACCAGTCTTCAAAAAACACTTCTCACGCCTTTCTAGGTTATGTTCAATACTTTACGAGTATGACGCTTTACTGCTGAGCATATGACCGTTTTGCTGCAATGAAAATACCATAAATTGCAGTTAAGTTGAACGAAATGTATTGAACACATTGTTTGCTGCTGTCACATATTTCCCCATGCCTCATAGATAATTCCATCTACGTACATGTACATATCTACTGTATACATACATATAAATATTTTTGTATATATACAAATTGTAATAAGTACATGCATGAATGCTAGTAAATAGAAATCTTGCTGCAACCAATGAGCTGCTGCTACGCCTGTCTGTCTGCCATAAGTTGCATGCATTGAATGACAACTGAATCGTGCAAGCTGAAGTCAGTGCGTTAGTTGTTGTTGTTGTTGTTGTTGTTGTTGGATTTTAACTCGAGCTAAACTGTGCTCAGCTAAAGATTTCCAGACGAACGCTTTTGTGCAAAAGTAAGCAAAAATTGCTTAACCATAAGAGTTAAGAAGCGATCAGCTGGAGCAACAGGAACTGAAGCAGCAGATGAAGAAGTAAAAAAAAAACAACAACAACAGAAACAAGTCAGAGTGAGTGAGTTTTAGTTGCAATGGTAGTGAGATGATTAGGCCATAGAAAAGAGGCAATGGCAAAAACAACAACAAAAACAATACTAATTTTAAAACAAAGCATATGAATACATATGTACATATGTATGTACATATATAATGGCGAATAATAAAAATTGAAATTATATGAGTTTGCAGGAAAAATACAATTTACAGTTTAATTAGTTGGATTTTCCAATTATGGACGGTTCATTGTACCTTAAAACATTCTATCCGGCAGCAAGCACGTAACCTTCTCCTCCTCCTCCATCACTTCTGTTTAAACAATAACAAATACTTGTGCTCATAACTAAGTGCATATATATGTGTGTATTTATAATATGTACTTGAGTTGCATAAAACTTTGTTTAAGAAGAAAAAAAAGTACGAGACTTGTTGTCGTTGCATGACAGCGGCGATGTAAAAGGAAATGCAATTGTGGACGGATGTCAAAAATGAAGAAGCATAAGCAGAGGAAGAGTTATAAAAAGCAGTTAATGCAGAAAAAACATGAGGATGAAGATATTAAAAAGTTGATTCGGCAATCATAAATTTTTCAATAATGATTAAGTGAAAAAAGATTGGCGGAAATGAGGAAAAAGTTAATGAAGAAATATTAAAAACAATTAAAAGACTGTGGGAGAAAATGTTGAAAAAACAGTAACTTGGTAAGACATTAAAAATAATTAACTACAAAAATACATTGAGCTTAATTATGTTAGTAAATATGATAGTTTAAGTCAGTTTTTTGAGAAACATAATAAAAAAAATATTTATTTTATTTTAGATATAATTTATTTTAATTGCTTTTGTTTTATTTTATTTTCATAAATTTTTTTATTCTAATTAATTTTTTTTCATTTTGTTTTATTTTACATTATTTTACGTTTTTTAAATAATTTTCTTTTATTATTCACGAATTTTATTTTATGTTTTTTATTATAGTTTTTAACTTTATTATATTTTATTTTAATTTTATTTTAATTTATCTCATATTTTATTTAGTTTCCTTTAATTTCCTTTTATTTAATTTATTTTTTATATATTTTATTTTTTTTAATTAAATTTTTTTTGTTTCTTATTTTTACTTTTTAATCTATTTTATTTATTTATATTTTATTTTTATTTTATTTTATTTTAGTTTATATTATTTTAGATTGTCTTATTTTTTATTTTTGCTTCTTGTTTATTATTATTTTTTACGTGAGGAGCGTGACTTTAGGCATTGGCTAATTGCTTTCTGCCATTTGAGTTTTTAGCATTCAGACATATACTCGTATGTAAATATTTACGTTCATGCATATATGCAAGAATGCAGTTTTCAGGTGGTCGGTGAAGTGGTGCGGCTAAAGTCCTTACTATTTGCAATGGAAATCATCACCCATTTGCCCAGATCAGTTAGCTGATTATCTGATCTCCTTTTTTGCGTTTACCCATCCAAGCTCTTTTGAGCGATTGCCATTGGCGTCTGCACAGACTCAGATGCATCTGATGGCATTCGATTAAAGACAGTGTTTTTTTTTAAACGAGCCTAGTGCTCAGTGAATAAATTCAAACATTCTTCTCCATCCGCTTGGACATATTTTGTTTAAATTTATTTAATTTAATTTAATTTAATTTAATTTAATTTAATTTAATTTTTTTTATTCTTTTAATTAAATTTAATTTGTTTATATATTTTTTTACTTTATTTTACTTTGTTAATTTTTTTTTTAATGTTTTATTTAATTTAATTTTTTTATTTATTTAATTTGTTTTTATTTTTTTATTTAATTTAATTTTTTTATTTATTTAATTTGTTTTTATTTTTTTATTTAATTTCATTTTTATTTTTAATTAATTCAATTTAAGTTTTATTTTTTTAAATGAAATTAATTTAATTTTATTTCACTTATATTTTATTTCATTTTACTTGATTTTATTTTATTTTTACTTTAATTTTATTTCACTTATATTTTATTTTATTTTATTTATTTTATTTTATTTTGTTTATTAATTCTTTTTCTGGCATTCGAGATTTCAGTAATAAGGATTTGAACGATTTCTAGTGATTATAATGTCATTTTATTTTTTATTAGTTTTCCCGTAAACAGCAAAATTTGAGATTTTCCGTGTAATTAAAACTTTATTCGCTCAATGGTATTCTGATTCATATCTTCTGACAGAAAATCCTTCCTGCCCCTCAATCTCTCCTTCTCTACGCAAGCCACTTTCCTCGAAACTTTTAATTGCTTGAAGTATGTTTGCTTATCAAAAACAAAAAAAAAATCATTCGTTGCTAATTTAAATTTGCAACCAGTCAAGCAGTTGACAGCTCACATTGCATTTGCAGGACAATTGGATACGACACATGCCACATGCCACAAGCCAAAACATAAAAAAAAAATTCATAATATTAAGGAAAGCAAAAAAAACACAACAACAAGATATGCCATATTTAAGTCAAGTAGTTGAATATTCAGAAAACTGCGAAAATTTAGGCTACGCGGACGTACATTTACATATTTAAATCTAAATAAATATTTACCATTTTCATATGTACATGTAGACATGCATTTGGTTAGCCTCAACGGGTGGTAAGTCAGCCCAATTGTATGGGATAATGACCATGCTCCATACTCGCTGTGCATAAATTGGCCACCAGCCAACTTGTCTGAGTCTGAGGGTCTCGTTCATCAGTCAAAAAATAAAAAGAAGGGAATGCGGTAGCCATGGAGCGTAAACTATCTCCATGAATGCATGTATGTGTGCGCATGTATGTATTGGTGAAAGCTGCACATGGAATGCAATATGTGGTAATCATTTGAGTGTTCAAAACTCCACTGCACCAGATGAGTGTGTGAGTTGGGCAGATCTGAGTTACATACATATATGTACGTATGTGCGTTTTGTATCCCGCTGTGAAAGTGTCATAATTGCAATTTACGCAATTAAGGTTTAATTTTGGCAAATACCAAATAAAGTTGCCACGAGCGCGTTGCTGCAACTCCGCCCAAAGTTTGGCGCGCGCTATATGAATACATACTGTTGTTTATAGTATATGCATGTACATAGATACATATTTGTGAATAGCAGTTTGGATAGCACTTTGCAGCGCAAGAGTGAAAGTTAATTAGTGCAACGCAACACAAATGAAAATAAATTAAATATTATTGCGTTTTGGTGGAAACATGCGTCATCAACATATTACGCAGACGTCGCTTGGTGATTTAATTTTTTATTACTTTCTCTGTGTGTTGCTCATTTCACTCTTCAGTAATTGTTATTTATATTAAATAAAGTTTCCTCCTTTCAACAAATTTGCTGTTATTGCGTTTTCCTTTATTCTGTGTATTTGTTTCGCTTAATTTTGTTTATTGCTTAATCATCGATTAACAATCATTGGTGTGTAATGTTTCGCTGCATTTAATTGGTGGGTTATATTCAAGGGTGTGCTGAGTTATAGATACCATTGTGTATAAAGGGTGATCCAAGTAGAGGTACTTTTTTCAATAGCCTTTTTTTGACAGATCACGCGTGAGCACATGTTATTTTTGTTATTATAATATAACGGCTGTAGCTGAGAGTGTACACGAAGGCCGTGGAGGGTCGATTCGACGTGTAGAACGATTTGGCGCATTTTTCGTCGAGATCTTAAATTGAAAGCGTAAAAAATACAGCTTGTGCAAGAACTGAAGCCGCTCGACCTTCCCAAGCGACATCGCTTCGCTCTATGGGCTCTTGAAATGTTCCAAGAAGATCCGACGTTTTCGAGCCAAATTTTGTTCAGCGATAAGGCCCAATTCTGGCTCAATGGTTATGTAAAGAAGCAAAATTGCCACATTTGAGACGAACAGCAACCTGAAGAGATTCAAGTGCTGTCATTAAATCCAGAAAAAAAAAACGGTTTGGTGTGGTTTGTGGGCCGGTGGAATCATTGGTCCATATTTCTTCAAAAATGATGCCGGTGAGAACGCAACTGTCAATGGCGACCGTTATCGTACCATGATAACCGACTATTTGACGCTTGAAATTGAAGTTCGTTATCTCTGTGACATTTGCTTTTAACAAGACGGCGCCACTTCCCACACATCGTATCAATCAATGAATTTATTGAGAGAACACTTCAGTGAGCAGATAATTTCACGTTTTGGGCCGGTCGATTGACCACCAAGATCGTGTGATATCACACCGTTAGACTTTTTACTATGGATATATGTAAAGTCTAAAGTATATGCGGATAATCTCGCTTCGATTCAGGCATTGGAGCAAAACATCAAGCGTGTCATTCGCCAGTTACCTGTCGAAATGCTCGAACGAGTCATCGAAAATTGGACTCAAGGGATGGACCATCTGAGACATAGTCGCGGCCAAAATTTTAAAGGGATAATCTTCAAAAAATAAATGCCAAAGAACGTTCTTTCGAATGAGAATAAACATTCCCCATTACATTTGGATTTTCTGTTTTTTGCTTTAAAAAAGTAGGGAACATCGAAATGTATCACCCTTTAATACTAAAGTAGAAGGGTTTCCTATGATTTTTAGGAAAATACTACTTCAGATCAAGTCTTAAAAAAGCCTTCTTGTGAGGAAATAATTAGAAGTTAACCCTACGAGGTAAGCAAATAGTTATTGATTTCCTGTTGAGTTTCCATGTTTAACAACTGCCTCATATTTATAAATTAATTCTATTTTAGACAAGAAAGAAAACATACAAAAAATGATCTTGAGCAATTCACTTCCCATGACGCCCTATTTGTGTGCTGCCCACTATCAGATAACTTTTCGAAAGATTGCTTAATCTGAGATTGGAAGTAGTTATTACTAGTGCTATAGTATTTTCCCAAAAACAATATGGCTTTAGGACCGGCAGGTAAACATTGGTAAAAAACGTCGAAGAGACTCCATAAGATTGTCACAACTTTAAGCGAATAGTCCAATTGTTTTGAAAAGCACGCAGTGAAAGGGTATGATTGAATTCTTAGAGAATAAATTCTGCATCTCTCAGTATATTAGCTTAGTGATGTGGAACTATCTAAAGGACAGCGTTCTACTTTACCACACTACATTTGGGCAGCGAAAACTCAAGGTGAAGACAGACGCAACGCAGGGCATTATCCTCGGATCAAACCTCTGGAAAATCTGACGGCACATGAAACGAAAGTTGCACGTCGGAAGTTAAAGCAGGTGACGATAGGAACATAAATATGGCTTGACCAGCTTGGTCTCGGACTCACAACATATTGCAACCGAGTTGTTGCTATTAATAACAAAACGCATACCCCCCGAAATAGACACGCTGAGATACGTTTAAATAAAGAAGAGTAATTAACTACCTAGATATAAGATTGAACTAGACTAGACTAATATACAGGGTTCAAATCCAGTACGCTGCGGACTACTCGGCTAAGCGGAATCTTGTTTACGATTGTAGGAACGTCTCAGAAAAAAAAAGTCTTTTGGTGGCAAATCTCACATGCTCTCCGGATCCGAGTTATGGGCGAACTCTCTGTAGAGGAATAACAGACAAAAGTTACTAGCCAAAGTGTATCGCACAGCAGCTTTGAGGGTAAACTGCATAGTATCAGGCGAGGCTATAGCTATAAAAAGCGTTCCCATCGAACTCTTGGCATCCAAAAGGAAATGAACACTCAAGAAAATGAGGTACCGGGATTATGTTGACAATACCACAAAAGATAGGATATAGGAAAGGAAACTCGGAACTAGTGATAAGCCCGATGATATTTAAAAACCGTGGCCGATGGAAGGCACAGCTTATAAAAGACATTAAAGTATGAACAAGTGGGAAATTCGGAGAAGTGGGAAGACGAAGATTCTTCATGTATTTATAACGACGCCTGTGAAGAGTGATGTAAATCTCATCCTAGTAAAGCGGCTCTAGGATGGTCGAAGGTCCCTTAGATGAGAGTTTTTAATGACATGCAAGGGGTACATACCATTAGTGCGACGAGGCAATGAAGATGATGTAGGCATTTTTCTTCTACTTGACCATAAGAAATTATATTTCTTTATATTAATTTTATTTTATTATTTTATTTTTTGTAATTTATTTAATTATTATTTTTTAATTTAATTAATTCAATTCAATTCACTTTATTTTTCTTTATAACTAGCAATGCTCGGCCACACGTTATTCTGAAATGAATTACTATTATAGGCGATACTGGACACTGGGCGATACTGGATGCGGAAAATATAAAAAAAATCGATAGATGTAGAGGTGGGTGATTCCAATGAAACTATTTTTAGAAACATGGTAGAAGAATTAAAATGCATCTTCCAAGGAATATCTTCAAGTAAAAGTGAGGTTAAGTGCACTGAAAACTATAATCTTCCCACTGCAAAACAAGCTTTATCAAATTTATGTATCAGCATATCAATCAACTTTTCTACTGGAGTTTTTGAAGTTGGAAAACGAAATTAGAACAAAATGTAAGCTCACTAAAATTTAAAAAAAAAACTGAAAAAGATATTATTATATTTTTTTAAATAAAGTTAATCCAATGAGAAAAAAATCATTTCGATATAACATGGACACTCGTGACAGTTGGACAGTTGGTCAATAAGATCAGACGACTAAAAATAGTTCGCAACCATATGAATATGGTAACTGAATCGTAAAATTCAATACAGACTGTATACCAACATGACGCAGTGATCTCCAAACGATCTATATTCTTATACGAATCATTGTATATGTTAATCCAGACCAAAAACATATCAACATATTAAATTTCAAGTATGTCTGTACTGTGAACTGGTGAAAGTACGGCATTTATTTATTTAGACAAAGTTACCTTCGGAGAAAAATTCAACAAAATCGTATAATAAATATATTTGTCTCAATAAGATTGGTATCTGGCCCAGTTTATGAAAAAAAAAAAAATGAATTTCAGGTAATTTGAACTATAATCTCTTTTTTGTTGAATCGGTTCTGGATCAACTTACCTGTAAAAACGGTGTTGTTTGCGATAATTTAGGCAAAAAACTAACAATGTACAAAATTTAAAATAAATCGAAAAATAAATACAAGTTTTTGGAAAGTCCACTTCACAGGAACACTCTCCGAATTGCAATGAAGCTAGCCTGAAAATTTGAACAAAATCGGCTATCTTCTTTTATATGTATACATATATAAATAATTTTATTTAAGTTTCTTTTCAAAAGGAATTTTAACATTCAATATTTAATATGCAAACTTTTTTATCCTCGTGCATAACCATATATATGGATGCTTGCAGCATGTAACAGATTTATTAAATGGCGTTAATATTATCCCATTAATATTCGACGAAGGTCGTTAATCATTTCCAGAAATTGCATATTTGTACACCACTTGACATATGAGTAAACTTATGTTAATTTATAAATACATATGTATGTAAATACATCCGGATAATGATAACAATTTGCAGTACTTATGAATAAAATATTTTTTATTTATTTATTTATTTACAAATTGTTTTCGCGCGTCTGGGAAATAATGACCAACAACGTAGATTATCAGCAAAGCATTAAAGCTCTATTTTGGTGCGAATGATGGATGATTTATGCTGATCAAGCAATAATGTGAAATAAACAATATGTGGGGCACATACAAGTATGTATTACAAAATCAGACAGCATACATATGTAAATAAATATGTATGTCTGTTTTTACAGAGGGCTAGCTCTATCCTCTATCAAACATTAGTGAGCAGACGACTACTTATGAGAATGAGTCAGACAGTGTCTTTGCAATGTTGAATATGTCTTGAGCCAAATATGCCTCTGCTGAATCTAAAGAAAAATTTCACAAATATAGCAAATAAATTGTAAATGGAAGCTTGAGAAGAAATGAGCTGTGCTTGTATACGCATAAGTAGATGAGCAATGTACAGTGGCGGGCAAAAGTCTACATACACCGCCAATTTTCGTAGAATTGGAAGTCCAAAAAGTTAATTGGAAAATTTAACGACATAAAAAAACAAAAAAACTTAATTTTTTAACATGAAATAGTAAAGCTATGACAAAAGCAAAAAACCTAAATCCAACATTGACAAAAGTCTACAAACAGTACATACATAACTTATCTTAGCGCAAAAACTTTGCGGTATGTATCAGGTAACATTTTCTTCTTAGTATTTAGTTGCTCCACCGTTCACATCAACAACAGCTTGAAGCCGTCTTGGCATCGAAGCTACTAAATTTGTCAATTCTGAGAAAGTAATACTGTCCCAAGCTTTAATAAGACGTTCTTTGAGTAATGCTGAGCTGGAAATCTGATTTTTTTTTAATTTTTCGCTCTGTTCAATAACATTCAACTCTGGGCTTTGAGGTGGTGTGTGTAGTTGCCTTGGAGCATGATAAAGCAACCAATCCTTAACAATATGGGCCGTGTGCTTCGGATCGTTATCCTCTTGAAAGACCCAGCCTGCGCCAAACTCCAAACTGCCCACCGAAGGCTTCAGATTATCTTCCAATAATGACTTATATTTGAACCGATTCCTATTACCCTCAATAAAAACAAGCTTTCCAATTCCACCGCCACCATAATGCTTCACTGTTGGTATTGTTGGTACTATATTTTTGGAGTTAATTGCAGTGTTTTCTTTTCTCCAAATTTTTGCTCTTCCATCGCTGCCGAATATATTGAAGTTTACGATTTTTTCAGAAATAAGAGGCTTTTTACTTGGCGTTCTACTGTGGAAGCTGTTATCGTTCAGAGCTCTTCGAATTGTTCTTGGATGGACACATTTTCTTGATTTTGGAGCAGTAACTTTAGGATCATCATTCACTTCCTTCAGAATAAAGCTGATGTCTTTTCGAGTTAGTTCCATCGAGCGGCTAACACGCGGCTTACTTTTTTTTTTTTAATTTTTTTATAATGGTCTGTACTGTTGGTCGGCTTAAGTTAAAAAAATTTAAATTTCACCAATTTCTTCTCTTTTCTGTGCCGAATAACCAAGATTCTTATGTTAATGGATATTTCTTTTCGCGGAGCTATTGTTGAGGCTAATGCGTTTAAACCACAACTAAATTCAATACTAGCAAATTAGAAAACATAATTTAAAAAAAATTAGTAAAAAAAGGTACCTAACCGCCATAACAACACATGATATCGATATAACTTCTAAAAACCTGAGTTGTATGTAGACTTTTGTCGAGAAATTTTTAGCGTTTTTTCACCATAATTGTTTTATCATATGTTAGAGGGTGGATTTGTTTTAATGCATGTGATAGTATGTAGACTTTTGTTCGCCACTGTAGTTGAGCAAAAGAAATACAAAAGCTAAATGTAGAAAATAAATAAAATTTATAGTAGATCTACAACTAAAGAACTTTTGCGATTGTATTGCATAAGTTTTAACGTCATTTTTCGATCTTTTCTTTTATTTCAGGGCGTAGCAAAATAGGCAGAACTCGAACACATATGTACATACATATGTATTTGTTTTTTATTTATAGATTTTTGCTTCATTTTTAAAATATCCACAAGTAATGCTGCTGCCACTTTGTGCATACATACATATGTGGCATGTGATATTATACTCTGGTGTGGTACATTGCGTGCTTTAAGCATTTTTGCTGCGACTTATACCGCCTGACGGCGCCAGCTGGTGAAATAACCGCAAATAAAATCTGCATGAATGGCAAAAAAAAAAAGACTGCAGGGTGTGCAATTCCAAATAAGGCATAGGCATAGGCGAGACGCAGCGGTTTTGTTTTGCCACAGGGCATTGAGGGCAAACCATGATGACGACGCATGCGGCATGCCACTCACTCACACGGGCAGTAGTTGGAGTACAGTGTTGATGTTGTGTGACAGCAAAGCGTGCGGTGGAATTGAAAGACGCGGCGTGACGCGGCGCAGTAGTAATCACGCCTCAATTGCCAAGCTGATAATTCGCAAGTGGTATGCATTGATTTTCTTCTAATACGCTATTCACATATATTAAATGCTTATTATTTTAGCGGCTATTTTTGTGGGAGAGAGCGAGCGCGGTCTGCGTTTTATCATTGCGGTTCGTTTTTTTTTTTTGTATTTATTTGTTTATTTGTCTCTACATTGACAGCACATTTATGGATGCTCACGTTTTGCGCTATCAACAAAGCAAAACCAAAAAGGCAATCGTCGTTGCCAATCCACAGAAGCATGTGCATATATGAAGGAAGAAAAATATTGCCAATAGCCTATTATGCCGGACAGCAACGAGCGCTGTTTGCCACATTTGTGGCATGTATTATTTGTATGAAATAAACGTGCTTGTGGCTTGATGTTGGAAACCAGTAGCCCATAACTAAGTATGTTCGCTTGTATGGCGCACATGCATTACTGTTTTTTCTGCTCATTTTGTTGTTGTCATGCTGTTGATACGATTAAAAGTGATTTATGTCACATCATATTAAATAGATTTGGCGAAAGGAGAAAAAAATTGTGTATATATGTTACATATATATACATAAGTATACATATTTATAATGCAGATAAAAGAGCAACCGACAGCAAAAGTTTGCCTTTTTATGCCTTCCGCCCGCAGTCATGAATAGCCACAAATACTTAGATTATGTAAAAGCCTGCCCAGTTAGCAAAAGTAGTTTAAATTATCGAAGAAGTAATTTTTTAAACTAAAGCTTTTTTTAAAATAGTTTAACACCGTCTACCTAGTGTAGAACTTAATACTGGTTGAATTTAGTTTTGACGTTCTTTACAAATTTAAAAATTTTTGAGTAATCAGCAAGTGTGCGAGTACTCTTTGCTCAAATGTTCGAAAATGTTCTTGAAGTCTAGATGAAATGTAGTCATAGAATTTTCTCTTTTTTTTCTTAATTTTTTTTGTTTAATTTATTACTTTCGAATTCAAAAAACTTCGATATTATCATTTTCTGTTTAAGACAATATAATCAATATTGATAATATTGTTCGTCTTATTATTTGACTTTTGCAATTTTTAGTTTATAAATTGATCAATTTATTCTTGAGAACGTTTCAAGTACAAATTTTTCAAATCTTAGATCACTTTAAGCTAAAAACCAACTTTTTTATTTAAAAAATGTGAATTCTGAATTGAGAAAGTTTACGAGTCATTTCTTGAACTTTGTTTTGCAAGGGAATTCATTCATAATCTTACAAAATTTTAACTCCAAAATTTTAATTTTTAAATTTTTTTAGTTGAGATTTTTTATAATTGTCAAACATCTAAAATCCCTCTTAAAATGGCTCTGGAAGAATCTGAAGCGTAAAATATTCATTATAAGCTAAGATTCGAAGAATTTACAATGTGGGCTGTGAAGTTCATTCACAACCACGCACAATCAACATGAGCAAGATACTTCTTGGCCACTGCGCTGCCTTTCAAGCAGAACTAACTGTAATAATAAAAGTCGTTTTGAAGTGACTTAACTCTGAAATGGTAACTGAACTTATTACAATATATTCTGATAGCCAAGCTGTCATTAAGTCTCTTCAATGCAATCACACCACCTTAGAAGTGGCAATGACAGAGAGGTTTCTTTGGGAATTGTGAGGACGACGAGCTAACTAGAAGAGGAACGTGTCTTTTCTCGGCAAAGTATCTGCTAAAGTCAGTAGAGCCAAAAGCAGATAACGGCGTGAAACCACATGATATCTAACGGTACAAATTTGGTTACTGATCGAAGAGAAGTGAAGCAAGGCTATACTCCTTCTAAACAGAAGTTTCATGAGCATAACAGCCGGTTTATTAACCGGAAATTGTGTGATGGGAACTGTTATAGCAAAGATGAGGAGTTTATAGAGCCCTCAGTGCGGCCCGACATCGTTTACTTGATAATATTTATTTCGATTGCGTTGCAGAACGTGTTTAGCAAGTGTCAACAATATCATGAGTTTCATAAAGTGCACTAAAAGGTTTGAACATCTGGGAAGATGAGAAGAATATCTTTTCCCAGATCCGCCATAGGTAAAACAATGGCCCAGCCTACATAAATGCGCTTAATCATGGTTCCGTGATCGAGCAACCTCAACAACTAACTAACTAACTAACTAATTAGTGAAATGATATATGGCGCAGGCAAATGTAAATAAAAAAATATTTTTTTTTTAAGTAATGCATTTGGCTTATTGGGTTGACATACATAGCATACATAGTATAATATATAAAACTATGTTCAATACTACATATATATATCAACTTATTGAAGCCGATATATTTACCCATTGCGTTAGCTGATTAGCCCCATTAATGTCAAATGGGCGGTTATTTAGGAATTTTTCAATTTTCGATTATGACTTTAGTTAAGTAACAAAAAAGAAAAGTTAAATTTTATGACATCAGCAGAGGGAGTACTTTGAATTACTGACCTATTAAATGCACAACACCATACAGACATACATACCTAAATTCGAAGTGACCCATTGAACTCAGACATCAGCAGCAATGATTCATTCGCTCTTATTTAGATTCTCACACTAATGACCAAATAGGCTTTCATCTTCTTTGTCTTCACAAACGTCGTTTTATGGTTTTCTGAATAAATTTTCATTTTTTAAATTTGCGTAATTTAATTTATGACTAAATGCATGCACATTCTACTGACTATATTGCAAGCGTGTTGTTTTCACTTCGCACTTGTTGACTTTAGTAACTATGTATGTATGTATAACTGTACTTGGCAAAAAACACCGTAATAGGCGCATACGAATAAAAATTAAAATTAATTGACCTTTACTTTGCATCACTGCCGAGGCAATTACTTCAAACTCAATTAGCATTCGTGCGGCACGACAACACGGCTGGTTCTAGTCGTAAGTGCGCCGATTTAATTAAACTTCCGTCTGGTGTTAATGGTGCGTTCATGAACACACACATTATCCACATACAGTCGTATATCTTTCTACAATATCTACGTATTTATGCTTATTTATGCACAATGTCTACTAAAGTATGGTTAGAATCACCAGCGATACTGTATGTCGAGCATTGCCTCACGATCAGCATCAACATCATCATCAACATCATCATCATCATTATAAAATGCTACCGTAACCGCTGTTGTTGTTTTTGTTTATGCTATTTTCGGCGGCAATGGTTCAGTGGTAATACAATGACAGCTGTCAATTTGCGCGGGCGTTGACACTTTCAGTAGTGGTGAGCGGTTTTGAAGCATTAATTAACTCTAGTCTACAACTGGATTTTATGTATTCGCTGAGAAATTTATGTTAGAATCATACGAGCTCTTAAATTGAGATATATGAAATTGAATTATGTATTTATATATTTATGTTTGTAATGAGTATTTTTTATATAAACTTCTATTTTTTATGCGTGAGAATGTCACTGACATTTTTTTTTAAAGGCAATGCGGATAAATATATGGATAGATATCGGATTTGTATAGTACAGTATAATATTCTTGCCTTTGTGGACAGTTGGTCCAATGATGATTTTTTTATTACAACTAATTTCTTCCTTGGCGAAAATTTGATTTAAAAAAATGTGTTTTTTTTTGTTCAACGTCTTTCAAAAAATCTAATTTTAATTTTTTGTTTTTTCCTTCATCCAATAACGAGATTTATTGTTATAGTATTACATACATACATGTTATAATATTACATACATACATATGTCGCTAACTTTATAATTACATTTTTTTCAACGAATCGTTACACTTGCTTAGGTGCATATCTGCTAACGAAAATGCAACGTTAACATTTTATTGTTTAATTTTATTTTGGCTAACGAAAATGCAGCTATCAACAAAATGCACCAAACAAATTTCTTTTGAATTATTATGCAAATACTTCCTTTAATCAATTAATTTGTATTTTTTTATAGCTGCATTTCCACTAACAAAAATGCAGCAATAAGCAAAATAATAGTATTTAAGAAAGCAGAGAATAAAGAAATTATGCTGCTTTTTGCAACTAAAATAATTTATATGACTAAAATAAAAATAAAATAAAATAATTTTTATTATGGAATACGGTTCATTGATATGGATTCAAGTTATCAAGTTCGTTCCGAAAAGTTAGAGTCTGTTCAAAAACAATTTTTATTCTTTGTACATTAAGCCCCGATGGGACTATAGGCTAAGTCTTCCTCCCTTTACCAACCGCTTAAAGCTTCACAAGTCGTATCGTACGTAGGCAAACTTCTTAATTAATCAATTTATAGTTCATTTCTCTCGGCTGAGGTAAACTTAAATGGTCTCTCAACCTCATTTTATAGTAACTCCCTCAACAATTGAGTTTTAAAAAATTTTAAATACTAAATTACAGCTTTTGAATCAATCAACTTTTTTCTGTAGCTGAAGAGTTTTGTATTTAGACATTTTATAAACTCTTGCCTTATATGTGTCGGCAAATTTCTTGCGTTATACGGATTTCACCAATCAATTCTAAATACAAATGTTTCCTAGCGAATTTAAAGCTTTTCACTTTTCGCAGTAGAGTTCAAACTGCTCGAAACAATCCGAACAAAATCTTGAGCTAAAATATGAAGTATAGCGTTTACCAAATTAATTATGTACATTTTTACCAAAAAAAAATTAATCATCAGTTATCTTAATTAATCAGTTAAATAGTCTACAAATATCGCTTTGTAACCGCTGAAGGCCGAACTTCTCCAATTTGCGATGTGCGTCTTAATATTTCCCCGAACAAATGGAAGGGACCTAACAAGTCAATTGAAATATCCCCGGGACTGTCATAGTAAAACACTTTTTTTTTTAATTATTTTTTTTTATTCAACGTAGTTTCCTTCAAGAGTGATATACTGATTGTAGCTACCCTACAATTTTTCAATACCATTTTTGTAGTACGATTGGTCCTTTGCTTCAAAATATTCCTAAGTTTCGGCGATCACGTCTTCATTCGACGAAAATTTCTTCTCAGCGAGCATTCTTTTGAGGTCTGAGAACAGCAAATAGTCGCTGGGAGCCAGATCTGGAAACCCAATTTCATGGATTTTTTCCATCGATCTCACTGACTTGTGACACGGTGCATTGTCTTGGTGAAACAAAATTTTCCTTTTCTTCAAATTTCGTTTTCCGACAATTTCGTTCTTCAAAGGGTCCAATAACGCTATGTAATAGTCTTCGGTGCTCATTTTACCACGTCTAAACTTAGCATACCAATCCTTGATGGTTGATTTTTCTGGGGCAGTGACCGAAAACTCGTCATCAAGCCAAGTTTTTGGTGCAATTGCATTTTTTCCTGCATTCATTCAAATCATTAATAAATTATGTGTCAGGTTGGGGACTTTTCAATTGACCTGTTCTAGTTTATACCAGCATAAGTCGCTTCAGAACAGCCGATGTATATATTCTGAGGAGCTTTAATTTCATGATATATACCAAATATATACTCGGAAGGTGTAAAATTCCCTGCCGAGGGCCAATCGGAATTAAGAAAATTAATTTCCTATAATTTTTAATTATGGTTGTCGGTATATATATGTATATATATTTGGCGCTTTGTAACCGCTGAAGCGATTTCCGGCCGAGCTCCTCCTCCAATTTATGGTTTTTGCGTCTTGATGTTTTTACCAAAAAATTGGAGGGACCTACAGTTTATTCTAAGCCGCCTCCGAACGGCTGATGAATTTTTATGAGGAGCTTTATTTCATGCCAGAAATACACTTGAGGGCTTGACATTCCGTGCCGAGGGGCGACCGCAATTACAAAAATTTATTTTCTATAATTTTGGATGTTGCTCGAACCTGGGCTCGAACCCAAGCCTTCCGAATGGCAGTACGCAATGCTAACAACTCGGCTATCGCGGCCGTCGGTATACTTTAAGGAATTAGGTGGGTTTGAAACTTTTAAACAATCGATATATTTTGTCTTATTCAATTGTAAAATATGTTTAAAATATTCCCTTAACCTTGGGAAGTTCCACCCATCAGGCCATGTCTGTGTTAATTTGAAACTGTAAACGCGTTTATATCAGAACTCAATTTTTTTAAAGTCGGTGGACACGATTTCTCGAAAAGTTATAAAGCGATTTCGTTCAAATTTGGCACACATCTTTGTAATAATATTATCTAGTCATTGAACGAAAGGTGCTTTTTTATTACAACTAGTTTTTTTGAGCCAATGCATGGCGAAAATTTAATTAAAAAAATGTGTCTTTTTTTGTTCAAAGTCTTTCAAATTTTTTGTTTTCTCCTTCAACCAATCACGAGATATATCCATGTTCTAACGAAATATTTTTAGTTTTTTGATTTTAGATGAACCATTACTGCGTTATGCTGTCCACGGCGAGAGTATTTTCTTTTGAGACGTCAAGGGAGATGAGGTACCAACGGCTGAGTTTTCGGAATTTTTAAATAAAAATTTCAACAAGTACTGTTCAAATATGTATCTTTAATATGGTGAATTGTTTGAATAAAATATATAATTGTATATGTAGAAAACAAATAATGAAAATTCTTTTTTTTTAACCTCTGAAACCCACCTAACCCCTTAATAAAAGTGAATGAAAATTTAGTGTCTTTTAAGTTTGATCAAAAAACAAAACAAAAATAACAACAACAGCAGTCAATGTTGTTAAATGAAAATTTTTTCAAATTATAGTTTTGATTAATTGAATAAAAGCCTTATTAGATTAGTTTTTTATCATATAAAATTTTATAATTAATTAATAGTTAATTAATCAACAACACAACAAAATTTAAATTCAATTTAATATTCATATTTAAATCTGTTTAAATGTTGTCAAATATAAATCTAATTATTTCTTGCGCTGTGTTAACAATGCGTCAAACATAAATATATAAATTTGTATGAATAAATATATATAAGTATGTGCCTTTGACGACTTCCACTTAGTAGAAATAAAAACTACAGTTAAAAACATTTTTCCGCTTATTGTCCTTAACAGTGAATGAGATAAATAGCATTGAAAAGGTAATAAAACGCAAGTTGGCGTGCTTACAAACGATTTAAATTAATTTTACTGCATATTAGTAAATAGATATTTTTCTACTTTAAAGCACTAAACTTCAGAAACCCGTCATTTAAGCAAATTATGAAGGAAATAAAAACGTGGGTTAGGTTATATTTTCCCGTAAGGTCATGAGATAAATATTAGTAAAATGTGTTTTGGCGGAACAGCAAAACCTACAAACGTTAAAAAGAAATACGAAGGATTGGAGGAGTGACAAAAATCAGTTTGCAACAGTAAATTCATGCACTCAAATTTTTTCAAATCAAATTTTTGATAAAAGCAAAATTTCTTTCTCAGGTACACATCTTTATATAAATATATTCTCTCATGTATGTATATATGTATAGTAAGTACACACTGATTAGCTGAATTTAAAAATTCTCTTTGGATAACAAAATTTTGCCGTTTGAAATGTCTAAAGAATGTTTGTTTCCTTTACCGGCATCATTTCACACCTTAACCAAACGCATAATATCCGGTCGTTGTCATTAATTATCTTCTAGTTGTCAATAAAAACTATTGAATATGTAATTTTAAGGTTACTGGAGCGTAAGAAGTAATATGTTCCGTGCATATTTTTGTAAATCTCTATATATACATATTAACAGGCGACATCAATAAACACAGAGACATAAGCTAAAAGTTAACAACATACTAGCAGCATATCAATGCTGCACGTGCAGTTAAATGTAACGTCTACCTTATGCATTAAGAAAAAGATAAAAATATAAAATTAAAAATCAACTCAAAACGCTAAATGTATTTATGTGCTGTTGGGAAAATGTAAAAAACAAACAGACATACAAGAAGAAGGAAATGAAAAACGTAAAAAATGCATTTTATATCATAAGAAGGAAGTGGAAAAAGGAAAATTGGCTCAAACACAGCGTATTTACCAAATGGCAAAAGAGCAACGACAGAAAATGCTGTTGCGTTGGTGTTGTAGCAGAGGATGTGTGTAAAATCAATTGTAAATATATGTAACTGCAACAACAACAAAGACAACTACCAAAGCGCAGTGACAAAATCGGATGCTTACGCATTTCCCCCCGCATTTAATGGCTTCATCCGCTAGCGCAGTTGGCGGCACCAAGCGATAAGCGAGAGAGAAGAATCCTGAGCATGATGTATGCGGTTTAGGAAGTGTGTTAAAAACTGTTGAGTAGTGAACATTTATAAAGATTACAACAGAAAAATATTTTCAGGAAAACAATAAACATCTTGCATAATAAATAAGATTTTCATAAATTAAAATTTATAATTTGCTTACTCAAACCGCGCATTCACGATAAACATACCTAAACAGAATTAAATTGGAAAATAGCTTCAGCTTAGTTTGTTCTTAAGTATACCTATTTTATTTTATTTTGAGTGTGGTATGTGTTTTGGGCAAAATATTAGTCTCTATTTAGGCAGCTTGGACGAAATGGGGTTCTATTTGTATTCAATATTTTTTTTTTTGCAAAATTTCTCGAAAGTTTCAAGTTAATACATTTTATGGAATTGCTTAAAACATATTTTTCATTTATTGTAATTTATATTTTATTTACACACAATATTTTATTTAATTATTTTTTTATTTTTTTTTTATTTTACTTGATTTAATATTTTTACCTTTTTAATTTTTTTTTATTTTCCCTTGCATTTATTTAATTTAATTTAGTTTATTTAGTTTTATTTTCTTATTATTTTTCATTACTATTTTTTAATGATTTTAATTTAATTTTGGTTCTTTTTATTTCATTTTATATTTATATTTAAATTTATTTTTTTAATTTATTTTATTTTAATTTATTTATTTTATATAATTTTATTTATTTTGTTTTCTTTTATTTTAATTTATTTTTTTAATTTTATTGTATTTTATTCTATTTTATTTTATTTTAAATTATTTAATTTAATTTATTTTATTTTACTTTAGTTTATTTATTTTAATTTAATTTATTTTTTTCAGCTTAATCTATTTTATGTCTTTCAATTATTTAGTTTTTTTATTTTATTTTATATTTTATTTCATTTGTTTTATCTTACTTAATTTTTGTGTATTTTTGAAAAATTTCATTTATTATTTTATTTAATTTTTTTTATTTTAGTTTTTATTTTTTCATTTGGTTTGTCTTAATTTATTTTTATGTATTTTATTTTAGATTATAATTTTTCTATATTATCTTATTTTGGTATATTTATTTTTATTTTTATTTTTGTATGTGATTTTCTTGTTGTTAATTTCATTTAATATAATTAAATTAAATTATTTTTTTTTAACTTTATATTATTTTATTTTATCTATATTATATTAATATTAAAATTTATGTTAGAAAAAATTATGTAAATTTATTGGAATTTATTTATTTGTTCGCAAAATTTTTAATATATTTTTTTCTGTGTTTTTTTTTTTTTTTTTTGATTGCATATTTTCATAAACATTCCCACTGTAGTTGGCCGCTTAATTTTCCAATTTCAGTCCTTAATGGATGTTAAGCTGATCTGTGCAAATCAGCTAGCAGCCACTCGGGAAGCGTGGAATTTTAAAAAATCAAATTCCAAATAAATACAACCATACAAACTCATATACATATATATAAGAATGTGATGAAGGAAAATGCATACGTACATACATATATACATTTATATTTACAGAATTTTATGTGCAGGAATTTTGTCAACGCGCCCGTTGTGGAAAATTGTTAAAAATACCAATTTAGAAAAATTGAAAATATGCACCGAGCAGCTGCAAGAGGGGGTGTCACATCATCAAACACACATACGCGATAAACATAAACTAAAATGCCTATGAGCTGCTGTGAAGTCATGTTGTGTTTGTATATTTTTGTGTGCGGCACTTCCGACAATTTCAATTGCAGCAGGAAAAATGATGAGTAGAAGCAGAAGATGTGATGGAAAATTCAGAACACAAAATTTACGTATGCATGTATGTATGTACGCATGTGCGAGTGTGCATTAAAAGTCAAGGGCGGCAGGGAATGGTTGGCTCGCGTACATCGTGTCTGCTATAAATTTTTTACTTCTGACTTTTCTCCCCTCTTAAGCGCTATACTGAGTTTAATGACGGATGCAGCATTGAAATTGAGGGGGACGGATAACAGCGGTACTTACATATAAGCACGTTTGGCATTTACTTGACGTTGTCAATGCGTGGCTACTTAAGGATTTGAAAGCATGCACAAAAACAAACAAAAATTTTGAAACAAAAGTAATTTTCCAAAAATGATATCAACAAAATGATCAACGAAAGCACAGAGAAAAAAAAAACAATTTGCTGGCATCATTCAACAAAAGATATTTATTTTACGAAAATGAGCGGACGTTTTCAAGTGACAGCATGGCCTACGGTAATGCGCAACAAATAATAAAACAAATAAAAGATTCAAGAGTATAGCAACAAACAGAAAAATGCAACGTCATTTTAACAGCAAACAACAATTTGAAGTAAACCTTCTCAAAATTTGTGCAGTAGGGTAAGTTTACCGAAATTTTTATTATTAGCCCTCTTTAAAGTGACTCTGCGCCGTACGTATTTTATAAGTTAAAATCGAATCGTAATTAAAAATTGAAAAGTAGACATTTTTGTTTATATTCAACGAAAAAAAAAACGTCACGTCATTAAAATTTATGGATTTTGTGGTTTCTGCTACTTGCACTTAGCTACTCGGACAGGCGTTTAGGGGCAGATGCATGTATGCATATCCTAGCATTTATAGTTAAATGCCTCCTCCACAGCTAACGTTAGTCGGTATTCGCATTAGCTAACATATAGCGACGGAGGGTAATAATGCTAATATATTGAACAGTTGTTAAAACGATTGATGAATGTTTGTCATGATTTTAAATGATCTTGACGTTATGTTGTTTTTCCATTTATTCTATTTATGCTAGTCACTTGTATCGTAAAACGATGTAAATTTGTTGTGAAATGGACACATGTATGTCAAAAGTGAACGGTCTTGATCTGAGAAACGAGCTTCGCTGCTGTGATACGAATATGATTCTTTGGTTTTAGTTTTTCTATTTTTAATTTTCATGAATTGCATGTGGGTGGATAGTAATTAAAGGATATTATGTAAATGCTTCCTATTCAAATTATTGAAATTTATAACCAAATATGATTTTTTCAAACAACTTCTATTATAATCTGAAAATTCTTTTTACTTTTTTAATGTACTGGAGATCAGCGATCCCAACAGTGCAGCATACAGCAGTTTTTTTGTTGTTGTTACTTAAAACGCGTCTGCAAGTCACCGTTTTTTATTTTATTTTATTTTATTTTAATTTATTTTATTTTTAATTTTTTTATTTTTATATATTGTGTGTATACTTTTTTCATTTTATTTTATTTTTTATGTTATTTCATTTATTTTTATTTTTTATTTATATTTCTTTTTATTTAATTAAATTTTATTTATTTTATTTTATTCTATATTATTTAATTTTAATTTTTTAGATTTGATTTAATTTTATTAACTTTTTTGTAATTTTTATTATATATTTTTTAAATGTAATTCAATAGATTCAATTTATTTTATTCTATATAAATTATTTTAATTTAATTTAATTTTAATTTTATTAATTTAAAACGATTTAATTTAATTTATTTAATTAATTTTTATTTTATTTAATTTATTTTTATTTTTTTATTTATATTTTTAAATTAAATTAAATTTATTTATATTTTTTACCTTATTTTATTTTTAATTTTTTTTAAATTAATTTTAATTTAATTTATTTTAATTTTTTTTTCTATATTATTTTATTTTTACTATATTAGATTCAATTTAATTTTTTTTTAATATAATGCAATTTATAAAATTTATTTTATTCTAAAAATATTGATTTAATTTAATTTAATTTAATTTTTTTTAATTTAATTTAATTTAATTTAATTTAGATTTTGTTAGTTTAATTTAACTTTATTTTATTTTATTCTATTTTATTTCATTTTAACTTATTATATTTTATTTCTTATTTTAATTTACTTCATTTTACTATAAAAAAACTGTAATAAAATTTATTTAATAAAACGTGTAAAGCTAAGAGTTTCGTAAGAATTTTTTATATACATTTTAAGTGAATGAGTACCAAATTTTGTAATGCCTTCCAAGCATCATTTTCGTTCGCGTGTTTTAAAGTGTGCTTAAAGATGCCCCATGATCATACACGCAGGAGCGGCAAAATATAAAAACAAGATGAATCGGTAATAAATGAGAACTCAATACAAAAAAATTGAGAATTTTTAGCAAAATCATTACAAAAACCAGAACAATACTTGAAGTAAACACGAGGTGAAGGTATTGAAGATAAGAAACAAAAACTATAATGAAAATATAATGGAAATAAATAAATTCAAACACAAAACGCAAGCGATTAAGGGCATATTGAAGTGATTTTCAACGTCATTACCAAAGTAAATGCTAGCACGCTCATCTTCAAGTGCCACAGCACGCAAACAACATGAAGAGGAGTATGTATAGGCCAAACAAGTATTTTTTATAGTTTGAAAAGTTTAAGCTCTGTTAAGTGTTGAGAGATCGATCGTGGTTTCAATTGATCGTTACTTCTATTTGATATTATTAAATATAAATTTTTATTAACATTCTTATGAACTGTGATATATATGTATATATTAATCATTTAAAAAAATTAATAAATGAAAATTATGATGACACCCTACACACCGAAAATGTGAAGTTTGAGTATGTGGCGTGTAGGTCTGCGTGAAACGTTTGCTTGTCTGGCTTCAATTTACAACAAGTCATTGATTTTCGTATTTAAAGTTACTTTGTTACCACTTTTTTTTAATTGGTTTCGCATTACTCACATTAACAATAACACTTAACTAACAGTTGCCTTCAAAGTTCCAACTAAGATGAACAAAAAAGTCGAAAATTTCTCAAAATTACTTAAGCAGTCAAATAGCTCACTGCCTATATTTTAAAGTACACAACAACAAATTAACACTTGACATTGAGTGGACACTTAAATAAATTGTTGACCACTTTAAGTAGGTTGTTTGGCATTTCTTCGCCTGAAGCAGGCAGTACCCTAAGAGTTTACTCTGGCCCAGTGGCGTAGTTATCATATTGGAAATGCTTTGAAGTAGGGATTTTTGAATATTTTTTTATTTTGCCTTCCTTGTAGCTATTTCAAATAAATTCCCTAAAAAAACGTTATCTATGATGATTTTTTAACTTTTTTCTGGTACAGATTTATACATATATATTCAAATAATTTAAAATATTTGAACAAAAAAGAAATGGTTTAGGTATTAATGGAAAAACAAACGGCAGCCAAAAAAATGTACATAGGAATTTAAGGCATCAGCGTCATGTATGACAAAAGTTGAAAAAAAAAACAATATTTTATCACTTAATATTACTTAGTGTCACCAAAGCAGCAGCATAAATATCCTAATTCAGAAGCTATAACAAAGGAACAAGTTAATTCACATTCATAGTGACAGACTATAGTAATCCGCATTAACGTTAAAATTGTAAAGTCAAATTGTTGCAAATCTTAAAAAAAAATTTCGGTTTAAATTTATTTGGTTATTTAATTTCTAAGCTTATTTTTAGCCAAACAAAATATCATAAATGTCTTCACCTTCCTGCTATCTCACTCTGCTTTTTATTACTTGTAAATATTCGCAATAGCAAAGAACATATATTGATATGTGGATTTGTATGGCGATAATGTTTTTTTTTTATAAACGCAAAGCATTATGTAATTGCACTTTTAGGTTGTTAATGCGCATTAACGAAACACTGTTTCTTTGCTATATGCAAGCATTTAGTGGTAATTTACTCAAATTAATACAACGGTGATTGTATTTGAAGTCTAATCGGTTATCTAACTATCAAGAAAAAGTACATACAGTAAGCAACGTTTTCCATATTTTTAACTTAACAAAGAAATTTAAGCAAAAACTTTTTTTCTCATAAGGAAATATATATATATACATACATATATTTGTATACTTATACGGCTAAGTTTCTGTAGCAAATTTGCCATGAAAATTAACACTTTGCAACTTTGATCTGTCTGTGCAATTCGGTGTACTTTCCCTTAATTTCTTCCACTTTAACTATAAGTAAATTCAAATTACTTTCTTACTATACATATGTACATATAAGCATTCGCACTCATACAAACGTATGTATGAATATACTCGCAACTCTTCAACGTCAAGCAGCTTACTCAAGAAATTATTACACTAGACGTCATGGTGCGGCACAGCTCGACTGTCAGCTAAATACTCATACATACAGAAGTATCAGTTTACTGCAATTTACTTGTCTCAAGAAGAAGAGGGAAAAAAATTAAAACCCCAAAGAGTATAAAGTACAAGAAAAAAAGGAACAAGACACACCATTCTTAAGAAAATGAAAATTAAAGAAGAAACAATAAAAAAAAGAGGGCAGAAGACAGCAAGGAAAGCACACAAGTCCTTAGGGATATACATGTGTTTGGACGTGTGCATATTTTGTATGGTGAGAAAATGCAGTTTACATTACAATTTATTTAGTAAAAAAAGTTTAAGACGGTATATAAGAGGTAATCACAAGTAAAGTAAAAAAAGAAAGAAAAAAATACAAGAAGCAAAAGCAGTTGCCAACATAATAAAAGCAGGAGAATAACAAACAACAAAAACTGCAAGTCGGCAGCACTTACTGGTATAATTTTTCAAGAGCTTTAGCTTAAGTGAGGTGTTAAGCTATTGGTGGTATGCTGGTTATGTTGGAATGACCGTTGCATAATGGCATCGGCTGGCGGTGCGAATATTTGTTTACTTATGAGCCAACGTTGAGCATGGGAAGATTATTCGGGATGCCGGTGGCGTTTATTAAAAGTTGTTTGCTAAAAGCATTGTTCCTAAATGTAGGCAATATTCTTAGGTTTGCATAAAATAATATTTTTAAACTATTTAGTTTTATGAATATAAAATAAAAATGTTTCTTGAGTCTTCCGAATTTATACAATTATCTCGGACTTAAAACTCCCTACCCTTTTGCTAGGAAGATTATTTACGGCATTTTTTTACCATATCTAATACCAGCAACAAACAACTCTTCTATTCATTTGTATTTGTAAGTAAAAACTTCTAACATAAATGTGTTTGAGAATTGTAACACTCGTGTTGTGCCATGAATATATGCATGTATGTACCTTTAACGTACATACATGCATATATATGTAGACATGTCATTCCCTTAGGTGCATACACTTATAAATTCCTACAAGTAAATGTGAGTTTGCCACTGTTTGTTGCAGTTCTAGTTTCTCACGTCTCCTTGACAGACAGAAAGCAAAGGTTAAAGCTTATATTAGAATAAGTGTTGTTTTGTACTTTGATGTTAAAATATGCGACTCTCTTATTGAAGTAATACACATAGTTGTACTAAATGTTTGTTAAGTGGGAAAAATAAATATTCACTAGTGATGTGGGAATAATGTAAGATCAGTAGTAGGAATCTAATCTTTGTAATTTTTCTTAACTTTAGTTATTTAATTTAGCTATTTTTTTAGTTTATTTAATTTAATTTTAATTAAATTAAATTATTTCATTTTATTTTACTTTTTTAATTTAATCTTTTTTACTTTTTTACTTTATTATAATTTATTTAATGTTATTTTATTTTATTAAAATAAAATTTTTTAATTTAATTTAATTTTATTTAATTTAATTTTTTGTTAATTATTTTTAATTTTTTTTGTATTTTAGCTTATAAATTTAATTTTTTTCTGGTTTAGTTTAATTTAATTTTTTTTTAAATTTAATTTTATTAATTTTACATAATATTGTATTTTTTATATTTTATTTATTAATTATTATACTGAATCCAATTTGTTTAACTAAATGTTATTTCAAATTACTTTAATTTATTTTAGTTTTATATATTATATTTTATTTTATTTCGTTTTAATTTATTCTCTTTTATTTTAATTTATTTTAGATTATATTTGATTTGATTTTATTGAAATAAAATTAAATAAAATAAAATAAACACTTTACTTTATTTAATTTAATTTAGTTTGATTTTATTTTTTTAATTTATTACAATTCAGTTATTTATATTAATTGTTGTTTTTTTATTTTATTTTATATTTTCGCATTTTATTTTATATTATTGTAGTTTATTTTATTTCATTTTATTTTATTTTATTTTTTTAATTTAATTTAATTTTATTTTATTTTATTTTATTTTCTTTTCTTTTATTTTATTTAATTTTATTTTATTTAATTTTATTTTATTTTCTTTTCTTTTCTTTTCTTTTATTTTATTTTATTTTATTTTATTTTATTTTATTTTATTTTATTTTATTTTTTTAATTTAATTTAATTTTATTTTATTTTATTTCATATTATTTTTTTATTAATTTTTTATTTTATTTTATTTTTGGTTTAATTTTTTTTTTAATTAAACATATAAATTTTTTTATTTTATCTAATTACATTTTTGATCGATTTTGGTTGATATACTTCATATGTTTTCCCAGATATTCTTTCAGTTATTTCAAATATTTTTTATTAATGATCTACCGGTACTAATGCGTTAGATATGCCTCGATATCAGGCATTTCCCCGCCAAGATCTTTTCATTAAGCATTATTAATGTCAACTTAAATAAACTCAAACATATACCTACATATGAAAACATATATGAGTTGATCTTTGAAAACAAGTTCATTTGCTGTTCCCATGCTCACATTTGAGATATGTAAGCAAAAACAAAAACAACAAATAAACACCAGCGGTCACAATGAGCACACTAAATATATTATAAGAGATACTGAGCTCGAAAAAGGAAGTAAGGGAAGTGCAAGTATGTATGTGCGCTTAAGTGCCACACAGAGGGGAGCAACGGTATTCAATTTTCTCCATTATCCTTGCAACTCAACCGCACGCACCGCGTTTCCTTCAATTTATTACAAGCAATGTCCTGCGTGCTGTTGTGAGGGTAGCACCACAATGCCACAAACATACGTACTTCATTGCACTCTCTGGCGATTGTGTTGTGAATGAGCTGTACGGAATTATAATTTTGTTGCAACAGGATTTTTATGGCTTCCTGTCGCAAAGGCAGTAAATGCAAAAGCAATAACAACAAAAAGGAAGCATAAATCGGTAGCAAATTGAAATGAGGAGGAGATGTAGTAGAAGAAAGAACAGTATAATAAGAACGCAGCAAAAAGGACTAAATATATTTTCAAGTATGTGTGATAACACAAACAAATGTGTGTATCTTCACAAATAAATGAATGAATGAGCTGCGAGTAAAGAAAGTATCTGACAGATTCACCGACAAGTAGCTGACAAACGACAGACAATGATGAGCCACCGACACGTACAAACAGACAAATTTCAGAGTTTATGAATTTACAGTAGTAGAAGGAAGCCCTTCTGCGGTGTAAACGAATGTACGACTCACTGCAGAGAAATATACATGGAAGCCCTATACGGCAAATTCCTTAAAGGATATGCTGAAGACGTCGTCAGGTCGAAGAAGGCGTTGAAAATGCCTTACGTAACGTGCTACTTATATTTCATTTCCCCTACGCTTAAACTTAGTTTGCCGTTTATATGACATTCATTTGCTTGTTTGCTTCTCTTCCCAACACACTCCACGATGCTCAAACAACTTCATATAGCACGTCAGTTTGTAGGAAAATTCTGCGGAATGTCTATAAATATATACATACATATAGACAATTGCATGAATGTATGAATGTTACGTAGGATGGTTTGAGGATGTTTGTTAAATTTGCAAAAATGTCAGGCGAAGATTAAATTACAAGAATAAATGACAGACAGTCCGCAAACACATACATACATAGAGTTGAAGAAATGCTGTTGCTGACGTTAATTCCTGCTGCCGCAGGGAGAAAACTAAATATTTGCATTTACAATTTGCAGAAAGAAGACATATAGATGTTGAAAACAGCCGGAAAAGCTTATGTATAGTTGTTGTATGATTTTTTGCAATTTATTTTGCGAGTATAAAAATTATATTATATTTTGCAGTATTCCCGAGGAACAATTCATGAATGTTGTTTATTAAGAATATTGTTGTTGTTGAGTTGAGTTACTCAATTTAAATTTTTTTCTTATGTGTTATTTTATGTGATAAAAAATAAATTTCACTAAAAAAAAATAAGATAAATAAAAAATATAATATAAAATAAAATACTAATTATGAAATTATAAAATAAAATAAATTAAATGAAAAATATAATGTAAAAAAAAAATTAATTGAAATAACATATGTAAAACAAACTAAAATAGATTAAAATAAAATACAATAAACTAATATAAAAAAGAAACTAAAAAAAATCAACTTAAATAATATAAAGTGCAATTAAACAAATAAATATTAAAACAAGACAAAGGGTTAGCCTTTTTTTGACCGATCACGCGTGAGTCGTGTCAAGCTGTCATATTATTTTTGTTCACTATTGTTTGGCATTTCATCATGGAAAGACTTACGCCTGAACAACATTTACAAATTATTTAACTTTATTACGAAAACTCACGTTCGGAAAAGAATGTGTTTCGCGCGCTTCGCTCAACTTATAGTCAAAATAATCGGCCTACTGGGCGTACTAGTCGTAACACCATCGCCCATATTAAGACTCAGCATTCATTATTGGATAACATTCAACCGAATAGACGACGTCCAGCATGCAGTGAAGAGACCGTGAGAGTGTACACGAAGATCGGCAACTCGGAACGACTTGGCGCATTTTACGTCGAGATCTTAAATTGAAAGTGTACAAAATACAGCTTACGGAAGAACTGAAGCCGTTCGATCTTCCAAAGCGAAATCGTTTTGTTCTTTGGGCTTTTGAAAAGTTCCAAGAAGATCCGACGTTTTCGAGCCGAATTTAGTTCAGCGATGAGGCCCATTTCAGGCTCAATGGCAAACAAAATTTCCGCTTTTGGGACGAAGAGCAACCTAATGAGTTTCAAGAGCTGCCATCATCAGAAAAAGTAACGGTTTGTAGGCCGGTGGAATCATCGGTCCATATTTCTTCAAAAAAGATGCCGGTGAGAACGTAACCGTCAATGGCGACCCTTATCGCGCCTGGAATTGAAGCTCGTGATATCCGCGAGAGAACACTGCGAACTCCGGTGAGCGGATAATTTCACGTATTGGGCCGTTCGATTGGCCACCAAGATCGTGTGATATCGCACCGTTAGATTTTTTCCTGTGGGAATATGTAAAATCTAAAGTCTATGCGGACAATACCGCTTCGATTCAGGCCTTTGAGCAAAACATCACGCGTGTCATTCGCCAGTTACCAGTCGAAATGCTCGAACGAGTTATCGAAAATTGGACTCAACGGATGGACCATCTGAGATGTAGCCACGGCCAACATTTGAAAGGGATAATCTTCAAAAAATAAATGCCAAAGAATTTTCTTCGAATGATAATAAATATTCCCCATTAAATTTGAATTTTTTGTGTATTTTTTTTTTCTTTAAAAAAGTAGGGAACCTCGAAATGGAAATATAATAAATAATAATGTAAAATGAAATAAATAACAAAATTTATTAATAATATAATGCAAAATAAAATAAAAAATTATGAAATTATGAAATAAAGAAAAATGAATAGAAAAAAATAATGTAAATTAAAGTAACATAAAATAAAATAAATAAACATTTTATAAAATAAAAGTAAATAATAATAATATTAAATAAAGTAAAATGAAATAAAATAAAATAAAATACAATAAAATAATTTAAAACACTCTAAAATTAAACAAAAAAATAAAAATGAAATAAAAGTAAATAAAGTTTTATAAAGTAAAATAAAATAAATGCAATAATATAGAATAAATAAAAACCATAAAATAATAACAATAATAACCCTTATCGCGCCTGGAATTGAAGCTCGTGATATCTTCGAGAGAACACTGCGGTGAGCGGATAATTTCACGTTTTGGGCCGTTCGATTGGCCACCAAGATCATGTGATATCGCACCGTTAGATTTTTTCCTGTGGGAATATGTAAAATCTAAAGTCTATGCGGACAATACCGCTTCGATTCAGGCCTTGGAGCAAAACATCACGCGTGTCATTCGCCAGTTACCAGTCGAAATGCTCGAACGAGTTATCGAAAATTGGACTCAACGGATGGACCATCTGAGATGTAGCCACGGCCAACATTTGAAAGGGATAATCTTCAAAAAAATAAATGCCAAAGAATTTTCTTCGAATGATAATAAATATTCCCCATTAAATTTGAATTTTTTGTGTATTTTTTTTTCTTTAAAAAAGTAGGGAACCTCGAAATGGAAATATAATAAATAATAATGTAAAATGAAATAAATAACAAAATTTATTAATAATATAATGCAAAATAAAGTAAAAAATTATGAAATTATGAAATAAAGAAAAATTAATAGAAAAAAATAATGTAAATTAAAGTAACATAAAATAAAATAAATAAACATTTTATAAAATAAAAGTAAATGAAATAATATTAAATAAAGTAAAATGAAATAAAATAAAATAAAATACAATAAAATAATTTAAAACACTCTAAAATTAAACAAAAAAATAAAAATGAAATAAAAGTAAATAAAGTTTTATAAAGTAAAATAAAATAAATGCAATAATATAGAATAAATAAAAACCATAAAATAATAACAATAATAATAGATAACAAAATTAAATTTAAAAAATTTAAATTAAATAAAATTAAATGAAATATTTTAAAATAAAATTAAATTAAATTTAAAAATAAACAATTTAAAAATAATTGAATGTAGTTAATTCCAAAATTTCTAGAAAGAATTTAGGAATAAAATGTTATATAATTTCATCATATTTAAACAAAATTACTACAAAATTGTATTTTAAAATAATAATAACATAAATATGTCAATCAGTAAACCACTATAACTCATTTGTGGCGAAAAGAGAAAGTTTCATAATTAATTTATTAAATCTCAATATGATTTAGAGGTACCAATTCCGCCATTAGTCTTATGTAGTCAGTCAACAAGCGGAGTCGGCGGCGGCCGTCAAGCAACCGAAAACCACAAAACGCATATAAATGTGCAAGAAATATAATAAGAGCAACAATAAATGGCTATTGCACAAAAGCACTACTTGTAAATTTACTTTAGACACATTAAGTCAGTTAATAATCCACTAAGCTTTTGTTACTTTGTACTTAGTTAAAGTAGTTAATTAGAAAAGTAAATGTGCAACAACAATAATGCGTAAAAACAATAACATAGCCACAAAAGAGCAATGGCTGCAGTTGAAAACAAAGTAAAGTGAATGCGGTGAATGGCATGCTAATCAGTGCCAAGACTCTCTTTTATGGCAACAAACTATCAAGTTGAGTTTGAGTGCGTGGCACGCACTATGCTTACACACATACATATGTATGTATGTACGTGGTGATTTCTGTTTAGGAAAGTTGTGCAGTAAACAACAATAACGGAACAATTCGCCACAATGCTAATGATTTTAATGAAATGAAATATAATGCGGCAACCGCATATTTGAATGCGAGACTTGGCAATTGTTGTGGCTTTTGGTCAGCGATTGCTGCTAGATGGCGGAGTAGGCGTTATGTTGCAGGAAAATAGTTTGTTTCGTACACGTAGTCGTGCCTAGTGGCTGAAAAGAGTTTATTAGCTGCTTTAGCTTGCGGCAGATAGACTTTCATAATTCGCTTTGAAGCTGCGCTGAGGCGTCAAATTAGCAATAGACCAAAATGCAAGGGTTGCAAGAACAAAGAAATGCAAGCAGTAAGAAAAAATAAAAGAAAGAAATAAAACTTCCGAGAGGAAAACAACTGAGAAATAAGAAAAGCAGCTAAGTGATTTTTTTTCAATGTTTCTGTTTTTATTGCTTTTGTTGCTTTTGTTGCTTTTGTTGATCTGTTGTTGCCATCCTTTTTAATTGAAGCAATGCGCCGTCATTTAATCTTCATAACTCACAGTGCTAATGATGTGCAGCACCAAAGCACAGACAAACAGACCGGACGGTCGTGAAATAATGTGCAACGCACGCCCAGTGGCAAGTGGCATGCAAGTGAACATACAGTCGTCGTGTTGTGCATAAAATGAGAGCTACCAGTTGTTGACCAGTATTCCAGACATTTCACACTGTTGTTGTTGTTGTTGTTGTTGCTGCCACTGTGCCACTGCAGTGCTTTCATACATATCTTGATGGATGTGCGGCACAGTCAAACGTGCAATGTGCAACGTGCAACAACGTCTGTAACTACGACAAACAGCACGTTATTCAGCACCTGCAGTACAGGCCGCGTCACAAGAAGATTTTATCAAAAAAAAAAAGAACACAACCAACAATACAGGCAATCATGGTGACAAAAACAACAACAACAACAAAGGCCACGGCAGTGCTGTGGTGCCAACGAAAACAACAATAACAACAAAAGCTGTGTCGGCAGTGGTAACAGCAGCAGCAGCAGCAACAGCAATAACCATTTATAGCACATTTCCGCATTCTAGTGCCGGCAGCAAAGCGTAAACAAGTACAACACGGAATTGTCTATATGGTTTGTGCACATGCAATAACGACAATCATCAGCGATGGCGGCAGCGGCGGCTGCTGTTGCAACATCAGCAAAAGCCGATTGTACTTTTTTGTGGCACAGCCACCACTGCCGGTGTTGGTCTTCTTTTGTTGGTTGGTGTGCTGTGTGCCATGGAGGCTTTGAAATTTTATTTCACTCACTCAAATTCATTACGCGTGTTGTTGTTGTTTTGAGGTTTGCTCGTTTGCTGTTCGTTTGCTGCTTCGCTGTGTGTTGTTGAATGTGGTTTTGATTTTCGCGCTTTTTTGTGCCTCCTCCATTTAAGCTTCTTCCATTCCAGTGTGGCTGTTTCTGTGATTCTATGAACTGTAGCATTTTTTCTTTTGGCATGCAACTGTGGCACTGTGAACTAGTTGCGCTTCAAAACTGAGGGAAAATGCTCTATATATATTTTTTTATTGAAATATTAAATTTTCAAAATTATGTGCTAAAAATGCTTATATTTAATTATTAATTGCTTATAACTTTTGAAATTTCGAGGTCATTCTTTAGTTTTGTTAATACGCAACGAACGACTTATGGGTTTCTTTCATCTATGAAAATGAATGATGAAGTTTCTAAAATTAACAAAACCGATTTTATTATATATACTGATATCTCAGTAAAGCATTTGACAAGGTATCACTTCCAATACTTCAATATAAACTCGATAGATTTGGGTTTTCACCAGCCTTACTCAAGTGAATTTCATCATATTCGATAGGTAGAGAGCAAAGAGTAATTTTTAACTCTAGTACTTCAGGGTTCTTACTATTTCTTTTACTCATCAATGATCTTCCAAATGTAGTTCTTCATTCTAAAGCACTAATGTACGTAGATGAGGTCAAGCTCTTTAAGTAAGTTAGAACTATTGAAGATGGAGAACTTTTGCATCTTGACCTAAATGATTTAGTAAGGTGGGGTGATGTGAACTATGTGTGTGTCGATTAGCTTCAAAAAATGTAAATATACGTCCTTCTCTGGAAAATCTTTTCAACGCTTAGCCCATAAGATTCATGACCACAATGTTGAATGACTCATTGACTTAGGTTTTACAAGTTTCAAAAAATCTTATAAATTCTTAGGCTAATAAGGTTAATCAGGTTCAATGTCCCATACATTTTCAAGTTACTTTATACTTCACTAGTTAGACACATTTTGGAATATGGTGGTTCTGTTGCATGGAATCCACACTATCTATTGCATAGAATCTCCCTCCTTACTTATTAATCCCCCACTCTCCATAGTCGTATCGTACTAAGTTATGAGGATATATTATCAATTGTCTATTGCTACTTAGATAGATTAACTTTAGTATCCCTTTAAGATCATATACACAATTTAGGACCCTTTGTTTGTGTTTATACGAAACAAACTTTGCGATGCATGACCCATTTAGATGTTTGTTTAACGATTTTTAAATTCATTCTGCCAGGTGTGAATCTTCTGACTTGCTTTTTTGTATCAAGAAATATTTTCTGATAGTTTTAAACAAATATAGAGATTATATGATTATCTTAGTAATAATCAGTGTGAGAGGCAAGTGTAACCGCGACATTCCGCGAACGGCCTCGGTTTCAGGACACCCCGGACTGTACTTGGCTTTATAGGTCAACGCTCTGTTGGATGTTACGTTTATCTATCCGGATGGCCCTTCGGCAGGTTGGGCGGGAGGTTGGCTAATGCTGGGTTCGTCGTAAAAATTTACGTTATGGCGTTCGAATAAAAAAAATATAATAAAAAACATTTTTAAGAAAACGGGTCGTTAAAAGTGGATAAATATTTTTATTTATTTCTGTGTATAGAACCCTTCACTGACGTTTTTAATAATTTTTAGTTGTTTTTAAAACAAAACAAAAATTATTGATTACAAAAAAATTGTGTATGATGATATGTGTATCTCACTTATAAAAAGAATTTAATTTTTTAATGCAGCTAGCGAATCATTCACAAAAGTCTGATTAATTTATTAATTTTTAAATAACTAAAAATATTAAAAAAATAAAAATAAAATAAAAAATGAAATGCAAAAGCCTCTGTGAAACGAGGATATTTCAGAAAATTTATTTATTTTTAAATTTGTAGTTATTGCAGATAAAAAAATTAGAAATATTAATTTTCATGATATTTGTGTAAAAAAGACTTAACTAACATTTTAAAAAATTATCTCATTAGTAGAAGCTAATAAAGAATGAAATAAATATAATTTTTTTTAGGAATTTACGGATGAAATACGAGTATATGAATCATAAATTATTTTAAATTTATTGTTGTTATGTTTGAAAAAGAATTCTTTTGCTCTAATATATCGTAGTGGACGTCTTAAACAAAAAAGTTTCATAAAAACACAGAGTTTAACATGGATGTCTCCAAATATAAAAAAGGGTACGGTATAGCAATATATGCTCGTAAATTTTTTTCAAATCTTCATTCAAAATATTTATTTTCAAAACTCAATCTAATACCGCAATTACCTCTTTTAGAGATTTGCAAAAAATTTCAATAAAAAATTGTTTAAAAAAATAATATTTATCAGCTATCTCGAATGACTCAAATAAACAATTTTATTAAAATCTTTTTTTTTTAAATTAGTTCATAAAAATGTCTTAAGTAAACAATCAAACAATCAGATTCTTAATCTATAAAACAAAAAACTCGCACGGAGACAACACGGAATTTGATGTAAAAGAGCTCCACATTTAAGTCCATTCCCCAGCGCTTCTCGTCCACTGTGCTTTGTAGAAAGGTGTTGTTGACCATTGTGCTATTTGTAATATATATTTTTTTTTATTACTTTGGCTACTGCAGTTAGCATGCCAAGGTGCAACAAATTTTTGTGGCTTTAACTAGCGGCCATATACACTAACTTGCAACTCATATTACACGCAAATATTTTTATTTTTTATTATTTTGTGGTTAATAAACACAAAAAAAAAAAGAAAAAAAACGAGAATATTCGTGGCATTCAATGAGCGTGTTGTTATTTGGGCAATGAATGCATTTGCTGGCACCTTGCTGCGGCTGATGGTGGTAGATATGTACGATTACATACATTCACACATGGACGTATAGTTATTTATATGGCTACATCTTTCTCCAACCATCTCTCCAACGCCATTTTATTGCTGCAACTAAAGATTATTTTTCCATGCCGGCACTGCCATTAAACATAACGCATTTACCGCTGCGTTTTTTATGTGTACTCATATGTTGCAGCAGTTAAATGTGTTACTACAAATGCAACAATCGCATGCCACAACCACTTACCGCTAACTTTCAACCGCAAACTAATAAACGGAAATAAAATACATGCATCTTTTGTATTGTAGCAACGGAGAAAAGCGCATTTAAATACCGTTAGATGTTTCTCTCCAAACGCACTCACACACACAAAAACAAAAGCACTGAGCTGTGTTGTAAGTGAGTGAAGCAAAATGGCGTAAAATTTTAAGTTGCCAATGTCAAAGTTCATTTGAAAATTGACTAAAAAAGTAAAGTAACGGCATGTAAAGCACGCTGTTGCAACATGTTACACCAAAGCTTTCTAACAGAAATTGACTTTCGCAATTTTTTTCTTTACTAACTAACTATACTTTCTGTTGTAGCGAAAAGAAAAGTGTCATTGCTGCTCTACCTTTTTGAGCAAACTCTATTAGAGGCAACAAGCTGATCCCTATCAGCAAATGCAACATGTTGCATATTGTAAAACATGCTCCGGAAAGTTTGTTGACAGCGCGTTTTTAGCGAAAAAAAAATTGTAATACTATATTTTGACTCTTTTTTATTTTGTATGAAAGCGTGTCGAAAGTATTTTAACACTACATCTTTACATACGTACATGCATACCTATACAAACATTGGTGTGTGAGTATATATATAAAAATTTATGCCGTTTTTTACACCCACGACCTTTTCTAAATATTTATGTAAACCGTTAGAAAAACACGTCGCGTTTGATCGTCTCAGTTGGCTAAGTGTTAGGGTATCTACTTTACATGCAGTTACTTTACTTCATTCGTTTTGAATTTCTAAAGCTTTTCGGGCTCAAGCTCGTTCTTATCCATTTTTGGCATCTATTGTGCATGCTAAAGTGGCCTCAGCTGCTCTAAACTGAAGCTGTCGCATACATATATACATACATACATATACATATATTTACTTTTTGCACTAACATGCAAATGTATGTCTGTATCCTTGTCTAGGTTCATGTTGAGAAATGACAGGAGAAAGTTAAACAACTCTTTGCGAGTCAATTTGTTGGCGTTTATGTAAAATTGCTTAAAAGGGAAAAGTATTTAACGAAAAGACAAAGAAATATTAAAACAATATACCTATGCACATTTTCACATATTTGCCGCCTTCAAAAAATGTATGTATATTGAATAATTAATGCATAATGCATGAAGTTCTTTAGTGGCATCTATGGCTCGTAGAATTAAAAAAATTATTATGCCTTTAAGCAATTGAAGCTAATTTTTGAGATATTCAAACGAATTTAAGTATGTAGAATTTTTTTGTAATTATTAATAATTTGTGGAAATCGGAAAAATAGGATGCATACAAAAGGTAGTTACCATAAAGCGAATTTTACAAAAACGCGTTTTTGCAGCAAAACTTTAAAATTTAAGCAGCTAAGGATGAGAAATTCGATATTCGTCACACATATTATGTATTAAGTATTAAGGGCGAAAATCAATGAAAGCGGACGCCTATAACGTATAGATTTCACACAACCGATTTTTCAAAAACGAGTTTTTGCAGAAAAACTCTTAAATTTAAGCATCTAGGAGTATAAATTTGGTATTCTGCATAACTGTGATGGCTAAAATATTGACAAATATTTGAAAATCAATTCATTTGGAAGACATGAAAGTACAGGCGCCATACAACCAATTTTTCAAAAATTAGTTTTTGAAGTAAAACTCTTAAATTTAAGACGCTAGGAGTATGAAATTTATTATTCTGCACAACCGTGATGGCTAAAATATTGGCTGTGAAAGTCAATTCATTTGGAAGTTTTGAAAGTGCTGGCTCCATACAACCCATTTTTCAAAAACGAGTTTTTTCAGTAAAACTCTTAAATTTAAGCAGCTAGGAGTATGAAATTTGGTATTCTGCATAACTGTGATGGCTAAAATATTTATTGTGAAAATCAGATTAATTTGGAAGACTTGAAAGTGCTTGGTACTTAGTAGCAAAAAATACAAAAAAATTAAATATCCAGCATAGAAACGTAGATATAAAATGTTTTTAAAATTGAGAATTCCACAACTCGAGCGCACAAAATGTGCTAAATTCGTTGAAAATTTAGAGCTTATAAAACTTTTCCATAAAAATATGAATTGAAGACATTTCAGCTCTTCTTCAATTTCATATAAAGCCTATTACACTTTAAGGCAATATACATACATACATATATTTCATGGATATATGTATATGTATATGATTACTTTCTGTTGCAACTGAACGTATGTACATATTTTCATTAAAATGGTTTCGTAACATATTTCCAAAATTCATATCATATAATATTCCTAATTATGAAATCATCAGTAAAGCATGAAATGTTTGGTAATTAAGTTGCAATGTGTGTATGCCTAAAAATGTGGTATTATGCAATAATGATGAAAAATAATTATTATATGATTGCTTCACATTTTCTGATTAAAAAATTATAATAATTTCACTACAACCAATAAGAAAAACTAGTCAATAATATGGTATTATAATTTTAATATTTTATTGTTGAATTAATAACGTTTAGCAGTATACAAAAATACATATTTACTTAGCAATTAGTGATTTACAAAATATCCAATTCAATATTTATTTTATTATTACTAAATATTACAAATTCCAGTGAACCATTTAAGTTAACATACATAAATACTTAAGAGACATGTCTTAAATACATAATGCATGCGGGTTTTAAATTGAAGATTTGTTTTGTGTGCATAAAACGTTTAAAATGCCTTTAAGGGAAAATAAAACAAATAATAAAATAAGCATTTATTTGTTTATTTGCTTAGAAAAACCGCCTATCAAACAATATTTGCAGATTGTCAGCTAAACCTTCGATATGCATGCTAATTCCTAGAAAATCAACTGCCTTTCAATACAGCAACAGCTCTGATAAACACACCTACATCGACGTTTAGTATTCAACGGTTTAACTGACCCACCGCAGTGCCTACAGCAAGCATGTACAGAGTATTAAGCAATGTAAATATTATATTTATGTATATTTGTAACTTCGGAAAAAGATATCGATACGCGTATGTATGTGAGTCTTATGAAGAAGATCTACATGCATACCTACATAAGTGTGATTTCTAATATCTATCTACAAATTTGCCATATACATATGTATGTAAATATATATATATATACATATTATATACTGCTGAGAATAATAAACATGGTCTTAATTTACATTTGATTTAGTGTTCTGGAGAAAGGATCCTTCATTGCTTTTACAGGATTCTCCTTATTATCTTATCTCTTGCTTATACATTTATTTATTGTAGACTGTTGAAAGCGATTGAATTATTGTGTAATGTTGAAAAAAATTTCAAGTGTGCAAGCAATACACCAAGGAGATAGAAAACAGTACATATTTGAGAATGTGCGATTATTAACGTTATGAAAGAAGAAATATGTTACAAAAAGCAGCTATTTTTTATTTTTTATCATTTTGTTTTATTCCTTTTTTATTTTATTTTTATTTTTTTTTTTCATCTTCTCTATTTTACATTTTATTTCACTTTAATTTCCTTTTTGTTTTTTGGTTATTATTATTATTTTTATTTTATTTAATTTTAGTTTTTTCTGTTTAACTATATTTTGTTTTATTATATTCTTCTAATTTTATTTATTTTACTGTACTTTGTTTTATTTTATTTTCTATTTTTATTTGATTACATTTTTGTTATTTTTTTCAATTTTAATTTATTTTAATTATTATTTTTTATTTTTTAATATTAAATAATATTTTCCAGTATTTTACTATAACTTCTTAGTTTATTTTGTATTTTAGCTTATATAGTTTTATTTTATTTTTGTTATTTAATTTTTTATTTTTTTATTTTTTTTCTTTTATTTTTATTTTTTATTTTTTGTTTTAATTTTTTATTTATTCTTAACAAATTTTTTTCTCAGTTTACTTTACTTGTATTATTTTATTTTAATTTATACCTATTTTAATTGTTTCTAAATTTTTTTATCTTATTTTATTTTTTTATTTTTATTTTATTTTAGTTTGTTTAGTTTTTTTTTAAATTTACTTTTATTTATTTGTTATTACTTAAATATATTCATTTAACTAAGTTTTATTTAATTTTAATTAGTTTTATTATTTTATTTCATTTAGTTGTTATATATTTTTGCATTTATTTTACTTATTTTAGTTTATTTTATTTATTTTATTTTATTTTATATTATTTTGTTTTATTTTCTTTTGTTTTACTTTATTTTATTTAATATTATTAAATTCTATTTAATTTTATTTAATTTACCTTTTTTATTTTATTTGTTTCTTTTTTCATTTCATTTAATTTATTTTATTTTATTTTATTTTATTTTATTTTGTTTTACTTAACTTAATTTAATTTAATTTAATTTTGTGTTATTTTATTTTATTTAAATTTTTTATTTTATTTTATTTTATGTTTTATATTTTATTTTATATTATTTCATTTTATTTTATTTTACTTTGTAATTGTTCTAATTTATTTAATTTTATTTAATTTTATTTTATTTAGTTTATTTAATTTAAGTTTATTTTATTTTATTTTATTTCAGGTTATTTCATTTATTATTTTATTTTATATATTTTATTTTTATTTTTCGTTATTACTTAAATAATTTCATTTAACTAAGTTTTGTTTTATTTTAATTAATTTTATTATTTCATTTCATTGGGCTATTATATATTATCTCATTTATTTTACTTATTTTATTTTATTCTAACTATTTTATTTTATTCTATTTAATTTTTTTCTTTTATTTAAAATAAAATTTATTTCTTTTTTATTTTATTTTATTTATTTAATTTTATTTTATTTTATTATATTGAATTGTATTTTATTTTATTTTATTTTATTTTATTTTTATGTGTTTTTATTTTATGTTGTATTTGATATTATTTAATTTAATTTTATTTCATTTATTTTATTTTAATTAATTTTTTATGTTTTTTTTTTATTTTATGTCGTTTTGTTTTATTTATTTTATGTTATTTTATTTTTTTATTTTATTATATTTTATTTTTTACTTTTTTTAAATATATTTTCTTTTTCTTTTTTTATTTATTTTTTTAAATTTTATTTTAATTTATTTATTTATTTTTTTTCATTTTCAACAGTTTCTTAACATTTATAATAATGCTAGTAGTCTTTCATATCGACAGGCGTATTTTACTGTTTTACTTAATAAATTTTTTAAATTATAACGCTCAACAGCCAGCTGAGACTGCATATTTGATTCATTGTTTTAAATTCAACAAGCGATCATACCACACACTCTAACATTGTGGACCACCAGCGTAGCTTAGTCGATTTATCTATCATCAATCAACAAACTGCTTTCACGAGTTACTGCACGACAACATCATTTACAACAACGTTGACATTTGGGAAAGAAAAGAAAAAATGTAAAAATAAGTTGCTGCCACGAGTATACTTTCAACAATTATTTAATAGCTTTTCTCTCCATTTATGCTGAAAAAAGTTCAAGGAGAAACTGATAACAGCTTCGAACTATTTTATTTTAAAAATTATATACGAATAATTCAAAACCATCAATTTCTTATCGCTCCAAAAACAAGCATTTAATTTTAAATTATTTAATGAAAAAAATCGATTTCTTATCACTCAAAGTGACATATTTAGAATGTCAAATGATTTCCTTTACTCTTTTCATATTTCACATTCATTTCTCCGTCTCTTTTTTGAGAGAATATTTCTAACATTTCTACTTACAGCTGCCGGTTGAGTAGTGAGTGACACTTGTGTGCGGAGAAGCCAAAGTGCTAATCGAAATATCATAAATTGTCACATCTTCATTGATATTCCATACATCTTTTGTGCTGACAAATGATCCCCTGAAAGTTTGATTATTTGAAAAGAAAACATATGACAGCTCACGAGCATAAAAAAACATTTTTACAGCTGTATAACGGTTTGGATTTGGCATACTGTAAAAGAATAATAAATTTTATAGAAATTAGATGGCGCGAAGAAAAATGGAAATTAATTTTTGAATGAAAATGCTATGCTTGCGCTTTTTCAGTCAATGTCAGTGAAAAAATTTATTCAAAGAAATGCTGTTACTGAATTTTTTATGTTTAAAAAAATTAATTATCAGAGATATTTTATTTTATTTGTGCAAAAAAAAAAAAATCGACCAGTGTCATCAGGCTCATATTCACCTATGGTTAAAGTGGCATGGAAGTGTATATAACTAATGAATGACTGGAAAATGCTTAAAAGGTCTATATAAGGAACTAATATATATATATATATATATATATATATATATATATATATATATATATATATATATATATATATATATATATATGTATTTATCCGAGTAAGCTTTAAAGCAAACAAATGAAACTTGAGATGATTCGTGCTCGGCCATAAGCTCCATTCAATAAACTCAACAACTCACTGCAATTATTAATATAAATATTTATGACTGCACTTTACAGTTAATCTATTTTTACGCTTTTGTGGCGATTTGTTTTGAAATTTGATATGTTACATATTTTTATTTTTTCTATAACTCACTCGCTCTCAAATTAAAAAAAAATTAAATTTTATTTGAAAATTCGACAAAAAACTATTTAAATTAGTACAGTTAATTAGTATAGTATCGTAAAGTATTAGTATTTGAATAGTTTAAATTCTATTGCAAAAATAATTGAAGAACTCTATACTTTTTCTAATATAATATTTTTATTTATTCTAAGTTTTTGTCAGAAAAAACATAAATGAAGCAAAGAATTGGTGAGTAAAAAATAGTCTTAATTAACGAAATAAATACATTTTTCAATTCCACAGAATTATTTTTTAATCTTCACACAAAATAAGTTAATATAAATTCGATTTTTTTAACAAACTGATCACTCACACATAAATATATATATATATTTCTAATACGATCTTTAAAAAAAACCGTTAAATTTTGCTTTTTAGATAAAAAGAGACTCAAAAATTTTATACATTTGCATTTTTAAAGAGTTTGAAGAGAAATGTTCCAACCAAATATTTACTCACAAGAGGGCGTTGCGGTGGGGGTTTTCCAAAACTGTGCATTTATTTTACGATTTGGCTCATATTTAGGGCTGTGTGAGTTATACATTTTTTTTGTCCTGGAGAGGGATAGATCTGTATTACATGGAAATAATTAAGGATAATTTAATTGTTATTATATAGACAAAAGACAGGACATAGATAGAAAATTTAATAAGGTTGCCACTTGTTTTACTTTTCGATTAAAATATTTAGGAGACTGGAATTGAAACATGCTTTTGAGTGAAGTCTGCTAGATGTATTTTTATTTTCATCATGGTAGAGATAAGTTAAATATACAATATGTATATTAATGTTAAGTGAATCAAGTAGACTCAAAGAGGTTAAATTTCATTTAAAAGAAGCTAAAGCAAATAAACCAATTAGTTTTTCGAGCTGTATAAGACCATATTTTGTTTTTTGGGAAAAGTGAAAATATTACAACAAGACTCGGAGTAGTAGAAGTTACAGCTATTTCGGAAACCACCACATTTCCACATCAGACTTCTTTCCAGACACCCATGCTTGAATTGGATTCGAACTTGGAATGTCCACAGTACGAATTAAGGGTTAAACAATGAAGACGAATTCTGCCAAATAAAGTATTATTATTTTTTTTTCTTTCAATCTAAGAACTTTAAGGAAGCTACCAGAAATCGTGTGAAAAATTAAAAAAATTAACACAACTATAAGAAAGCTTTATGACCGCTCGGATAACTGGAGTCATTATAGAACCGATATCAGAAAAATCATTCTCTTTACTATAAAACTACTTTTCTGTGTTACTCATCTATCTATTTCGGGAATTATGAAAGAAATCGATAGGAGCCATTAATTTTTATTGATTTCTTTAACTTTTTTTTACACCATCTCTAAAAAATTTATGACAAAACCATAATTCTTACTGCCTGAAAAGTATGTAACTTATTTGTGCACATCTTGCATCGATCACTTAACACTTTCCATAAAACCGAAAACCATCTTCCACAACCACTCAGCCTAGAAGAGACACTGATTTACGAAAGAAATTAATTACGATTAAACAAAATAAATCATTTTCTTGCCGACACTTCCGCTATAATTATGTTAATAAATTATTTAAAACGCCAAAAAAGGAAAATAATAAAAGATATGACTATAAAAAAATTCTAAAGAAATGGAAAAACGGATGAAAATTAAAAAGATATATGATTTACTTCATTAGCATGGTTGAGACAAGCATTAAAAATATAGCCGCGCTGAGAGAGCACTAGCCAGCTCTTGCTTTTTACCAGCAAAAGTCACCAGTAAAATTTCATTTATATTTCCATTACTTGTTTTTCCAACCAATTATGCATCGTTAAGTGCAGAGAGCAACAAATTTCTGTTTACTTGTATGTATGCATGTATGTATGTATGTATGTATGTATGTATGTATGCCTGTGTGCGGCGACAAGGCACATAAAATCTTCCACTGCGATTTAGTTTAGGTGGCCACAAATGGGAATGCCCTTAGTACTTATGTACTCACATACTTTACATGCAACAGGCGGCATGCAATCAAAGCGCCGCAGCGACATCAAAGCATGTAAGGAGCAAAATGTATTTGCTCGTTAAAGGCAAAAAAGTAACAACTAAAGCGTGGAAAATAAATAGATGTACAAAAAATCGATTTATTTTGAGCACATTTTGTGTGAGCTGAGAAGAGTAGAAAGCAAGTTCACAAATTTTTATTGAAATAAAAAAGGAATAAACGCGTGATTAGTGCCAACACTTTTAATGTTTAAACTTAAAAGGCAAACTGATAATACAAATTTTAATAATTTTTTTATTGCATTTCTTGTATGTAGATCGATTGAATGCACTTAGAATTTTATTGAGCTGTTATAATTACGAGCGACAAACGAGTCGGAGTTTAAGTGTAGGGTACACTAAGTGCATACATAAAAAAAATTGTATGTGAAGATCTATAAAAATTAATATAAAAAAATTTAAAACGAAAATTAATAAAATTTGAAATAAATTTTTTTTTAGAGATTTTATGAAAATCCTACATTCAAAATTTTCTTCACTTTTGTCTACCTTCTTCTGCTTAGAATTTTATAATGTGAACGCACTTGCAACAACAGATGGTTCTTAAATGGCAAGCAAATTGCCCATTTGTCATAAACCGAAAAAGTTCAACAAAGTTCAAATTAATTTTCAAACCAAACAATGAAATGAAAGAAAATGCATTTCAACGCAGTAAATATGTTTGTATGTACAATATATAAAAAGCTATGAATGAGGAAATGAGTAGTAAAGAGAGAAAATTACAAAAAAAGAGCAAATAGTAAATGAGTTGAAAGAAATAAGTAAAAATAACACGGAAAATTTAAAATCTTTCGATGAATGAATGAGCCACTTGCACAAGCACACCCGTTAATATGTACATATAGATTAACTTAATATGTATTTAGTGCGTACATATGTAATTAGTGACACACTTATTGTGACACACTGTGCCTGTGCCGGTGTTGCTTTTGAAGCTTTAGAAAGCTGGCCGCGCATTATTACAAAGACTAGTCAAAGTACTTGTTAAAACGTTGTATTGTGTGTCAATTGCGCGCAACAATTACAATAAGTCATATACATACATACAGTGAAATTACAAAATTACAAAATATACTACCTAGTCGTATACGCAACCATTGTATTATGTATGATTATTTTTTATTTTTATGTGCACGACAAGTAACAGCATCAACGGTTATTGCACTCATATGTTGGTGCCTTAAAGAATATAAAATTTTTTTCTCAAGCAATAATAATAAATTCACACGAGCAACAAAATTTAGGGAGCAGTGTACAGCATAAGTCAGTCACCCACCCTCATGGAAACTCTGTGATATTTTTAATTTTACGAATTCTTAAAAAAATTCATATAAAGAAAAAAAGGTCATCGACAGGGGAATACGTTTCCATACATATGAGATGAGGTACACATATTTTTCGCTACACTGACAAGAGATGAGGCATGTGCCGCTAAGAACACAACATACATGCATAAATACAACAAGAACAAACAACACCAAAATTATAATATAAATTTAAAAAAAATTCCAAGCATGTGACCTCAAGATTTCGGAACTTTCCAGTAAAGCATCCAACAATTTTAGCGAACGAATATTAAAAAATTATGAATGCATACCAAAAAAGTTTCCCACAACAGCTGTGTGCATGTTTTCAATGCAAAGAATTCAGCATGTGTTCTCAACTTTACATATGGATAAATTTTTTATTGTCGAGTCTGAGGAGATTCACTGAATTATTCTGATCAATGAACTTCTGAATTTTTTGTATATTATTTTTAAATGAAAATATAATTTCATATATTTTCTTTCATTTTACTTCATTATATTAAGTCTTTATATTTTTCTTAAATCATTTATTTATTTTTTATTTTTATTTTTATTAGAGCTCCAGATTTTGCTCAAAAATTTTCGAGCTATGTGAGCATTTGAGCAACGAGCACCCGCACACCTGCTTAATGCTCAATACACGAAAATCTTTCGAGCCGAGCACGAGCATTTCGAGTAGTTTGACAAACACTTTGACCTTATTCTCAAAACTCATTTTTATTAATTTTAAATTTATTTATGTAAAGTGTAAAAATCAAGAAACTTTAACAAACAAAATTAAAATATTTTTTTTAATAAATATAAAATTTTTTTTCTGCTAAGCAGTTTAATTTATTTTATTTTATTTTATATTATTTTAATTTATTTTATTTTAATTTATTTTATTTTATTTTATTTAACTTAATTTAATTTGATTTAATTTAATTTAATATAAATTAATTTAATTTTATTTTACTTTATTTTATTTTATTTTATGTAATTTTTGTTTTATTTTATTTTATTTTATTTTTTATATTACTTTATTTTATTATATTTTATTTTTTTATATGATTTTATTTTTTCCTTTTAAATTATTCTATTTTGTTTTATTTTACTTCATTTGATTTCATTTTATTTCATTTTATTTTATTTTATTTTGTTATATTTTATTTTATTTTATTTTATTTTATTTTATTTTATTTTATTATATAAGTATTTAAATTTGTTTTTAGATTTTAATAAAAAATGGTAATAATTTTATTTTTATACCATTCATTTCATATTCAAATTGTCCCCAATTCGACTTATTTAGGAATGTTGTTGCCACTGTCGCTGCTATGTTGTCATAAATTCGATGCATAACTAACAAGCTGAAACTATGTGCCTGCAATATATTCACACAACATCTCTTGTTGTAAGAAAAAGGGGTAATCCCGTTCGTTCGTCAGCTTGTGCAAATAAAATCACATCTACACAGGCACTCATATCCAAATATACTATATATGTATGCTTATAAGAAATACACGCGTAACATACATTTTTATGTTTGCATATGCCATATAAGCATGTTGCAGCAACATGTTGTTGATTTACAACAGACTGTGCAGCCAAGCAGCCAGACATTTGTATAAATATTGTTGAAATATTCATGCTTTATAGATGTACATATATGTAGATAGCATGTTGGTATAAATTTTTGTGGTTAGACTTTTATTTAGCACTTTCATAATTTCTTCAAAATCCATACGCGGCGCAGACAAATTGTTTTGCTGGTCGCCTGTGGTACATCCAACTACTTAACTGTCTAGCTGAAAGTGGAGCACTGGGGTGCAAGATTTCCAATTTCTTTTTATTTCACAATTTTCTTATTTATGTACAACAAGCGAACACCTTCTCTTTTCTCAATGAGCATCTAATTGCGGCATAACATATTTGGTCGGCGTTAGACTATTAGCATTTATGAAATATGCAGACGTACATATGCAGCTTATTCAGGCTAACGAACAACCCAAAACGAGTGCAACATATTTTTAAATGCACCAAATTGTTTAAAAATAAAAATATGTATGTCTTTTCGGCTGTTAGCTCCTGCTTTCCTTCGCCTTAAGCAGTCATAATCGTATGCACACTTTAACTCTTTTTTGATTCATATTTTATTTGTTTAATTTTAATTTGTTTTTCTTTTTTGTTTTTTTGTGAAAAATAATAGTTTCATGTATTCAAGAAATTGTTGCATGCGCAAGTAAACATATGTACGTATTTCTACCCGCTGGTTTTTTTTATTTCCATTTATTTCTATTGCTCCATAATTATCGTTTGCTTGCATTTGGCCCGCATTTGCTCGATTCGAAAACTATCTAATGACTCTTTTACGTGCCTTACAAATTAGTTTTAATTTAAGTTTATTTCAATTTAGCCATTCATGGTGGAAACTCTGAGGGAAAAGACACTGTTGCAGCATCTACAGCAGCAACCACACAGTTGTTGTATCTATTTTTTTTTTTTTTTGAACAGTAAACTGTCAGCAAGCAAGTCAAACGTCAGTTTTCATTAGTCAGTTTGGAAAATGATTGGAAATATGAACGAATGTAAGTATGGTATATTTTCAAATCAATATTTTTTTGTGTAGCAAAACATGTAACTCTTTTCTTATGTATTGTAAGTAGGCAAATAAATTTTGTAGGGTGTGGAAATTTTATTATTCGTAATTGTTAAAAATGAGCAATTTATGGAAATTCATTTAATAGTTCAATTTCACATAGGGTAATTTATATTGTTGTAAGTGTGAAAATTAATTATTATGAAAAGTTACTTATTAAAAGAAATATCAGGAATAATTTGGCTATTCTACTGGACCATCTTCAAAATCAAAGACATTTTTAAATAATACAAATATTAATACTAAAAAAAATTGTGTTGAAAATCATAGCCACAAATATCTTTTAAAATTGTCCTTACTTTTGCATAGCAGTTGTTGGAAACTTACAAATAAACGTGAACCGTTAGGAATTTGAACTCACTATTAACGATACACTAGATACGAACCCTTTGTGGTAGAAACCACTGTGGTAGAAAAATAATTTTTTTTAATTTTTAGAGGAATTTTTTGTATTTTATTTCGCATAATAAGTACAACAATCGTCTTTAGTTGCAATTTTACTAATCTAATTTATGGCTATCGGCGGCCGCGATAGCCGAGTGGTTAGCATTGCGTACTGACATTCGGAAGGCCTGGGTTCGAGCCCAGGTTCGAGCAACATCCAAGATGATAGAAAAAAAATTTCTAATTGCGGTCGCCACTCGGCAGGGAATGTCAAGCCCTCCGAGTGTATTTCTGGCATGAAATAAAGCTCCTCATAAAAATCCATCAGCCGTTCGGAGGCGGCTTAGAATAAACTATAGGTCCCTCCATTTGTTGGTAAAAAACATCAAGACGCAAAACCACAAATTGGAGGAGGAGCTCGGCCGAAAATCGCTTCAGCGGTTACAAAGCGCCAAATATATATATATATATATAATTTATGCAAAACAATACAACAAAAGTACAATAATTTCTTTGACATCAGAAGCAAATTTCTTTTGAATTTAGAACTGTACATTTCTTTATTTACATAGTCGTACTGGCGCCTTTTGCAAATCAGCTGTTGAATGTTGACACTGACATTGCTACCAACATTGGAATGTGAAATGGGGGAACGCTCTCAGCTGCAATATTAGCGAATTTGAATAAGTTTCGTATCTAGTCATCTTTGTTATTATACTCAACACACAATATACAAATTAGCATGTGCTAGAAAAGAAAAGAAGTGCTTGGCAGAAATGTGTAGATCATATATAAGTATTAATTCCCATATCTGAGCTAAATGAAGGCTATATGATATAGTCGTCCGATGTCGATGATTTTCAGTGTCAATATTTATTTTAACTTACATGCATAGAATACCATATTTCAGGCCCTTAGCTGCTATTTCCATGAATTTTTTACTCAAAACTCCATCTCTAAACAAATCTGTTATATGGTTTAATTTAATATGTGTGTAGATGTTTAAGTCATTGTAAGTGTGTAGGATACCGAATTTAATGCTCTGAGATGCTTTTTTGAAATATTTATGGCCCAAAATCACACATCAAAGCAAATCAGTTGTATGAGATTTATGTGATATAGTCAACCTATCTGTCACGTTCCGACAAATTATCAATATGTATATATATGAATGTCATGTTATCAAGTATTGTTTTTATCTATTTTTTGCATAAGTCACATATCCGCGTGGGATGGATCTGGGACTGACCTATTCGGATAAATCGTATTTATACTTCAATTTGCTTGAAATTTGGTATATGGGTAGTTTTTTGCTTAGATTAGCAGGAGCACTAGTTTTCTTTCTGAAAAGTAGACCATTGACCGATCTATTCGAAATCTTATTTATGGTTCGATTTACGTGAATGACGATTTCCAGGCTGTGAACCTATTTAATGGAGAAAAAAAATTTATACATGCTTCGATTTGGTTAAAATTTTGGATGATATGTCTAAATGGACCATGGATCAGGAAAATAGTTCAATTTTCTTGAAATATTTCTTTATGGGAAAGGGATCACCGACAAACAGACAAAAATTAGGATAATTTGGATGTACACATAGGTCTATGCGCTTTTTTTCGCTACGTCATGACCGAAAACAGCGTTTGTTTTACTTTGGAGCTTTCCTATTGACATTTTCGTGAGAGGCTTTAAGTATTGAATTAGCGAAACGCCCTTACAAATACATAGCCAGATCAACATTACAAAATAATAAAAAAAATGTGAAATTCTGATCTAGATGTTGTTTAATTAGAACTTTAATGTATTTAATTTATCTCTTTCTGGTACTTATATACTTTTCTAGCTCCATATTTGTTGCCAAATGACTGGTAACTGGAGTAAAACTTGCGATCCAAAATAAATGAATTAGTATTAAACAAGTAAACGGCTGATGCATGCCATCAACTTGAGAAACAAAGTGATGAAAGATAAACAAGATAGTGTAAAAAGACGAACTAGTAGCATTCTAGCTAACAACTAATATCTTTCTATAGAGTTGACATTTCATTACTAAGAGTTTCAAGAGATAGATTAAACAGTACAGAAAGCTACAAATAAAAATGCATCACATCAAACTGTGGTTTGAAAGATATCTGGCAAGTTGGAGAGAGTAGATAGCAGCCATTGGTTTTACATTCAGATATTTGCCCGCTATAGCCACCAAGATGGAGTAAAAAGTGTAGCATTAATCGAAAATTATATATTTATGAAACATAAATAGCACTAATCACTTTGCAGATGATCAGAGGTGGAATTTCATGCACGATAATTTATTAAAAAGTTAGGGAGTTAAAAATAATCAAAATAAAAGTTTACAAAGTTTGAAGAACATATATAAGTAATAACATAATAACAGTCAATTGAAAAATCCCCGGCCTGGCACATAAATGACGCTACTGAAATTAATAAATTAATAATTTTTAGTTAACTCTAACCTTCAAGAGACGCGTGTATAAATTTGAGAGCGAATCATTAGTTTGTGAATTATAGCATTTTGATTGAAGCAACTTTTGTTAGTGAGAAAAAAAATGCATAAAAAAGAATTTGGCGTGTTGATAAAATATTGCTTTTTGAAGTGAAAAAATACAGTTGAAGCAAAAACTTGGCTCGATGAAGTTTTCGGACACTGCCAAAGTAAAATCAACCATCAAGGATTGGTATGCTAAGTTTAGATGAAATGAGCACCGCAGAAGGTGAACGAAGTGGACGCCCAAAAGAGGTTGTTACCGACGAAAACGTCGAAAAATCAACTGAACTTGTTTATCAATCTTTCACGAATATTTTGGTATGAAAAAACTATGTGCAAAGTGGGCGAGCTCACATTTGACCATAACAAGGACGAGTTGATGATTTGGAGCAGAGTTTGGAGATGTTCCAGAGTAACAAACCCCAGCTTTTGCTTCGATATGTGACAGTGGATGAAACATGGCTCCATCATTTCACTCTGAAGTCCAAACGACCGAGTGGACTGCACAAGATGAACCCGCTCCTGGAAAAACGCAACAGTCGGCTGGTAAGGTTATGACGTCTGTATTTTAGGATGCGCACGGAATAATTTTCAATGACTACCTTGAAAAAGAAAGGACTATCAACAGCGACAATTGCATAGCATTATTGGACCGTTTGAAGGACGAATTGTTTCCAAATTCTCCATATTCTCCAGATCTGACCGCAGCGACTATTTTCTGTTCCCAGATCTTAAAAGAATGCTCGCTGGGAGTAAATTTTCGGCGAATGAAGAGGTGATCGCCGAAACTGAGGCCGATTTTGAAGCAAAGGACAACATATAACAAAAATGATATCAAAATAGTGGAGGGTCGCTATAATCGGTGTATCACCCTTGAAGGGAACTATGTAGAATAAAAACATGAATTTTGCCAAAAAAAAATGTGTTTTACCATGGTAGGTCGGGTATTTTTCAATTGACCTATTATATCTCAGTGTTTAACATCAATAAATTTTTCTCTTTAAAAGTATTAATATATATATATATATATAATATAATTACGAAACGAATTTAAGCATGAAAGTAAAAAATATTTCAAAATGGTCATTATTACAAGTATTTTTAATCCACATCCAGCGTTCTATCGGCAAATAGACCTTGTTTACAAGCATATAAATGTACTTATACATATATATATTTATTTAATTTGTATTTAAACATATGCTTCTGGTGCACAAAGTGTGTCAGGCTTTTAAACAAACAAAAATTAACGCATGTATTTACATACATACGTGTGCATTCACTCTAAAAATAACATTAATAAAGTTAAATTCATTACAATATAATCAATATAATTAATTAATGCACCAAATGTGAACCGCATAATTAAATAATTAAAGCCACTCGACGTTTGGTGAAAACATTTAAAATCCCAAAATGAACAAAGACACTGATTTTGAGCGCAATAATTGAATTATTTTCCGGCTACATAAATGTTTATAAACGCAAACACATTCATGTATGTATGTACATATATACTTATGTATGGGCATATGTGAACTGACACATTTAATGAAGTGTATAAACGATCGAGAATTAATGGCAAACAAGTCAAATTGTTGTAATATAATGCAAATCAAATGAGCATGATTTTTGTGGACAGAGAAAGTGGAAAAACTGAAATCAAATTCAAAATGTGTCTATCAAAAATGATTGAAAATTTTGTTCAGCTCTAGAAAGTTTGATTTGCCGGCTTACCTGTGAGTAAATATAGAATTTGATATAAATATATTTAGGGTGCATTGAAAATTTTAGGTTGCTAGTGCAGCTGATGCATGCTTCCACCGTGTGTATGTACATATGTACGTACATACTCGTAAAAGTAAACAAATGAGCGTTGAAGTATTCCACATACCCAACCCACTTTGAATTTACCTTTGCTGCATTGCCTTTGACAATTATGTGCCTATTGTTACCACTCCGCCACAACTACACATATTTACACAATCAGCGGTACAACCGCACATATGTTCATAGGCAAGCATGTATGAACTCGTATATAAATGTGTTTGACAAAGCGCGAATGCAATTTTCAATGTGCCCCGGGTAAGTAACTTCAAGCACCGGATGGATAGATGCTCTCTTGTAACAGAAAACAGAAATTTGTGCCTAAAAAATGCTTGTATTGTTGTATTGTATGAATGATTGACTGAATGAGTGAATAATTGCACAAAAGCCTATTCTGAGAGCGCGGAGCGTAACAATATGAAGAAAAAAGAATAACTGAAAATATAATCATAGAAATAATGAGCAGCTGAGAGGGGGTTGCGCACCAACCCTAAAATTGCATTTGAATTTGTAGCATATTTTTGTTGTTGTTGTTTTAATTTTTCTATTTTACCTGGTTTAAGGCGGTGCAGCAATCTAATTGTCATGCAAATATATATGTAAATGTCAAGCATATGGGAGAGTATATTTATGTATATGCGAGTATGCATGAAAGTAAATAAAATTGCTTGAATATCACGTGCGTGTGTGCGTTCATCATCTGCCTTTCAACAGTTGTAGTATAAGTTGCGTGGCAACCTTATGACAGCCGATTGTCCTTAATTCTCTTGCTATTCTTGTTGTTCCAGTTTTAAGGGTTTGTTGCAACCCTCTTTGTTGTCCTGCAGCCTTGCTGGCTGGCTCTTCATACCGCCTAACATCCTGTCGTGAAGTTATTCAACTATTTTGCTAAACATTGTGGTAGGCTCAGTGGGTTATTATAAGTGAAAATTATGTGAAAACTATTTAGGAAGTGAAAAAAAATTGTGAAAAAGATGCAGCTTCCAATCGAAAAGCACCAGGTGGCCTGATTTTTCGCGATTTAGAATAGCCGTCATTTTTTTTTATCTCATTGCATTCAGCGTTTTATTTCAAATGTTTTCATTTAACTAGATTTCCTACTCAGCTCATCGCATCCACGTTTTCATGCGGTTGCATGCCTCATTAATGGGGAGCCTTGGAATGTTCGAAAACAATAACGAAATTACGTCATTCAATGCATATAAGAAAATATAAAATAAAATAAAAGAGAAAATTAAATTAAATGAAAATGAACAAAATAAAATAAAGTAAAATAAAATAAAATAAGATAAAATCAAATACAATAAAATACAAAATATAATAAAATAAGATAAAATAAAAAAAATAAAATAGAATAAAATAAAAATAAAATAAAAAATTAAAATAAAATAAAATAATATAAAATAAAATAAAATAAAATAAAGTTAAATAAAATAAAATTTTAAAATTAAAATTCAATAAAAAATAAAAAAAAATAAAAAATTTATATAAAATTAAAAAATAAAATAAAACAATAAAATTCGATTAAAAAAAATATTAAAATATAAAAAATAAATAAAAATTAAAAATAAAAAATAAAATAAAAAAATAAAAATAAAAATATAAATAAATTAATATAAAATAAAATGGAAATGAAACAAAATAAAATAAAATAAAATAAAATAAAATAAATTGACAAAAAATCAAATAACAAAACAACAAATGAAGTAAAATAAAATCAAATATATTAATATAAAAAATGAAAATGAGAAAAAAAGAAATGAAATAAAATAAAATAAAGTAAGAGACAAATAAATAAATAGAATGGTATAAAATAACATAAATAATAAAAATCAAATAAATTAATGTACAATATGATTAAAAAAATAAATGGAATAAAATAAAATGTATAGAATGAAAATAAAAATAAAGGTAACAAAATAAAATATAATAGAATAGAATAATTTAAAATAAATTGAATAATATCCAATAAAATAAAATACTATAAAAAACTTGACCAAAACTAAATTAAATAAATTAATATGGAAACAAAATGAAATAAAGTATAATGAAGGGTGCCCAAAATCAAAAATCGCTTATTATATATATATAAATTAAAATTCAAAAAATCATAAATAAATATTTATTCAAATTTTTTTTATATACAGTTATATACGTATTGTCTAACCAGCTTTCAGAAGTCTCCTTACGTTACATAAACTTTAAATAGTATAATAGTATAAAATGGCATACTTGCTATGGGTCACAGGGTTCGATCGTAATCGATATTTGCTTTTATCATCCTATATGTAATAGCGCCCTGTAGGAAAAGTAATACCAATTCGCTACTGGCTTTGAACTTTTGTAACATATTTAATAAGCAGCTCCTGAGCTAACTAAGCAGAAGAATATTAAATATAGAGAGCACAAATTTCAATGTCTCATCTTCCATATTAGTACATAGAAATAAAATCTCCATAAAAAAGGACGAAAATATGTCGTCAAAAGAAAATATCTATTTAAAATATAAAATATATTTTTGTGTCCTTCAGTTTTATGGGTTTCAAGGGGTGGAACTCGGAATTTTTGGAAAACTTTTGTATCTCATAAATATTTAAAGCAGTATTTATTAGTGATTTTAAATCAAAGAAAACAAAATAAATTATTTAATTATTATTATTACTTTTATATTGAAAAGCCAGTTTTAGCATATAAAGAAGAACAAGCAAAAGCTAAAACTTGTCAAACTTCCTACAGGGTTACTGTAGCGACTATTGACCCATTTTTCTCAAAACTTTTAGCTTACATTCTGCACGTATGAGCAAAGTGCAAATAGCATACTTATGATTACAAGCTCATACATACTTACATATACATATATGATAGTATATGCAAGCATGAATGTATGCGATGCGAAGCTATTTATTTAAGTAACATAAACTTATCGCATACTGAGATCTACACATAAATAAGTAGAAATATGTGCATCTTTTATCAACTGGAATTTGCAACATGCCCAAGTGGCAGCCTATGTAGAGAATTTTTAGCAAGTAGAACAACAATTTTGGAATTTCAGAAAAATGACACACTCAAGTTAACTGACCACAAAGTTTCACGTATATAAAGTGTTAAAAAATTAAAAAAAAAAAAGTTATACAATATATTTTTTGAAAGTGTTTATTGCCATGCAACACGATTTTACTGCATTGCAATTTGCACTTAGTTAGGTTATGTTAGTCTTTTTTGTGTTTTTTCTTTTTGTTTTTGGAAGGAAAAGCTGCTGCAGCGACAGACGAACGCTCAACGTTAACTGCAGTAACTCAAAACTGTTAAATATTCTATTAGAGCGTAGAACTCCAAGCCAGCTTTAGTTACGTGCATGTTCTAGGCTTCTATATGTATATGCACATATGTTTGTATGTTTGTATGTAAATACAAATGTATTTTTGTATTTCTACATGCATGCATATGCAGTTAAATCAGTAAATCATCCGTCGCAGAACCAAAAATTTACATCTCTTGCACTTTTGTTTTGGCCTAACCGCATGCTGGTAATTGTTGGCTTTAGCCATTATATGAATATGTGTGTTTGTATATATTTACTATATGCAATGTATGAAAATGCATGTATATCCTACATAATATGCGGCGCTTTTATGAGCTTGGTTGCATACAATTATTCAATGTGCAACATAGTAACACAATGAGTATGCAACATTTTGATTTATGCATGGAATAATATAATTTTACTGTTACCGTTGGTCTATTTAGTTTGGATATATATTTTTATTTTTTATTTTTTAACAATGATAAAGGCAGCTATGTAACACATATACAGAATTTTTTTTTATTTCTCTTTTAACTTTTATACTTTTAACGTATAATTCGTACTCATTCATACACTAGCGAACATAATGAAGTACCCACATATCTTTTCTTTGTAATAATTATAAATTCTTGAAGAGTAGAATTTTATTAATTAATTTTATTTTTAAATATACTTCAAAAAGCAGCAAAACTGAAAATTACTTAAAAAAATTTAAAAATTATTTATTATAAAAGCAGGGTTACTTTTTTCAATAGCCTTTTGTTCAGTATTGTTTGGCATTTCATTATGGAAAGACTTACGACTGGACAACGTTTATAAATCATTCAGCTTTATTACGAAAATTCACATTCGTTAAAGAATGTCTTTTGCGCGCTTCGCTCATCTTATGGTCAACATAATCGGCTTTCTGAGTGTACTATTCGCAACACCATTCCCCTTCTTGAGACCCAGCATTCATTATTGGATAATATTTGACCAAATAGACGACGTCCAGTACACAGTGTAGCAAATATGGTGGCCGTTGCTGAGAGTGTACACAAATACCGTGGATAGTCGATTTGGCGCCGTTCGCAGCAACCCGGACTGACGTATGGAACGACTTTGCACATTTTACGTCGAGATCTTAAATTGAAAGCGTACAAAATACAGCTTGCGCAAGAACTGAAGCCACTCGACCTTCGCAAGTGGCAACGGTTCGCTCTATGGACTCTTGAAAAGTTCCAAGAAGACCCGACGTTTTCGAGCCAAATCCTGTGCAGCGATGAGGCCCATTTATAGCTCAATAGGTATGTAAACAAGCGAAATTGCCACATTTGGGACTAAGAGGAACCTGAAGAGATTCAAGGGTTTCCATTGCAAATAGAAAAAACAACAATTTGGTGTGGTTTGTTGGCCGGTGAAATCATCGGTCCATGTTTCTTCAAAAAAAATGATGCCGGTGAGAACTTAAAAGTCAGTGGCGACCGTTATCGCGCCATGATCGTGATCTGCGCGACAGTTGGTTTCAAGAAGACGTTGCCATTTCTCATACATGCATCAATCAATGGATTTATTGAGATAACACTTCTGTGAGCAGAAAATTTCACGTTTTGGATCGGTCGATTGGCTTCCAAGATTGTGTAATATCACACCGTTAGACTTTTTTCTGTGGGGATATGTAAAGTCTACAGTCTATGCGGACAATCCCGCTTCGATTCAGGCCTTGAAGCGAAATGCTCGAAAATTCGAGAGATAATCTTCGAGAAATAAATGCCAAAGAATGTTCTTTTGAATGATAACAAACATTCCCCATTAAAATTGAATTTTCAGTTTTTTTTTTAAGTAGGGAGCCTCGAAATGGATCACCCGGTATTTTTGGTTTTTTAAATTTTAAATAAATTTTTAAATAATAATTTGTGTTTTTTCTATCTATTCTGTCATGCCCTCCAGTGTATATACAAACATGCATCTACATCTTTCCTTTTTTCCTTTTCTGCCAGCCATATGTATGTTACATACATAACTAATAAGGAGGATAGGACATATAAAATATTTTTGTTTTCTACTTGACTTCCTGCCAGTTGCTCTTTTTGCAGTTCACTCACACATTTTTCACGCTTTTTAATTTGATATTTTTTCGATTCTCATTGTTTTTTGCAATTTTTGTTTTAACTCTTCAGTGCTTGCCAACTGCCTGCCATTTTTGTCTGTTGGGTCTTTCGAGTTTAATGTCAGCGCAGTAATTACAATTTTACCAACTGCATATGTATATGTATATATGTATGTACAACACTAACTATACGCTTGACTTGAAATAGTGACCCGTATAAGTTGAATACTATGAATTTTTCCCTAACTTCATAGACATTCACAGCCATTTTTGCTGCATTACTTTTAACTACTACGCTCCACTACCTTCTTGGCTCATGACATTTTGCATATATATATTTTTTCTCTCCAATTGAAAATCCATTTTTGCAAATTGTGTGAGCGCAAAAAAATACCAGACTTCAATTTCGTGCCACTCCAAGTTAGTAGTTAGCGGCGGATCACAATGCCGCTGCTCTGTTTTTGCTTTTACTCGTAAGCTCTTTTTAATTCATTCCATTTTTGCAATTTTTGCAGAACTTCTTCCTTATGCTGCAGCTAAATATAGTGGGTTTTTGCATGCAATTGTCTGTGCATTTTTTGGTTTTTGAATTTTCGTTTTTCTTTTTTTTTAGTTTTTACAAATTCAATAATAATTTTGCAATTTTCCACGCCAATCACGCCAATTGTTGGCATCATTAATCGCTACATTTCATTCGTTCTTTCTTCCAGCGATTTTATTCTATCTTTCTTGGGCATATAAGTACTGTGGGCATGAGATTTGTAATTCTACACTAGATATATACACACATGTGAGGCTATATAAAATTATATGTTCCCATTTACTTTGAGATACATTATTACCATTTGATTTCGGCTTTTGCAATTGGCTTGGCTTAATGATTTTTGGTATTAAAAAAATCAAACGTAAAATGAAAAATCCGCTTATGCGTCCAAAAACACACACACTTCTTGCATGAGAATTGCATCGGAAATTATTACTTAACCGAAATTCTATACTCATTCGAGTACTTTATGCAGCTCTTTGCAAAATTGCTTACATTATGTCTTATTCTCCGATTACCTTCCGCATTTGCTAAGTAATAAACTTTCAAATTTGCGATATTTGCTTTTTTTTTAAACAATAGTCGTTTTCTAAAAGCAAACTAATTTAACTGGGGTGGTCTTCTAAATAGCTTAGAGAGTCGCGAAACGAAAGGCAAATTGGTTAACATAAATTAGCTTGGCAACACTGAAAGAGAACTGGCGCCAGTGTGGTATGTTCCTGCAAAAAACGCAGAGTACTCCATGCACGCATGAAATATATACTCCATCCGGTCAATTGATTAATCCAAAACGAACAACAATTCATACAAAGTAATATGAAAATTTGGTTCAATTAACATTGTTGTCCTAGGGTTGGACCATGTACTTCACTTCTGTATAACATCCCAGTACTCCATGGAGTGTCTACAGGAAATTAGTTTTGAAACTACAAAATTACTCCATGGAGTATCCCCAGGGGATTACATTATGAAGCAGTTACGAAAAATTAGATTCGTACATACTTTTTAGTTTCGAATGCGATGTGCTTTGTTGAAAAGTTGGTAAAACATAATATTTATCGTGTAGATTTATATTAATATTAATAATTTATTACTAATAAATATATAACATACTCCCATTTGCACATTGCTTCTATTTTCTTTAGAATATATATAACGTTAACTCCAACTTCTGTACTCAATTTGTAACTTCGTATTGTAATTGCGATCATTAAAATACGAACAATGATCGGCTAACAACAACCTGATGGCGAGACGTGAGTTGGTCTAACGCTGTCTATAGTGGGGTAATTCAATAGGTGCTTCAATGAACTATATGGTCCACAAATTTTGGCAGGGGTGAAGCTAGAATAACACAAACAAAAATACAACAGCAAAATCTCTCCGCGATGAAAGTGAGCAAGTTTCGTATCTAGATAAATTTTTGCTTAAACATGAAGGTTTTCAGGTTTTATAAATAAAAATGGCGACTGAAGTTAAATAAAATAATACAATTTCTTTTCTCAAAATTATGGATCAAAAGCAATTTTGTGCTTTGAATTTACACTGCTCTTTTTCGGAGAAAAATACCGTTCGAGCGAAGCAACATGTATTATAAGTATTCCACTTCATTAGAAATAAAAACGAAATGACTTTAAACATGATCGTAGTGACATCGATGATACAGAACGCAGTGGATGTCCAAAAAAAAAACAGGTATTGCATGAAAAAATCCAAACATTCGTTTTGAATGATCAAGACAATAACTTTGGTGAAATAGATGGCATCATAAAGATATCAAAAGACTGTAGTAACTTTATGTTGGATGAGTATTTGTCTAAAATAAAGCTCTATTCAAAGTGGGTATCACTTTTGTCACTGTTGACCAAAAACTACATTGCGTTGACGATTCTAAATAGTGTTTGAATGAAATTTTTGCATTCATTTTCAATGGCTGGAGCATATAAGCACAAAAATCGCCTTTAAAGGTTAGGGCTCGGTATATCGGGATGTGTTTGGTGTAATATTTATCGACTACCTTTAGTAGGGTAATACCATCAAGAGTGAATATTATATACCATATTTGGAACGTTTAAAATCTGAAAATTGATAGAGGCACGACCACATATGGCAATATAAGATAACACATCGTGTCCCAACTCAAACAAAATAATGGCAAACTTAAATGAATTGAACTTTGAATTGCTCCCACATTCAACGTATTCGCTAGATTTGGCTTCCATCGACTACTGGATGGTCGCAGATCTTAAAAATATCAAGAGTTTATAGGTACTATTGTTCTACAAAAATGTTAAAGCGACACTGGAATGCTTGTGTGCCTATCTATGAAGATTATTATTTTTGAACCAAAAAAAGGGTTTTTTTGGAATTTCAGGTCAAAATTTTAGAAAAATGTGGGAACACAGATATTAGATGGAATTCTAGAGTTCAGTTGTTTAGCAAGGAAAATTCGCTAGGAGTCTAGACATATGAGGTTGATCTAGGTTGATTTCACAATTCGCATGGTAACAAAAGAGAAACTAAATACAGTCCAGATTGTGAACCCCAAAACCCACTTCGATATAAGCACTTACATACTCTTCAAAATCAGATGGCTTTTCCTAAATAACTCTACAGTCTCCAAAAGTTACAATTTGTTAAGATTTTCAGGTAGTCTATTACTCTTTTTTAATAAAGTAAGGCAATAAATAACCCCTTTAGAAACTCAAAATCGTTAAAGAAATACCAAAAATATATTTGTATGGTATGTCAGGAATGAAAAATTTCTCAAAATATTTACATTAGCTAGTATCGAATTTAGAGTTAAGTGAGTATTATGATTTCCAATTTCTGCATTCTAAACAACCTAACTGGGGAAATGTGTGCATGTCGATTATTTTTAATTTCCTATAATAATATTATTTTCTAAATATGTGTACGTATATATAAAAAGAGATAAAATATATAGAAGAGAAGAAATTAGTTTTTCCTTACTAAAAACATTATGCACATTTTGTTTTTTCTATTTTGGTAATTACTAAAGCCGCCTGCTAAGCCATTAATTACACTTCTGAGCACATGCCATACACCAAAAAAACCAACCAAATGTTTGACTATAAACACATATAATATTTTAACCGCGACTACTGTTTCATTTAAAAATGTATATCCTTTTGATTAGGAAAAAATGCACAAATGTTCAAATTAACACCGTTAAATGGTGGCAGCATTAACTTATGCTTGTAACCAAATTCAGGCTTTCGGCTTAAAATAATAGCAAAAACGATATGAATTTGCGCTTTACACATAATTATGTTGAATTAAAGGATCGTGGCAGGAAACGAAAGGCAACAACAACGACAGCAACAACCCTTAATTAAATGCGGAAGTAAAGGACAACAAAAGCAAGCAGCTGATACAATGGAACAAACGCATTTACTCATACAAAGGTATTGTAATGTTGTTAAAATTAGCGCAGGGTAGATACAGTATTAGAATGTATATAAGTATATACTCATGCGTGTAAAATAGGGTTACAACAGGATCAGCGTTGAAGATCACAGGATTAGAATGTAGTGAGTAAGAGAGATTGTCAAAAGGAGTGGTGAAGTGTAGAGAAGTGGCTTGTAGTAGCTTTCAGCAGCTGATTGAAAAGGTATTGAACGCATTTCTAGTTAGCTTATGTACGTACAAATGTATATATATAGTACCATATGTAATAACAGGAGTTCAGTAGAGGCGCATGTGCAGCAGATTTTCCCAAACGCAAGTAAAGGTCACAGAACAGACAAAAAGATAATAATAACATACATATGTGCATATGACACTGGTAAATCCAAGTCCATATGTGCTAAGTGCAAACCCACGTACATTTCTAGATATATACTCGTATATACATATATCATACCGAAAAAAAAACCCACAATTAGTTGCAGCGTGTAGAGAATTTCCAAAACGATTTTACGATGTGCATGTCCACCATGCTGACCGAGTGAACGTACGAACTAAATACAATAGAAATTCCAAAATTCTATATAATAAAGTTGCGCACTGGCAGTTATGACCTGCCTACGGCCAATACTGGTTAGACTATGGGTCAGACACTGCTTTTGTCTGTTTTTGTATACATACAGACATATGTACATGTATGAGTGGGAATGTTTGTTTGATATATTGTATTTAATGTGAGTTTATGGTCATGGCTGAGCGCACAAAATTAGTTGGAATATTTTTCTTTCTCTTGTGTATTTTTCTCATTACTACTCCAGTGTTTATTTATTTAAAAGCAAAATTTATATGTAAGTAGTCGTATATACATTCTTTGTACAAAACTGGTTACACACGCCTTTCATTAAAAATATTTTTTTTTTAATTTCTTTTTTTTTCTTGAATAAAACATAAAGTCACCTGCCGGAATATCAAAAGGTTAAAAAGTTTATGAGCCATATGAAGATATTAATGAGAGCACAACACCTGGCGCAGTGTAGGCGAGGGGCGCGCAAGTGACGAAGACATGCAACAAATGTGATTTCTAAATTTTCGGTCATTAATTCAAGTTTATTCTGGTTTTATGTAATTTTATATAATTTTGTATTTTTAATTCTTTTTGTTTTGTAACTTAAAACCTATTCCATTTATATTTAAATTTCTTTATTTTCTTGACACCACCCCGTTAAGCATGAAAAATGTGTACGATTAGATTATTTATTGTTTCGAGTCTATTTTTGAATGCTAGTATGATATTTTTCGAAGCTTAATCTTAAGTGTTATGTTGTGCTGAATTAAGACATAAAAACATAATAGGTTTTCAAGCCATGAACCATTCAAAGAAGCCTACAATATTTAGATAAAACTTTTTTGTAATATATGTATGTAGATTAGAAGTGAATGTACTGAAGATAGCTAATTAATAATTAAAATTGTATTTATTTAATTTAATTTTACTTTAATTTTTTATTAAATTTTTTAATGTTTTTTTTTTACTTTTTTCATTTAATTTAATTTTTTTTATTTTGTTTTACTTTTATTTTATTTTATTTTATTTTTTTTGTTTTATTTAAATTTATTTTTTTTTGTTTTTTTTTTTATTTTATTTTTTTTTTATTTCTTTTTTTTTAAATGATTTTATTTTATTTTACTTTATTTCATTTTATTTTATTTTATTTTATTTTATTTTGTTTTATTTTAATTTTTTTATTTTATTTTATTTTATTTTATTTCATTTGATTTTATTTTATTTTAGTTTAGGTTAGTTTATTTTACTTTATTTTATTTTATTTTATTTTTATTTTTTTATTTTTTTTATTGTATTTTATTTTATATTATTTATTGTATTTTAATTAATTTTTTTGTTTTATTTTAATTTTTTATTTTTATTTTATTTTATGTTATTTTATTTTATTTCATTTCATTTTATTTTATTTTTTTTTTATTTTTATTTTTTTTTTCATTTGATTTTATTTTATTTTATTTTATTTTATTCTACTTTATATTATTTTATTTTATTTTATTTTTTTTAATTTTTATTTTTATTTTTTTCATTGTATTTTATTTTATATTATTTATTGTATTTTAATTAATTTTTATTTTGTTTTATTTTAATTTTTTATTTTTATTTTATTTTATTTTATTTTATTTTATTTTATTTATTTTTTATTTATTTTTTTATTTTTTATTTTATTTTTTTATTTAATTTTATTTTATTTCTTTTATATTTTTATTTTATTTTTTATTTTATTTTATTTTATTTTATTTTATTTCATTCTTTTTTTAATTATTAAAAAACCTCCTACATAAATCTTCATTTTGGACCATTCGCACACTCATGCTCTATGTCCACCAGCATGACTTGGCGAATTTGGGGTTGTACACATAGCAAAATGATGCCAAGTCGATCCCACGCACTTGTAAGCTTGTAGTTAAGCCAAACAAGTTTTGACGCCAAGTTAACAACGCGTTTCCTGTCTTGCCACAAGCTTCAACTTTAAAATAAACAGAAAGAGGAGATAAATAAACAGCTTACCGGGCTGGCTCACAATTAACCAAGCAGGAGACTCTTTGAATATATGTGTGGAAGTTACAATCGCTTACAAAACCGAAATTCCGTAGGTTGAAAGTTTGGCTTTTGTTGCATGACTTTTGGTTAATTGGCCATAACAAAGAGAAAAAAACAAACAAAGAAAAAATAAGAACAAAGAAAATTAATATAAATTTTTTTTAAAAATAATACGCATTTAATAAAAATAGACATATAGCTGAAAATACATAAAAATTAGGGTGGTTCATAGTAGAAAGGAGAAAAAGTGTTATCTGTCGCTTTACACACCTCTACGAGTCTTTTAGATACTATCCATTCTATTTTGCATGAAGAGAGGCTCTCGAGACTATCTTAACCTCAGACAATCTGACGAATAATTAACAGATCAGTTCCCATCCAAGGAACTCCTGAGTTCAGTTCTGGTCTAAAGCTCTTTCGGAAGCTAATTCTGCTGCTAGTTCTTATACACTTTATAAAAGAATTGTTGCTCAATAACTTTAGCCCTCATTGAAGAGAAGCTCAAAAAATATCGGGATTACCCGTACGTATGTATGTTATTTGCATATTATTCATAAACAGCTAAAATTCAATCGGCCCCTATGCTTTTGTGTTTCATATTGTGGTTCAACATTACACAAGCTCTGCAATAAGTATGTACGCATATGCTTACGAAAATGTATATTTTTCTAAGACCTCTATTTATTTTCTTCACGCCACTTCACTATGTTATTATAAATATTACTTTTGTTAGCTATTTCTAGCTTTATTACCAGCGCTCCGCTACCTCTATTGGTTTAGTTAAGTAGCACACTTAGAAGAAAGCATACAAATAAACATACATACATACATATATACAAACTCAAAAAAATCGACTTACTTTAATGCGTTTTTTCAGCTGTATATACATATATACATAAAGTATGTCTGTGTGTGCGCTTTTATGTGGCTTTATGCAAATGAAGTGAAAGCTCGAAAATCCCAGTCACTCAATTGCTGCAGGGAAATGCCATTATAGACGATTTTAAACACATTTCCAGCACCTCCACTAGCACCAAGCAGCCAACCAGTTAACCAGCATAAGGCCACGTTAGATTTTTGGTGCCAGCATTAAAGAGCTAACTGAAATATTGCGTCAACTACATACACAGGCGGCCGCGATAGCCGAGTGGTTAGCATTGCGTACTGACATTCGGAAGGCCTGGGTTCGAGCAACATCCAAAATGATAGAAAAACTTTTTTCTAACTGCGGTCGCTCCTCGGCAGGGAATGTCAAACCCTCCGAGTATATTTCTGGCATGAAATAAAGCTCCTCATAAAAATCCATCGGCCGTTCGGAGGCGGCTTAGAATAAACTGTAGGTCCGTCCATTTGTTGGTAAAAACATCAAGACGCAAAACCACAAATTGGAGGAGGAGCTCGGCCGAAAATCGCTTCAGCGTTTACAAAGCGCCAAATATATATATATATGTACATACACATGTACGAAGCTGTTGCAGTGCGGCTTAGAGCCGAAAAGGTATACAAAAAAAAAATATGTATACATACATAAGAAAAAATAAATAAATAAGAAAATTTAAACAAAAAACAAAAAGCAAAAAAGTCGCTCGCTCGACTTCCCAAAACAGCGCACCGGATGTTAAGTGTGTAATTTAACTACTTTGGTGTTTTGAAAAATAATTTTTTTTTGGTGCCGCACTCAACTCAACTCGACGACGACAATGAACGTGAGGCACGTGAGGTCAGAAAAATCGAAACTTTTCGTCGCTATTGCGTGATTGTGCTACCCCCCAGCAAGCAGTCTGTGTTGTGCATAAATACCTTATCTGCTCATCGCATTGTATTACATGAAAGGTTGTAGGTGCAACTGTACATATATTTATATTTAAAATGTCAAAAATGCCTTTACTCGTTTATTTGTTTAATTTTTTTTCTTGCATATTTTCGCTATGAGCTTAAATGTAGGCGAGTAAATGTTGTAATAAAAATGTAATGTTGCGAAAATAATAAAATGAGCAACGGTTCAACGCATTCGCTACATACTTACATACAACTTTATGTACATATTTGCAATTTACATACGAAATGTGTGCTTCTTTATATTTATTTAAGTTAAAAGTAAGAGCCAGCCAACTCAAAAAAACGCAATTGAAGGAGTGAGTAATGAATGGGGTGCCTTATTTTGGCAAACGATTTCAGTTACTTTCTGCTGGCTTACATTTTAGTAACAGAGTGCGCTCGTAAAATAGGCGAAATCGCTCAAGAAACAAGCACTCAAAAGCACTGCCAATTTCATGAATACACCAGAAAAACTTATGAGCGAATTGTTTTTGCATGGAAATGGGCGTAAGGTTAAGTTAGAGAAGCCACAGCCATAGCCATAGCCATATGAAACAGCTGACAGTTGATTGCTACTTTGCGATATTTATATATAACATATAAATGTATATTTTTGCTAGTTTGCGGATTTTAGTGCTGGTATTTTTTTTAATTGACTTTGTTTTTAATTGCATCAAATCTTATTTGTTAGATAAAATTAAAATCTAAAATAGTTTACAAAATTTTATTGAATTTTTTTTTTTATTTAAATTTGAAAAAATGTGACATTCTTTGACATTCTTGTGTGACCTCAAACTTCTTTTGTCTTTATTCTTTATTTGTAGGCACACTCTTCGATGGTATCCGTATCGACACTTATTTATATTAGCTTTCTTTTAGCCTAAAATCTTAAAATACTCAAAAATATACTATCGATTTCCGCGTCACTGATCATTCTATTAGCTTCGTTTACACCATTCGAATTGAAATTGAAAGCACGAATGAAGGTATCAGCTGTTCGCGGTTATGGTACGAATAATCGATTACATTAAATATGGTTATGATTGTAGCTATGGTTACGGCCGTAGTTTTAGTAGTAATTCACCTTTAATTATGATTTTAAAAATTTAGCAGTTTTGAGGACATTTTCTTAAGACTGATCGTCTGATACTAGTTAGTTTAGTTTTTCTCAACATCTAGTTACTTTTGCGAGTGAAACTTTTGAGGGAGTGAAACTTTTTGATTCCAAATGTATTTTCAGATTAGAAAATATTGACTTTACCATGTAACTAAATATCTTAAAATTCGTTTTTGTAGAATAAAACACGTTGGCAAGCTCGACACGCTTCTGTACAATAAGGTGTTTCTGATAATAGCACAACTGATTTATCAAAAAATCCGACTCATGATTTTTTTCTATACTTCCTTGAATGCTAGTCGCATCTAGAAGTATCTACAACTTATGTAGCCCAAAATTACACTAAATCGACCACTTTGTCTGCAACCGGTGGCAGGCGAATGCATTTTTTATTTCCTTTCTGGTCATCAATGTTGCTGTCAAAAAATATATGTGAAAATGGCATTTGGACGAAAGAGTCACTTAAAGGAAGTACAGAAAGACTAAAACCTTTATATATTTTAACGTAGGTGAGAAGGAAATATACTATGTACATATTACCTCCGCAATAGCCGAGTGGTTAGCAATGTGTACTACGATTCAGAAGCGTTAGAGTCCAGGTTCGACCAACATCCATGTAGAAAATTAATTTTTCTAATTGCGGTCGCCTGTCGTCAGAGAATGCCCAGCCCTCCAAGTGTATCTCCAACATGGAATAAAAAATCTTCATAAAAATCCATCTGCCGTTCGAATACGGCTTATAATAAACTGTAGCTCCCTCCATTTATTGGTAAAAATATTAAGTCGCAAAACCACAAATTGGAGGAGGAGCTCTGCCGAAAATCGCTTCAGCAGTTATAAAGCGCCAAATATATATCACCAAGATTTCAGAAGCCTCATCGTAAGAAGTACCAGAATTCACGGTGATTATTCGAATTCGATTTCGAATAAAATCCGATATTTCATTATTTTTCACAACTGGCTTGAAGAAATAATCATAAAGCAGACAAAAAACGAGTGCAAATAATGAGCAAAAATCGCAAAAAAAAATACTCCAAATTTATTGTGTAATGGCCTACACGGCAATTTAGAAAAACGTGTGGCTCAAGCTTTTTTTGTTCTCACTGCTGATTTGCTGCTTTTTATATACGCTTCCACGAACTTCTGCTTTCCGTTTTTCCCAAGCAAAGAGTAGGTACTTGAACAAGAACACTTTCACGTTCGTATAACAGCAACAAAAAATGTGCATTTAAATAAATGTTTTCTGTTGTACTCGTTTTACCAACGTCAATTCAGGCCAAACCAACAACTGGTTGCTGTTGTCCTACGACTACAACATCAATACCCACTTGCAATATAGCCGCCTGAGTGAAGAAATTTGTTTTCTTAAACAAGAGACTGCAACATGGCAGAACATATATAGTACAAGTATGACAAAGGTATAGGTGGAAGGAAATATTTAGCACAAAAGGGAGGCAGGCAAGTGCCGGCAAAGTGGAGAACTCAAATTCGTTGTGGGTACGATGGACATAAATAATATGCATGTACATACAAGCATAAAAGATGAGAAAAGAAGGGAAAAGCAAGAATAACTTGAAATAAAACATCGGCAAAAATCAAAAATTTTCACTTTCCCTTAAAGTTAGCGGCGGTGCGGGAAAAAATAAATATATATAAGTGTGTGCGCGTGCAAATGCACAATTTATGCGCTTGTAAAGATGTTGCAACAACTAAAGGTTTTTATGTGCGCTCAACCCAAATGATGTACAGAACAACAACACCGCAAAAACAATTTTCTTAGGTCTGAAGAAAGTAAAATCATTTCAGGTCAAAACGATACCTTTTAATATGGTTATTTATATACATATGAACACTCCACATGTATGTAGATTTGTATTTATGTGTTTAAAAAAAAAACCTTAAAAAATCACAGCTACACATTTGCGCTGTCGTCTGAGCACGTTCGCTGCTATGATGCAAATTTTAAATGTTGCCGCTTTTTAAATCACCGTTTTTTTTCTTTGAATATATTTTGCTGGTGGTTTATGCGCCTTTTTTACAATTGCTACTCGCTATTATTGTTACTTCCACATGCACATATATTCATATCGGCTGTTGTTGTTGGTTTTGTTGTTTGGTGCTGTTAACATGAAACGATAAGCATCGGAAACGATGTCAGTCAAGCGATTTTTAGCGATTCACTTGGCAGCTCGCGTTGACTGCCTTCGTCACAAACACGCTTCATTGCTACGTCACACCCCCTCCCCTCCTTTCTCCCAGCACAATATGCTATACTTGCTGCTCGCTTCTATCTCTTGTCGCCGACGCACCTTCTACATTTTGTATTTTACAAAAATTGCAATTTTTTTGTCATTGCCTGCTTTTTTGTTGCTGTTAGCTACTTTTTTCATGACTACTGCTGTTTCAGTTGTAGAATTCGTGTTTATTTTACAATTGTGTGGCTTGTCGTTGTTATTATTGTTGTTTTTGGTGTTCTGGTGTGTCAGTAAACAAGAAATACGCAACAATTGCAGTATTGGCTGGCAGCAATAGTATAGACCCGAAAGGAACACAGGAGTAAATGAAAAATGTTTAGGTTGCATAGCAGAGTAGAATGAAGTCACAATCTTTAAGAATTTTTCAAAAAGTTCATGAAAAAAATTGTAGTTTCTTGCTCTTATTGATAGTTTTTTTTTTAATTTTTTCATTAATGTCTCCCAGATATATGCAACATTTTTAATTTATTGAGCTAAGAGTAGCATTTCACGAAGCTTTTAAGACATTTAAAGTTCTTCAAATAATGACTTTGTCTAGAGGGGCCTCAAGTAAAATTTTCCGAATAACAATATTCTATAATATTTAAACCCTCTACCGACTTTTCGAACTTTACTTAGGTAATTTTCGAAGATCGAGTCAAAACGGCGCTTTTATGTGAGAGCTAACGGGTTAAAATGTTTCATAAAATTGTTTTTCGTGAAGTTTTATTAAATAACATAGAAGATTTTATATCATTCATGTTTTAACCATTTTTTTTAATAACTTATAACAACACATGAAAACCTTGTTAGGCCACAAAATAGAAATTCGAGCTAACTTTTAAAAGTACAATGAGAATCTCAACGCTGATTTGAATTGTTCTAACGTAATGTAAACAGTACAGTGCAAAAATTTCTTTATACTGCCTTTTTAAAGCGTTTTTTTTTTTTGCTCCCGACTTGCAAAAGAACGCCCAGCTGGCTTATTCTCAACTGTCTTACAATTTGCATTTCCTTTACAACACTGATATTAGCTTTCAAAATACAAAAAAGTTTGTTTTTGATATATTAAAGTGAAAAGCGAAACTAAATGAATTATTCCGAAGAATCTTTGGTCGGGTATTGTGTAAGTGATTTCAACTCAGACCGGTTATATTAATTCAAGTTACTTGTTTTGTGTTGTCGTTTTCCATGTGATTAGATAACCCACCTAACGTACTTTTCCAGGTTGGGCGCAAAAGAAAACCGGCTTTTATTGAGTAAAAACTTTTAAAGCGGCGGTAACTCGCCGCAAAAATATTTTTCCAATACCAGCTTTCATCAGTCTTACGCCCCATTTGTAATGTTTTCTAATTCAGTTAAACAATTTTCAGACAGGTTCCTGCCTTTAAACAGTTGGTAACCTCCAAGTACTTTAAATAAAAAATATTAGCAATGAAACTTCACTTTAAAAATGCATTAGATTTGCATAACGAGAGCTTATTTCAAATGTTTTCTAAGAGGTTATCTTTTCAGCAGAGAATATTGAAATTTAAACTCTAAATATTTCCTGTTAAGTATATTCAGATGTGCTTAAAAGTGTCGTTGTGTATGCATGCGAGTATGTAGTACGTTTGCAACATATTCACAGCAACAAATACATCCATAAAAATGTGTATAAATATCAACTTCTTTTGTTTTTTGTTGCTATTTTATTGTCAGTTATTTAGTTAGTTCTTGCTGTTGCTGACTGTTGGCTTTATGTAAGCAATAATTACGTGACTTGACGTGCCCCTCTCTCGATGCGCACATACTCGTATTCTGTGCGACTGTAGCCGCCGCTGTCGCAAAGTGGTCGCTGTTTGAAAATTGTGTCAAATCTCTACATATCGAAAAAAAAACAGTAAAAGAAACATTAAGTGCACAAACATTTTATGTTTTTTTTATCGCAACGACATATGTAACATACTTATGTTTTTTTTTCATGCTTACTGATAAGTTTTAAAAAGCTTTAATGAATTGGTTCGATGTTTTTGTTCATATTTACCAAATGCTTACGTTTATGTCAGTCTAGCATTTTCGAATTTCTCAACATACAAGCTTTCATGTCACACGTAGGAATACAGAGTTATAATGTGCATCATGAAATTATCTCAAAAATGGTATTCAAATGCTTTTGCATTAATTGATTACAAAATCTAACCTCGTCTACTGAAAACTAATTTTTTTTTAAATTTTAATACAACTAAAAGTTACCTATTTTTAGGCACTTTTTTATATTTCCTTCATAGGTGTAAATTTTTGAATATTTTGAATAATTTTTAAATGTCATGTTGCTTTACAAAAACCTTTATAGGTGCGGAAAAATAACATGTTCTTAGTTTTAAAATTTTCGCAAAAATTTTACATATTTTTATTGAATGTAAAATGACCACCCGACGCAAAAAATTCCGAAATTCAAATCCCGAAAATCAAGAAAAGAATCGCAACAAAATATAAAAATATTTTAAAAAATTGCGCAATTTGTATTTTTTGAAGAGATTTTTTTCTCGTTTTGTTTTCTCTTCCTTTCAAAAATATTCATAAGTGATACAGAATGTAGTGATGTAATTATATTTTCATAGAAAAAATGTTAGATGAACAATCTACCTTAGAATGAAAAGCCAAAAAAAGAATTTTTTCATAATGAACGCAGTGGATGCCCAATGGATTTGTTGCCTACGAAAACATTAAAAAATCCACAAAATGATTTTGAATGAGCGTAAATTGAAATTGAATGAAAAAGCAAGCACTCTAAAGATATCAACTGAACGTGTACATCAATCACTCACGTTTGGATATAAAAAAGCTCTATGCAAGTGGGTTCCGCGCGAATTCACTTTTCACCAAAAACAACAACGAAGATGTTCAAGCGTAATAAACCCAATTTTTTATATCGATATGTGACAATGAATGAAACATGGCTCCATCATTTCACTCCGGAGTCCAATCGACAGTCATCCAAGTGGATTGCACACGATGAACCCGCTGGCATGGCAGGCACGATTATGGTGTCTGTATTTTGGGATGCGCATTGACTACCTTGAAAAAGAAAGGGCCATCAACAGCGACTATTACATAGCGTTATTGGACCGTTTGAAGGACGAGATCGCCCGAAAAACGGTCGCATTTGAAGAAAACGAAAGTGCTGTTTCACCAAGGCCATGCACTGTGTCACAAGTCAGTGAAATCGGTGGCAAAAATCCATGTCTGGCCCTTAGCGACTATTTGCTATTCTCAGATCTCCAAAAAATGCTCGCTGGGAAGAAATTTTCGTCGAATGAAAAAGTGATCGCCGAAATATGAACCGATGATTCCACCGGCCCACAAACCACACCAGCTCCTGATCTCTTCATGTTGCTGTTCGTCACAAATGCGGAAATTTTGCTTGTTTACATACCCATTGAGCCAGAAATGGGCTGAACAAAATTTGGCTCGAAAACGTCGGATCTTCTAGGAACTTTTCAAGAGCCAATAGAGCGAAGCAATGTCGCTTAGGAAAGACGAGCGACTTCAGTTCTTGCACAAGCAGTATTTCGTACGCTTTCAACTTACGATCTCGACGCAAATTGCGCCAAGTCGTTCCGTACGTCAGTCCGAGAAATTTTCGTCGAAAGAAGAAGTGATCGCCGAAACTGAGGTCTCTTTTGAAGCAAAGTACAAATCGTACTACAAAAATGGTATCGAAAAGTTGAATGGTCGCTATAGTCAGTGTATTACCCTTGAAGGGAACTATGTTGAATAAAAAAATTAATTTGCTTTCAGTGCTGCCAATATATTTTACTTATGCCATTTCTCTGTTCGTCTCATGGCTCTCTAAATACTGATGAGTCGTTTACAATTTAATTTGCTTACATTTACCAAAAGATAATAAAAATTATAAATAAATATTGAAGCGAAGACGATCCTATACTTCAGCGCTTGCAATACACAAAGCTGGGTTTTTACTATGTTAATACAAAATAGGCAAACAACTCATCGTTTCCACGTACACAAGCCATTCAAGCGCATAAAATGCGTAAATTATAATAAATCCTGTAATACCAATTAATTTCCATACTTCTTTCTCAAAAACTATCATCTTAAAGGCACTCAATGGCACAAGTGTAGTGCCTGTTAGTTATCGTAATAGAACATTTTATGAGTGTACGAGTACTCATGAAGGTTGTCTGTTGGCAACTATAGGTGTGGATACTCGCTTAGTATAAGCCTGTCTATCCCTTAGTTCTTGTTGTTTTTCTTAGTGAACCTGATATACATAATAATGCGTTAAAAAGAAATTATTTGCATAAAGTTGTTATTAAATTTCTACAGTGAATGAGCCAGGTTTCAATCTATGTTATTTTAATCTATGAGTACGTATATACAAGGCAGTCAATATGCAAAGCGATAAGCAATATAGCAATATAGCGGTGAAGAAGAGACCATGCATGCACCTTCCAGTGAAAAAGCCACGCAGCAGCAATGGCATGAGTAAAGTAATGTGGCTGTGTTGCTGCTGTTCGCAGAGTTCCGATGTGGCAAGTTAGTAATACTGCCTCTACCAGTAAAGGAGCCTATAAAATGAAATACATATATGAAGAAAGAGGAATCGGTGAATGCGCTAATGGAGGCGCAGCTCGTGTGTGCTTTTTATGCAGTTAAATTTGATGGAATTTTAATTAAATTTTCAAACGCAAAACGCGTTCTTGAAGACATAAATAAAGTACGAGGCCAAGGAAGCAGAAATTCGTGCACATACATACATACATACTCTTTTACTTACATACATATAAGTGCATTCACCATACATAAAAGTTCTCTAAATTGACACATATGGACACGAGCTATGAGGAATATGCTGCACAGAATGGTTTTGGAATGGATTCCCAACCTCTAAGCTGACAGAGGAATATGTATAAATATATTATTGCATGTACATATATATACGTATTTTATGTTGAGCCTACCGCTCATGCAACTTGCGACACATCGTTCTTGCAACCACTTTAGACCGGCTAAAGCTGAAAACCTTCTGTTGCGTTGGTGTTCTATGTGTTGGCTGCATTCAATTGCTACAATTGCCCACTCAACTTATCGTAGGTGTTAAGCCTGCAATTTTTTCTTATGCTGATGGTGTTGCAACCATTGCAGAGGTGTAGTTTATGGATTTTCGAAAAAGATTAAATAGCATTGTGCTAAGAATGTTGTAAGTAGTTGAACATAAGAAGTTATCTGCAGAAGTAATCGCGAGAAAGATGAAGGAAACTGATTTGACGGGGAAAAAATTAAAAAACATTGAGTTAAAATATAAAAGAATTTGAAATAAAATAAATTGAAATAATATAAATCAATATAAAATTATTTAAAATAAAATAAGATTAAGATAAAAAAATTGAATTAAAGTAATAAAATATAAAATAATTAAATTAAAATATAATAAATTATAATATAAAAAAAATTAAATTAAATTAAACAAGATAAAATAAAATGAAATATTTTAAATTAAAATAAAGAGGTTAAAAGAAAAACAAATTAAAATAAAGATAAAATAGAATTAACACTAAAAAAATTAAAATAAAACAATATAGAATAACATAAAATAAATTAAAAAATATAAAAAATTTAAAAAACTAAAATAAGAAATAAAAGTAAAATAAAATTGAATGAAATTTAAAAAAAATTTAAAAAAATTAAAAAACTATAAAAAATAAGAAATAAAGTAAAATAAAATAATATTGAATTAAATTAAATTAAATTAAATTAAACTAAATTAAATAAAATAAAATTAAATAAAACTAAATAAAAAAATAAAAAATTAAATTAAATAAAAGAAAAATAAAAGAAAATAAAATAATTAAATTAAAATAAAATAAAAATGAAATATAATAAATAAAATTAAATTAAATAAAGATGAAATAAAATTAAGTAAAAGTTTTGGAAAGAAGTCTAATAAAGAAACGTGGTGGTTTCCGAAATAGCTATAACTTCTACCGCTCAGGCTGTTGTTGTAATTTTTTCACTTTTCCCGAAAACAAAAATATGGTCCGACGCAGCTCGAAAATCTAATTAATAGAAAATTAAATATTTTAAAATAAAATCAAGTTGAATAATATAAAAACATTCAAATAAAATATGAAAAAATTTATTAAATTAGGATAAAAGATGTAAAATAATTTGGAATAAATTAATATTAAATTTAGTTAAAATAAAATAAAATGAAAGGATATACTATAAAACAAATTTGAATAAACTGAAATAAATTAAAATAATATAAAATTAAAAAACAATATAATATAGTATATTCAAGATATTATTATCTATATAATAAATAGTAATACAAAAAATAAAAAATAAAATAAAATATAAATGAAGTTTATTAAAATTAAAATAAATTAAATGAGATGAAATATTTAAATAAATAAAAATTAAATGTAATAAAGTAGAATAAAATATGTAAAATAAATTAGATAAAATATGTATTAAATTAAATTAAATTAAAATAAAATAAAATCAAATAAAACATACTAAAAAAACTATATATATAATATATATATATATATATATATATATATATATATATATATATATATATATTAAACAATTTCAAACAGTAAAGCGTTGATAACTAGTATTCCCAAGTATAAACAATATTTATGTATGAAGTTATGTATGAGTATGCATATTCTCTTTAGCAAAACTAATTAGTGGCGACACCATCCATGGCCAAAACGTGCCACAAAAGTGAGAATGGATATTTGCGCGATATGATTATTAGCATTTCGCTTTTGTTTTAGTTATAACAAACCGAACATGTTTTATTCTTTGTACATGTATACCATCATTATTCAAGTATTTTCCTTCAAGGTGAAGACAAACATCACCTGAATGGTCTGTCCGGCAAGCAAATATTAAATCTTAGCCGAAAACGACGTTAATGACGTAGACAAGCCTTAAGAAAATGAACAAACAGATAAATAGACAAGCAGTAGCAATTAAACAAGAAAACAAATGTATATATGTGCATATGTATGTGCATGTGTAATAACAAATACAAAAAGGCAGGTTGTAAATAAAAGAGCATGGCGTAAAGGCATACAACAAATACAATACATAAACATGGCGCATTTGTATGTTTTTGAATTTTGAATTTTTATACATGCATACCTCTATTGCTCCTCTTGCAATATGTACGTATGCATGTACGTACGTCTTGCAACACACCTCTCAGTAATGCCGAGCTCCGCAAACTCTTGCCATTCTGACTGCCAACAGACAGGGGCATCTGCATTTCTCGGAATTTGCCGCACTGCGATCATGTGAAAAAATTTCCTACTTGTACGTACGTATGTGTGTACACGTATTTACTTTAAGCACTGCTGTAAATTTTCGGCAGATTTCTCACCAGTACACCTTGTGTTTTTAGTGTTCTTTTTTTACATTCTTTTCCCCTTTGGTTTATCTTTTCGAATGTGAATGAAGAGACTGATAAATTGTACTATGTCATTGCACGTCTCACCACTCTTCACTCACTTCTCTGTGGAATTATTCAGCATTATAATCTATCTTCAAAATTTTTTCTTTCTAAGTCGAAAACAAGGTAAAGAGCAGCAAGTGTACATGACTTTTCTAAAAAACTGTGGCGGTTGTCTGCCATTACACAAGAAATAGTGTCTAACTTGCTTACAGGTATCGAGATTATTCATGTGTGCATTCGTATTTACTTACTTACATACACATACATATAAATATTATCTCTTGTTACTTTGGTTATTAATCGGCATTAAAACGTTTTTATGCGCTTTCAAAGAGTATTTTGTACAAAAACAAATAGAAAATGTTGAAAAAAGAGTTGCGTCAATGTGAGGCGCGCCTAACTGTTGATAACCTTTTGTTAAGAGTTTATGCTAGTATTTATCGCTATCACACACTTTGGTGCTGGAATAGCTATAGCCTTTTGACATTATACTTGGCAGCCTCTGTAATTGCACTCAGACACCTTAACTCACGACTAAATTGTCGACAAATGCATGATTTGTCGTTACGTAACTATGATAATCGTCTAGACTTGGTGATGTTTGAAAGAAGCAGGTATTCTTAGATATAAAAGCAGAGACAAAACAAACTTGGTTTAAAAATTTCTTTGTATTAAATTTTATTTCAATATACTTATTTTATTTAATATGAACTCTTTTAATTTAAACTTTAATTAAATCATAATTTTTTTTAGGTTTTCTTTATTAAAATCAAATTAAGAAAAATAAAAATAATAAATTATTTTTGTATTTTATTTTATTTCAATTATTACACTTTATTTTATGGTAATTTATTCTATTTTATATTATTTTATACCATTTCATTTTGTTTCATATCATTTATGTTTTTAATTATATTTTAATATTTTTTTATTTTGGTTTATATTTAAATTTATTTTTATTTTTATATATTTTTTTCTTTTTTTTTAATATTTGTCTTTTGCATTTTACTTTATTTTATTTATTTCATTTATTTTTTTAATTCTTTATTTTTGTTTTACTTTCAATTATTTAATTTAATTTAATTTTAATTTTATTTCATTTTATTTTATTTTATTCAATTTTATTTTATTTTATTTTATTTATTATTTTATTTTTTTCATTTTTATTTTATTTTAATTTATTTCATTTTATTTTATTTTATTTTATTAATTTTTATTTTATGTTATTTTATTTTATTTTATTTTATTTTATTTTATTTTATTTTATTAATTTTTATTTTATTTTATATTTTTTAATATTTTTTTTTGCATTTTACTTTATTTTTTTTCATTTAATTTTTTTATTTTTCAATTTTTATTTTATTTATTTATTTATCTTTTTATATAAATTTAATTTAATTTATTTTATTTTATTCAAGCATATTTTATTTTATTTTATATTATATTTTGTTGTTTTATTTTATTTTATTTCATTTTATTTTACTTTATTAATTTTTTTTTATTTATTCTATTTTATTTTTATTTTCTTTTTTTTACTTTTTTTTAAATACTTTTTTTTTTGCATTTTACTTTATTTTATTTCATTTAATTTTTTTAATTTTTATTTTTGTTTTATTTTTTTATCTTTTAATTTAATTTTAATTTTATTTCATTTTAGTTTAAGTTATATTATTTTATTTTGTTTTATTTTATTTTATTTTATTTTATTTTATTAATTTTTATTTTATTTTATTTTATTTTATTTTTTTTTTCTTTTCTTTAATTTTTTTTGCATTTTACTTTATTTTTTTCATTTAATTTTTTTTTTTTTTCAATTTTTATTTTTTATTTAATTAATTATCTTTTTATTTAATTTTAATTTTAGTTTATTTTATTTTATATTGTTTTATTTTGTTTTGTTTTATCTTATTAATTTTTATTTTATTCTATTTTTTTATATATATTTTTTTCTTTTTTTAATATTTTTTTATGCATTTTACTTTATTTTATTTCATAAAATTTTTTTTTCAATTTTTTCCTTTTTTACCTTTTTTTTTTTTGATTTTAATTTAAGTTTAGTTTATACTATTTTATTTTATTTTATATTATTTTACTTTTTTTATTAATTTTTATTTTATTTTCTTAATTTTATTTTTTTTTTTTTTTTTTTTTTTTTTCTAATTTTATATTTTTATTATTTTATTTTACTTTATTTCATTTTAATTAATTTTTTATTTCATTAGAATTTTTTATTTATTTTTTTTTTTGTATAATTTTTAAAATTTTATTTTTTTATTTTTTTATTTTACTTTATTTCATTTTAATTAATTTTTTATTAAATTAAATTAATTATTTTATTGTATATTTTATTTTATTTTATTTCATATCTTTTCATTATTTTATATTTATTTATTTTTTTGCCTTATTTTATTTAATTTTATGAATTTTTGTTTTTCTCTATTTTAATTCGTTTTATTTAATTTTGTTTTATTTCATTTTATTGAATTTTGTTAAATTATTTTATTTTAATTAATTTTTTTTACTCTTTTATTTCATTTTATTTTCATACCTTTTCATATTTTTAATTTTAATTTTTTTTTTTTTTAAATATTATATTATAATAAAATATTATAATATTTTATTTTATTATAATTTTTATATTTTTCTTATATTTTATTTTGTTTTATTTAAATTTGTTTTAGTTTATTTTTTATTTATTTTATTTCATTTATTTTTTTTACTATTTTTCGCTTTTGTTTTTATTAATTTATTTAATTTTTTTATTTTTGGTTTTATTTTTTATTATTTTACTCCCTTTTTTCTGCAGTCCTTGAGATTAAAAAGTCAAGAAACTAAAAGGACTGCTTACAGCTAAACTTTTCAGCACGCACGATTGCCTTGTTCAAAAGTGCTTTTTAAAAGTTTTCATCGAACTGCCATAAAATTATGCGGGCTTTTATGTATTTTATGTATTTTTAATATTTTTAATACTTCATTTGCAACAAATTCCAAACTTGCAGTTAGCAATGCCAAAACACTAAACTTGCAAATTTGCCAAAAACGCTAAAAATATATATGTACATATGTATGTAGACATAAAATTATGTGTTGCACGTTAGCGTTGAAAATAAACGAGCTTCTGAGTCCGTCGGTAATTTTACATGACTACAAAAGTTTTAGTGCCAATGTTAGTGGAACACATGCACATAAGCATACATATATAGACATACACACCTACATACATATACATTTAAAAAACGCTTGTACTTTTGCACATAATTTTTCAATTGCAGCAAGTTTGTCGCCTGCCAGGCTGTCTGCTTGTTGTCTGTTCACTTTGTCGTCATCGTCGTCGTCACTACCGTCATTATTGCTGTTGTACATAGTCACGGAAGCCGGCTGTTGGTTAAATTTCCGGGCGACTGATTGCATTTTTGCACAGCAATGTTCGACAGAAGGAGGCACGAAGGAAGCGAACGTAAATATACATGATTATGTGTGTGTATGTGCAGGTATGTATGTGTATGGTGTTTTGCTGAGATGACGAGCGGGCAATATGAGCGCCAATGTCAATGCAGTGTGCCAAAGTGACGTTACAAAACAAATTAAATGTCATATTGCACATACATACATATAAATACATATACACGTAAGTGCATATGGATATGCATACTCAGCCAAGCAAATGTAAGCACAAATGTCCAAACCCATCACCAAGCTCACCTGGCTGCAAATTTCAAAAATAACCGCAAAAAAGCAAAAGGTATGCACACATACATATACAAATGTACATACGAAAACCAAGTAAGTGAAAACGAAAATTATGGAGGGAAGAAGTTGTTGTTGTGCATGCGCCTGAGCTGTAGTAGCATGCAACCCTTTTTTGTACGCATATTTTATTGTGTCTGCCGAACTGCAGAAAAAGGCTTCCCAAAGCATAAGCTCGCACACATAAATATTGTAGAATTATATGCACATGTATGTGAATAAATATGTAATGATTTTGCATTCTTATGTTGCAAAGGTGAGTTTGATGAATATCTACAACAAAAACAAGTTTTTAGCATAATTATTATTTTTTACTTTTCCATTTTTTTTTCAACTCTTTTATTTTTTGCTTTTTTTATTTTCTTCATAATTTTTATATTTATTTCCATTTGCCATTTAATAAACAAATTACCACAAGCTAAGGGTGCCATATTGCTGGCATTGGTCATACGAGCAGCAGCTGCGGATTATCAATTTTATTTGAGGCGTTAAATCCGCCTTATTTTCCTCCAACCCACTAAAGGTCGTGATGTCGATTTATCAACAAATTACAAAGTGTTTATTTAATTATATTAAAAAGTGTGTGTGTATGTGTGTGCGTTTTCTCAACAGAAATATTTTTTTTAAATTTCAAACGATTTAAATTTGCTTTTTCATTTTAATTCTTAAAAGCGGCAAATGCCGCCACTAATTTCAGTTCAATACGCCCCTTTTGCAGCAAACAAATTTTCAATTTTAGTTGTCCACATTTTAATAGATATGTCGGCAGCGGCTTCGTACAGCTTCAGGTTTCAAATTAATTTTCCTATTTCACGCCATAAATCGGTATAATTTATGGATCACATATCGTGCTATAACCACTTCAAGATGCCGCACACACGACAAGACAATGCAAGACAAGAGTCTGTCTGGCTGCATTGAATGCAGCTTCATTAATTCGGAAAACTTTTAAAATAACTTGGCACTTATTTTTAGTACCACAGCGCTGATTTCGGTTACGTGGCCCTGAAGATTATAATTCTTTTCATTAATTTTTAATTTTTTTTTTACCTTCAATACAAAACTTTTCAGCTTTTCCTTTGTTGTTTTTTTCTCTTTTCGTTCAAAATCTGTAAAAGAAGGTGAAAATCCACATCAATAAACAAAGCGTCCAAATGCGCTTCGACACATTCAATAGCCGAGGTAGAGAACGTACAGAGTGGAAACAAAAATTATTTGTGTGAGTGTGTGACCGGCTCGCTGCATAGAACTAGCCGCAAGAACCAATTTCCAAAGGAAATAGCCAGAAGTTCAATGACACAAGTCAACAAACAAATACAATAACTATTGAACTGTTGAGTATCTAAAAGTGTATATATATGTATGTATGTACATAAGTGTGCTTAATTGTAAGTACAAGCTTGTTTAGCCGCCGGTGAGCATTTTGGTTTGCAATTGCTTTTTTCGGCTGCATGCTCTTTGGTATTTTGGCGGGGATAGAGAGACCTGAGGCTTAAGGTAAACAATTTTTCTCTAGCTCACCTAACCTGAGTTAGGCTGAAGAACATCATTAAACCTCACTTCACATCACCGACTGCAAGGTATTTATTAATGTTAATTTCGTTAACCAAAGGCTAGCTAACGTATGAGCAAATGGGCATACATTTGTTTCTAATGTGGGAAAAGCGTTGCACAAAACGTTCAACATAAAACTTACCAATTTGCGAAGAATAACTCAAGAGTCATAATAGATAAGATAACCATGATTCCTGCGAATGAATTGAATAGTAATTGGAATTACAATTTTTCAATTGCATTTACAAAAACAAGTGCATTTGTGTGAATTTTTTCAAATTTAAGCCACATTAAGAAATAAATTTACTTACTGGCAATAGAAATTTGTTGGAAGCAATGAAATTGGCATTTTCAATTCTGTTTTTATAGCCATTTTTCTATTTGAATTGCTTTAATGACCTTGTGAATGGAGTAACGGTGAGTTGAATGCACTTGCTTTGCGGAATTAAAGATTTAATGGTCTCATATTGGTAATCTTTATAATTAGAAGTTAAGCTTACTGCTGGTGGCGGCCATTTTGTTTCGACAGTCGACAGAAGCAAGCCGAAGCACTCAACTTCTAATAAAATTCATCTTGTGGGAATTTTTATTAATTTATTTAAACTCTAAATGCGCTCAATGATCTCAAGGTGCAGAAGAACAAACTTAATGTTCAATCGTAGAAACGGCTGCTGTTTTGAGAATTTTAAGAAGGACCTTAGTGGCGATCTAATGGCAATTTTAGTCAATTAAATAGCGTTATGGATTATTAATTTTATTGTTAGTTTTTTTGTTGCTGAATTTTAAATTTTGAAAAATAAAATGAATTTTAACACGGCATAATAATAATAAGACCAAAATACCGAGAACACATTGACGTAATGTGAACCTGCTCCTTTTAAAACCAAAATTGATTTAAAAATGAAGCATAAATGCCAATTATTCGATAAATTTTTGTAATTAATTGCAATATATATTTAAATAGACATATCAAACTTCATGTTATTGTCTGTCCGTCTGTTACACGATACCTCAAGTCAAGGTCAAAAAGTATATCTCAGAAGTTGGAATATAATATGACAGCTACTACGCCTTTATTCCTTATAATGGACCTATTACTTTCCATCCCCACATTGGCTTAAAATCTAATATCGAAGGTAATAATCAACAAAACTGAACCAAACTTGCTCGGTATGGTACCTATCAAAAATGGCTGGCATAGTTCCAGATAGTTCTATGTTCCATATAACAGACCTTCAAGTTTCGACCGACTCGGGGATTTGATATAAATAACAGGTCAATTGGAAAATCCCCAGCTAACAATAGTAAAACACATTTCTTTCGAAAAATTCATTTTATTATTCAACCTAGTTCCCTTGAAGGGTGATACACTGATTATAGCGACCCTCCAACTTTGCGATACCATTTTTGTGGTACGATTTGTCCTCTGCTTCAAAATGGGCCTCAGTTTCGGCGATCACTTCTTCATTCGACGAAAATTTGTTCCCAGCGAACATTCCGAGATCTGAGAACAGGGTATAGTCGCTGGGGCCAGATCTGGAGAATGCGGTGAATGCGGAAGCAATTCGAAGCACAATTCATGAATCTTTGCCATCGATTTTACTTACTTGGGACACGGCTTTTCTTTTTCTTCAAGTGCGGCCTATTTTCGACGATTTCGTCCTTTAAACGGTCCAATAACGTTATGTAATAGTCGTTGTTAATGGTCCTCTTTTTTCAAGCCGACTGTTGCGTTTTTCTACGCTTTGGAGCGGGTTCATCGTATGCATTCCACACGGATGACTTCGGAGTGAAATGATGGAGCCATGTTTCATCCATTGTCATATATCGACGCAAAAACTAGTGTTTGTTAGGCTTGAACATCTCCAAAACACTTCACCGAATCATCAGCTCGTCGTTGATTATGATCAAAAATGAGCTTGCGCGTTGCCCACTTTGCACATACTTTCAAATCAGCTGTCAAACTTATGCACACGTCTTTTGAAGGTTAGGACTAACTAAAAATCTATATGGATTTAATTATAGTAGAGCTATCTACACGTCAAGCCAAGGACTTTCCAAATGTGTCAACTCAAGCCAAATTTAATTTCAAAAATCGAATTGCAGATAGATGAGTGCAGTCACACGCTGTTATCATCGGAAATCAAATTGCAGAAACTATAGGGTGGTCACACAGCGAAATTGAATTTTTTTTAACAGCAATATGAGTGAACGAAATAAAAATTTCGTGAAAATGTCTGCGCCCTTCAAACTATTTTCCAGAAATTGAAATTCAATTACTCTTAACATTAAATTTCCAAATTTTTCATTTGACATGCAGTTTGAAATTAATTAATTGCTATGTCTGACGGCATCTTAATCTCAACAAATTGAAATTCAATTTCAATTAAATTTTCTTTGCTTTGTAAGACTGCTCTTGAAATTAGATTTTCAAATTTTCCATTTTAGTACGCATTTTGAAATTAATTAATAGCTGCATCTGTCGGCACCTGTTACTCATTGAGATTACAAAAGAGTTTGTCCCTTTCAGTCCGGAACCCTTGAAGGGATTTCTTTGTTATTATTTGCAGAATACTTGCAAAATTCACATAAAAAAAATTGCATGCCAATAATTCTGCAAGTATTCCGAGAAACAGACAAACGCCATGTAATAGGAAACAGGAATACCAAACAGTAATAAGTCAACAGCAATTGGCATCGGACGCCGAAGAATGCAACCGAACACTAGTAATGACCATAAAATCAAATTGGCTGGATGTAGCAAACGAACTGATATTGCTTGCGCACCAGAATACCAGCTCACAATGAACGAAATAACAACAAATTATAGGTATTGAAAACTAATTTTTTTTAACCAAATACACAAACATGCATATGAATAATAAATATATGTGTATTGTAAGTACACTTATAAATATATTTACAATCGCCGTTTGCCATGCAGACTTTTGTGATCAACAATGCGACGCTACAACTTTTTATTGCATTGCACCTTGAGAAGGTTATTGAATATCGATGCTGTCAGGACACAGCAAAAAATAAAAATAAAATATCGAGCTAGAAACCAGTATTTACCCGAAGACTAACTAACTGGGCGCTTGGCTTGGCGTAGGGTTGTTGGGATGGTGTGCATGATGAGGAGTTCAATTCTAATTTGTTAGTTTGTGTTGGCGAGGCAACAAGAAAAAATCTACAGAATGCCAAGGCCACAAGTAGAACTTCGTTGCAGCGCTTTGTAGCAATGTTGCACGGTAAACGACATGCAGCAACGTTTATTGCCACATTCGTACCAGTGTCCAGTTCGCTTTATAGTGCTTTATGTTCATTCACATTTGATTTTGCGTTTTTGCTTTGGTTAAGGTACCTTTGCACTTGCTCTAGACTTTTTCATGTTGCATTCCATTTGCCGCACCGTGCAAGCATATACATACGCACTTATATACATATGTTTGTGTACATGTTAGTGTTTATTTTACGTCGTGTTTGTTTACTTTTATACACTTTTTTGTGTTTTGTATTTATCAAAAAGTCAACATTTGCCCACTTTCGGGCTCGGACTGGCTGCCTGCCTACAGTGTGGCGACTCAGCTCTTACACCGAGTACCTATGTATGTATATATGTATATACAATCAGTGCAGTTTTAGTTAGTCGCTGCCGCATACACCTTATGACCAAGTACTGTGTGTGTATGTGAAGTGTCTATCTCTTTTTTTTTGTTACTGTTTTTGTTTTTGTAGTTGTAGCAGCAAGTGCTCTCGCCTTCTTTGGCTGCTGCAAGGTGTTGTGTGAAATGAACGCTCTTGGAATTTTAGTTTGATTGCCGCGTCGAGTTTCCATGTCATTTATATTTTCTTCTTTTTTTTTTTTTTGTATGGCTCGAGAGGAAAAGAAAACGAAACAACACAATAAGAATAAATAAACAAACAAAAGCGTGAATAAGGCATAGCGTTGAGTAAAAAAAAGATATAATCAAATTCTCATCAGTACTTGAAATGAATTGAATTGAATCTGGCGAGCCGACCGATGAGGTGTGTTCTCTGTATAGAATTTTCGTCTTAAATTCATTTTTATTTCATTCTGTTTTTTACTTACTTTCCACTATTCTTATTCTTGCTGCTCGTTGTCTGTAGATTTTTAATTTAAAGCAGTGATTTTTTCATTTAATTTGTTTTCTGTTTTTGTTTCTTTGGTTTCTTGTTGATTTATTTGTGGTTATTTGGTATATTTTCGTCGACTATTTTTGCTATTGTTGTGCGTATGTACGTACATATGTATGTATATGCGTAGTTACGGATGTGGCTGCAGTGGTTTAGTGGTTTATGTAGTCTCCCTGTTTCTCTGGTTGACTGGAATAATGTCTAGGAATTTGTAAAGCACGCACTACCGCAGAGAATTAAAATTGGAAAATATGTACATATATACAATGTGCACAATAAAATACATACATATATACATATATTCATTTGTATGTGCATAAGTTCAAGTGGCTAGAGCTTTTTGTGTTGTTTCTACTTAAGTTCTAGTCAGTTGCAGTAACTGTCTGCGTTCCAAAGGTCATATACAATACATACTTTTGGCATCTGTTTTGCTTGCAATATATTCCAACATATTGCATTCTTGCATTCAAGTGACTTAGAGGCATTATAAAAAGTGTTTTAAAAATGTTCAAATCATTTTATTTGACATTATTTCATTCCTTTTTATTTTATTTTAATTTAAATTATACTATTTTTTTATTTTTGTTTTATTTTTTTTTTTGTTTTTAATTTATATATATTTTTAATTTTTTTTTTTGTTTTATTTAATTTTTTTTCATTTTTTTTTAATTTTTTTATTCTTATTTTTAGTTTATTTTTATTCTTTTTTTAATTTTTTATTTTATTTCATTTTATTTTATTTTATTTCATTTTATTTTATTTAATTTTTGTTTTTTTTTTATTTTATTTTTTAATTTTTTTTTTTATTCTTTTACTTTTTTTGATTTTTGATTTATTTTTATTTTTTATTTTTTTATTATTATTTATTTTATTTTATGTTATTTTAATTTATTTATTTTTAATTTATTTTATTTTATTTTATTCTATTTTATTTTATTTTACTTTATTTTATTTTATTTTTTTTATTTTTTATTTTATTTTATTGATTAAAATTTTTTTGATTAATTTTATTTTATCTTATTTTATTTTTTATTTCATTATATTTTAATTTATTTTAACTTATTTTATTTTATTTTTAATTTTTTTATATTATTTTTTTTTAGTATTTATTTGATTTTATTTTATTTTACTTAATATTATTTTATTCTTTTTTTGATTTTATTCTAATTTTGGTTGTTATAATATTTATTTCCTACTTGTATAATAAATAATTTCATTTTATTTTCAATAAACCTTTTGTTTTCTTATTAATAAAAAAAACATTTATTTACTTGTTTATATTTAATTTTCAGTGGTCGCCAAAGCTTCCATTATCCTTATTTCTAAAATAAAATTTCGCCTGACTACATTCCAAGTACGCAGGAATAAACAGAACTCGTATTGTTGTTTTTTAATGTTTCTTGTTTGCCTCTGGGACCAAGCAACGCTTAGCAACCTACCCCCTCTCTCATACTCAAATGGCGTGAGTGTCCTCTGAGGAACAAGTCAATGTGATGACATGGTTGGCTTTAGCACATATGTTGCAATTTAATTGTTACGTAAAAACCACTACAATTACCGCTAAATACACTTAAAGCCAGCTGTCAGCAATGCGAAGGACGTCAAGCGAAAAAATTCACGAGTATTATAAAAAATTCATGTTACGCTGCCAAAAATAAGTATTATTTTTTATAATTTTTATGAAGAGCTGCAACGTTGTAAACAATTCATACCAGAAAATAGACTTCCGGAAGATATTATGAGCACATTATACGTTCGTATGTATGTGAAGGAGCATGGGTATAGTGACTTTGTCTTTGCACTGGCCGAAATTTACAAAAACATTGACTCAACAATAAATACAAATCACTGACTTTAAGTTTTCCGCTTTTCACTTTATTTGCCTTTATTTGGTTGTTATTTTTTCATTTAGTTTTTTTTTCTCTTTTTATAAAAATTCGCATTTGATTTTCTCAAGTCATTATCTCCAATGTGGCAACATTTGATAACTTGCCGCACGAGAAACCATTACCTCTCTGGGTGTGCACAACACACACGACATAGACGCAATAAATTTATGGGCCCACTTGTCCAGCAGCCTAAAATGGTTAGTCGTCAATTATTTTACAAAACGGTTTATGTGTGCCATTTGTGGCGCTCTTAGCTTGCCACAAAAGCTGTTGCAGCATATTATATGAATTTGTAGGTAAACATTCACACATATGTATGTATATACACAATATATGTATATGCATATGTGTATATTTATTATTGTAACACTGTCGTGTTCACATGTTTGTCCTTTTACGCTTGTTCACTTGTCGTTTAGCAAAGCAAAGAAAAAAAAATTATTATTTTTCTTTATTTTTCATTCGCGTTGAAAATCAACTTTTCCTCCATTGCGTGAGTGCAGTTAATTTTCAGGCGACACAAATTTCTTGCCAATTGATTTATGGCCATTTAGAAATGAAATTTTTTTTGTAGTTACTCTATTGGGATTTGTTGTTATTTGTTTGTTTAAAAGTAACGTTGAATCCAGGTTTTGTTTCAAATGAAAAAAGAAAAACAAGAAAATTGCATATTTGCTGTGTAAAAATATACAGTTAGACGATAAGCATCAAAATGTTGTGATAATGTCGCCACAACACATGTTGAGTTTCTTACAAATTATCAAATGGCAGAGCTTTGGCCATTTAAAATTGCTTTAAAATGTGAAAAAAGCAGCAGCCGCTATATAAGTATTTTCTTTAATAAAAATTCCTTGTGAAATTACATACATTTTAAGCATATTTTAGTAAATCTTTTCTATCTCTGTGTATATTTTATTACTACATTTAATAGTCTGTCATACACACACACCTGATAGCCAAAAGGCGCGAGTTATATGTTGGATCCTGTGGTACACCAAAAAAATAGATCACTAGCTCCCAACTTGGAGCTTTTGAAATAAAACACAACTGCTTCAATTAAACGTTACAAGAGAAATTCTATTTTATTGCGCCCAGTTCTCGCCTTTTATACTATAAATTGAGTACATAACAATAATAAGAACAATTGATTTGTATTTTTCTGCTGATCAGTGCGTTTGCCCAATTTCCGTTGTTGATTTAACAATTTGTTGATCGGTGAGTTTTGGTAGTTCATTGTGCTTGGTGTATTTCTGTTGTATCAGCGTTTTGTTCCTCTTGGTGGTTTTGCTGATACTGGTGTCGAAATACACCAATTTCTGCTGTATCAGGGTTTTGTTGTTCTTGCAGGTACTGGTGCTGGTGCTGTGGAGGGTGGTGCCGTAACTCGCGCCATCAAATACCCAAAATTCTGAATAACTTTCGACGCATCGCAACCAACAAAAAGCTAAAAAGCACGATTGAGATCATGCAGCCAGTAAACAAAGAGATTAACAATTTTATAGCTTCAATTTTTGTTCATAAAATG